>CM067550.1:42791601-43391601 GCA_034509755.1 Anisodus tanguticus | reverse complement strand
TTTAGGGGAGAAGAAAAAGGAATGAACAAGAGGAAGTTGTCAGAAACATCGTCTGACGATTCATCAACCCCAACTCTCTCACCTTCACCGTCTTCGCCCATCACCATCACAATCACTGATCTCTCATCAACTCCTTCGCCACCATCCACTTCCTCTCCATCGTCCCTCAAAGCATTTTCATCGGCCCTCTATAATACCGATTCATCGACAAATTGCACTGATTCTTCCATGCCCTCTTCGCCAACATCACCTGGTTCACCTACGAGACGACTCAAAATGAGGGACCAAGATTTGTGACGGTATACAATTTATGTATTTTACTTTCCTTTCCGCTACTTAATGGGTTCTCAAAGCCCCTCCATCGTCGGGGCACACAATGTAGACAAGCCAATTGCCCCTTTACTAGCGAGGTTTTTTGTTGGCTTGTCACTTTTCAGATACACATCGATGATATTGTTTAATCACACGAGGCTTACAAAGATATGTTCAAATGACTAAGAAAAGTTGATTGAGACAGTGTTGAATCAACATTTTCTGGTGTTGGTGAATTCTTGAATTTAATCTTTTACCTATTTTACTTAATGTATTTGACAGTAGTATTAATGTATCCAATTCAATAACAGATACAGAATGGCTAGTGTTGAATAATGGGATATGGATTGATATGATTCTGATACGATCTTTATTAAATGTAATAATAGAGAAATTTCTAATGTCAGTCGGCGTATGTAAATAATTTGGATTCTGAAAAACTTCATGTTTGAGGGTATGTGTGAACTTATTCTAAGGATCAAACTGATCTTGTTTGTTGAACAGTTTTTAAAGTTTTTTTTAGTAAAATTGAAGGATTCTAGTATAAATAAAATCATCAAAAATTAGGTAAATTTTTTATTTTATAATAAAATATTGAAAAAATAAAGGAGTTACGGGAGCTTACTGCTTAAAGTTTAGGATTCAGTATTGCTTTTCAACTTACTTCTTTGCAATGATACTTAATTCAACAAAAAACAATTACATGAAGGTATGTTTTGAGACTTTCTCTTCTTTTTTTCTACCTCTTTAAATTTTGTTAATTCAAAAGATTAATAGAAGTAAATAGTCAAACATGTTCAACGGTTTAAAAAATTTAAGAATTCATATCTGAGGCCAAAAGTTATTTCTATTGTATATGAATCAATAAATATCATATAATCATGTGAATTTATACTGAAAAGAAGAGACAACATATTTAACACATACCACGTAAGATTAAAATTTTGAGAGAGCTTTATACCAGACATTCTAATAAAGAATTGTATACTTTATATGTTATATTAAAATTTATCGTTATTTTATATAAGTTGACGTGAAATAAATAATTGGAAATTAACCGAATCGTACGATATCGAAGAAAAATCGAGAGGATTGAGACGGTTTCGAAAAGTCTAATTTTGGTTATATTTGTAGATTAAACGAAAAATTGTGGTATAATTTTTTTAAAATAACTTTTCTACGTTGTACTTTATTACTTTTAAAAATAAAGTTTATAGCAAATTGTATCCATCCTTTACAATTAAGAACCGTACCATTCACACTCCCGGTGTGCCTATCATCTATATATCTATACGGCAAATGACAAGTGTACATCCTACCCTTTCAGATCCCCTTATGAGATTAGGTTGGATATCATGTTGTTTAGTTGGCGTATGTAGATAATGAGCTCGTCTTGCTACTCTTTTTCCCCCTTTTTAAATATCATGTTTTTGTTTGTGATAGGGGTCTTTCACCATAGGTTCGAACTCGTAATGTGTATCAAATTCACAAATTAGGGTGTGTTTGGTATAAAATCATTTTCACGACCTCTTGAAAATTTCTCTAGTAAAATAAATTACTTAAGAATTAGGAAAACAAGTTTCCTTATGGGGTACAAAAATAAGTTTCATAAGTATCATTTTATACTAGTTGCCTCCCCACCCTAACATCCCACTCTTGCTTCACCCCTAGCCCATCTCCGACCCCCACCTCACCCTGACCGCACCTCAACACTCATATTCTTTTATTTAAATTATATATAAATGCACTTAGAATTAATTTTATGTTTACTTATCAAATATTAAAAAATAAACTAAAAAAACACTTCTCTTTTAGAAAAATAATTATAGAAAAACATTTTACTGATAGCAAACACACCTTATGTTATGTCTCATACTGCTGCTTACTACCTATCAAAAGCTTGGGGCATTAATCCTTATTAGACTTGTTCTTATTGATATAATTGATAGATGCCAAATTGTGCCTTGCTGTCAAAACACCAAAATATTGGACAACTCATTGATATCTTCTGGATATAGCTTCCCTAGCTGGCCAATATCATAAGCAAGATATGAGAGAATCAATTTTAATTTATACGTGATGGAGTGAAATACTTAACGTAGAATGTCATTCTCTTTATCTTAATGAAATGATTAATACTCATGAGGCCAAATCTTTACCCAACTAATTCAAACAACCTAAAGATTTGCTCTATCCGGATGCATGTTATTGAACTCTTTTGAATTTGAATGATCTAGGTGATTATGAAATCTTATTTAAAAAGGGAATTGTGCACTCTATGGAATATGTTGTGAATAATGTAACCTTATTTGGATATTGTGACTGTTAGAATAGGACTATTTGGTTTTAACTTGATATTTATTTTTTTACGTATCTTTACGTATCTTTCGTCGTCGTCGACCTATAATGTCTACCGGGTACATTGTGTACTCATGCTACGTTTGGTGCATTCTTTTTGGATACAGATCCAGTGCCTTCTACCAGTGTGGGACAACGTGGCTGAGTCCGGTTGGTTTATTTCCCAACATTCAAGGTGGGGAAGCTACCTCCAGCATATCCTTGGATGGATGTTTATTCTCTACTTCGGTCTTTTACTTGAACTTGAGAGACATGATAGACCTCTTTAGCTTATGTATTGGTTTTGACACTATGTTGCCCTCGTTTTCAGACTTGTATCATTTTATTAACGCTCTTGTTTCTATAGACTAGATCACTTAGGGGATGTTGTTGATGTATCAGACTTATATTTCTTCCGCATTTATATTATGAGATAGCTTACATAGTAATAGTTATCCTTCCGCTTTTACTTATGTTATATCTTGTGAATAATTTGAGAGTGGTTCGCCTACCGGTGGGAGTTGTGTAGGTGCCACCACGATTCATGAAAAGAGTCTTTACAAAGTTGGTATCAGTGCTTTAGGTTAAACGTTCTCGGATACAAAAGCAATGTCTAGTAGAGTCTCGTAGATCGGTGCGGAGACGTCCGTAATTATCTTCGGGAGGCTATGGGACATTAAAAAAAATTCACTTTCTTCATTCCTTTCATGCTATGTTGAATTAAATTGGTATATGACATTTGTTCCTATTCTCTCACAGATGGTGAGGACTCGTGCCTACGCAGCGAGGGAAGAAGAACAGGTACCGGCACTGGTGGTGCACGATCGCGATAGAGGACATGCTCGGGGCCGAGGTAGATCCAGAGGAGAGACACCAGCTTGAGGTGGGGCACAGAGAGTCAGCCAGGCTCGTGCTAGATCAGTCTCCCCTGAGCGAGTTGTTGAGCCTCATGATGAGTTACTTGAGGAGGAGATGGGGCCAGTCCAGGATCAGCCTGGATTTTTTACTACTCCGGTTCTACATGATATGTTGTTTAGATTGTTGAGTGTTCTTAATGGTTTTGCCTAGGCGAACGTGCTTCCGCCTATTCCCGGTGGTTCTTAGACCCGTGTGGGAGAAGGACAGACTCAGACTCTCGAGTTTTGTACTCCCGGGTTCAGCTAACGACGATGTCAGCGCCCCGTATTGATGAGGTTCGTGCTTCAGATTTTTGTCCCTGACCGATTGCAGGGACAGCTATGACCCGCGATGAGCGAAAGATATAGGAGCACAGTTCGAATATGAAGCCTATGTTATTCTATGATTGTCCTAAAATGATGCTTATGAGTTTGTTGTGAGCAGCTATGAGAGGTTGCATACCTTGGGTACAGTCGAGTAGCACAGAGTTAGTTTTGTGGCCCTTCAGCTTTTAAGAGATGCTAAATAGTGGTAGAGAGCTTATATTGATTGTCAACCAGCGGGTTCGCCTCCATTGTCATGAGTTAGGTTCTATCACATATTTCTGGAGAAGTATGTGCCTCTTAGCTTGCGTATAAGCAAGCGTGATGAGTTTCAGATGATTGAGCAGATAGGTTCTTCAGTTGCAGATTATGAGACTCGCTTCCACGCCTTATCGTGCTATGCAACACCTTTGCTACCTACAAAGGTTGAGCGAGTGAGATATTTTGTTGGAGGTTTGAGTATTCCCCTTCAGTTGGCTACATTACAGCTAGTGACAGCTGGAGCTTCTTTTGAGACTGTAGTTGAGCATGCGTTGATGGTGGAGTCTGTGAGGGGCAAGATGCCCAGATATGAGTCAAATAAGAGGGCGAGGCGATAGGGATAGTTCAGTGGATCTACTTCCCGTAGTTATGGGCAGCAAAGTAGATATCAACAGTCGTAATATGGTCGACTGATTCAAGCAGCTCTTCAGAATATAGATGGTGTCTTTGTGGGGCATAGTGGTTATGGTGGGGGCCAGTCTTCGAGGGGTTCTCAGTATCGGTATTCTGATCATGGTAGTTCAGGTTTTTCTATCTCTATTCATCAGCCCTCAGCGGCTAGGACTTGTTACACTTGTGGTGAGGTTAGGCATTTAAGAAAGAATTTGGTGGTGGGATTAGCCAAGGAGGATCTTAGTCAGGCCATGGTGACCATAAGACCGATCATGATGCTTTCCCGGGTAGACCAGAGGCTGAGGCATCAGATGTGGTTATCACAAGTATCATCTCAGTCAGTCATCGGTATGCTTCAATGTTATTTGATCTAGGGTCTACATTCTCATAAATGTCTGCCTACTTTTCTAGTGATTTGGATATGTGGTGTGATATGCTTAATGTCCCTATTCGTGTGTCTACATCGATCGGTGATTCCGTGGTTGTAGATCGAGTTTATCAGCATTGCTTGGTTACTTTTATGGGTTATGATACTTGGGTAGACTTGGTCATATTACACATGGTTGATTTTGATATTATTTTGGGGATGGATTGGTTATCACTGTATCATATGATTATGGACTGTTATTCCAAGACAATCACGTTAGTAATGCATGGACTTCTGAGGTTAGAGTAGAAAGGCGCTCCTAGCCTTGCTCCTAAAAAGATCATTTCTTTCATTCGGACTAGGAAGTTGGTAGATAAGGGTTGTTTGGCATATATAGCTCATATCTGGGATACGAGTGCATATACTTCTTCCATTGAGTCCATTCCGATAGTTAGTGAGTTTACCGATATTTTCCCTTCAGATTTACCGGTATGTCGCCATACAAAGATATCAACTTCTGTATTGATCTCGAGCCGGGAACTCGACCCATTTCTATTCATTTGTACTGTATGGCTCCAGCAGAGTTGAGAGAGTTGAATGAGCAGCTTTGGGATTTATTTAGTAAGTGCTTCATTTGATCGAGTGTATCTCTATGGAATGCTCCTATCTTGTTCGTAAAGAAGAAAGATGGCATCATACGTATATGCATTAATTATAGACAGTTGAACGAGGTCACCATCAGAAATAAGTATTCGATCCCTCGTATTGATGACCTATTTGATTAGCTTCAAGGTGCTTCAGTGTTTTTGAATATTAACTTGAGGTCTGGGTATCATCAGTTGAAGATCGGGCCGATGATGTTCCCAAGATGGCTTTTCGGACTCGTTATGGTCATTATGAGTTCTTGGTGATGTCTTTTGGGCTTACCAATGTCCCAACAACGTTTATGGATTTGATAAATGGGATATTCAAGTCGTATTTGGATTATTTTGTGATCCTATTCATTGACGACATCTTGATCTATTCGAAGAGTCGGGAGGAGCATAAGCGCATTTGAGGATGGTCCTTAGTTTATTGAAGGATAAGAAGTTGTACGCTAAGTTCTCAAGTGTGAGTTTTAGTTGAGTTCTGTGGCATTCTTGGGACACGCGGTGTCAAAATATGGGATTATGGTTGACCCTAAAAAGATAAAGACATTCAGGGACTAGTTAAGATCGATTTCTGTGACAGAGATTTAGAGTTTTATGGGTCTTGCTAGCTACTATCATCGGTTTGTCAAGGGTTTCTCTTCTATTGCTTCTCATATGATGTGTTTGACTTAGAAGGAGGTGCCTTTTCAGTGGTCCGATCAGTGTGAGGAGAACTTTCAAAAGCTCAAGACTCTTTTGATCACATCCCCGATTTTATCCTTTTCGGTGGAGGGAAATGACTTTATTGTGTATTATGATGCTTTTAGGATTGGTTTGGGTTGTGTGTTGATGTAGGGGGTAAGGTTATTGCTTATGCATCGAGATAGTTGAAGGTGCACAAGAAGAACTACCTTATTCATGATTTGGAGTTGGCTGTCGTTGTGTTTGCTTTGAAGATTTGGAGGCATTACTTATATGTTGTTCATTATGGGGTGTATATTAACTATGACATGACCATTTTGTACCATCCAACCAAGGCCAATATGGTGGCGGATGCCTTGAGCCGAAAGGCAATCAACATGGGGAGTTTGGCTCGTTTGATAGCTTCTGAGCGTCCTTCGGCATTGGAGGTCTAGATTATATCCAACCATTTTGTGAGGCTTGATTTTTGTATTCGGTAGGATTCTATCTTGTGTGGAGGTGAGGTCATCTCTTTTAGATCAGATTCGGACTCACCAGTATGATGATGTGAAGTTGTGCAAAATCAGAGATAAGGTGATGAGTGAAGAAGTCAATGAAGCTGTGATTAATAATGAATGGATTTTGAGGATTAAGGGTAGAGTATGTATGCCTCGTGTGGGTGATTTGACTAGATTGATTATGAAGGAGGCCCACAGATCTAGGTATTCGGTTAATCCAGGTGCTACTAAGATATATCATGATTTGAAACAACACTATTGGTGGGGGAGGATGAATAGAGACATTGTGGAGTTCGTGTCTCGATGTCAGAATTGTCAACAAATCAAATATGAGCACCAGAGGCCGATGGTGTGTCTCAGAGGATGTTCATTCTTGAGTGGAAATAGGAGAGGATTGATATGGATTTTGTGGTTGGATTGCCCTAGACTTTGGGCAAGTTTGATGCTATTTAGGTCATTGTTGATAGGTTAACCAAGTCCGCGCATTTCATTCTTATAATGTATAGAAGTTGACTAAGATATACATTCGTGAGATTATTAGTTTTCATGGCACCGTTAGAGGCTTTATATAGTAGGAGATGTCGATCTTCGATTAGTTGGTTTGATGCGTTGGAGGTCCGGCCTTGGGGTACCGATGTATTGAGAGATTCCTTAGATAAGGTGGAGATGATCCAGGATAAGCTCCTGGCAGCTCCGAGCAGGCAAAAGGAGTATGCGGACCGGAAGGTCAAGAGACTTGGAGTTTATGGTTGGTGACATAGTTCTTCTGAAAGTTTCACCCATAAATAGTGTGATGAGGTTCAAAAAGAGAGAAAGTTGAGTCTGATGTATATTATACTTTTGAGATTCTTCAGAGAGTTGGAGAGGTGACATATGAGTTGGCTCGGCCACCCAGTCTTACAGACGTTCATCCAGTTTTTCATATGTCTATGATGAAGAAGTATCATGATGATGGTTCTTATATCATCCAGTGGGACTCCGTATTGCTTGATTAGAATTTGCAGTTTAAGGAGGAGCATGTGGCTATTTTGGACAGTTGGTGAGGAAATTGAAGTCTAAGGAAATAGATTCTGTGAAGGTTCAGTGGAGGCATCGCCCTATTGATGGGCGACTTGGGAGACAAAGTCCGACATGCGAAGTGATATCATGACTTGTTTACTACTTTCGATATGTTCCTCTGTTTCTCTCGTTCGAGGATGAACATTTATTTAGTTGATATCTAATGTAATGACTCGTTTGGTTATTTTTAGCCTGAAACTTCTATTTGACTATTTTATCCTTTTCGTGGACTCTTTATGGGGTTTGTGATGCGCGGGGATGGGTGGCACGAATCCCAAAGTCTATTTTCATGAATTTCAAATGAAAAACTCAAAACCAAAAACTTAGAGTTGGATAGTTTGACTCAAAGTTGACTTTTGACTATATGGATTCGTTTTTGAGTTCTTTCGCTTTCGGTAGCTCCGAAGGATCATTTATGACTTAGTCGAGTCATTGTTTTGCTTCCCGAGGCAATCAGACATATTTTGTGGCCTTATTTGTGAAATTTGGATATTTAGTTATTCCAGACGAACCTTTAGAAAAGTATGTCTTAACTCGGTTAAATGGGAAATATGAGGATACGAGCGAGTTCATAGCACTGTTTACCTTAGACGAGCATGTCTGGTTTGTGTTCGGAGGGTCTCGGGAGTGTTTCAGATGTTTGATGAGAGTTTGAGGCTATTTTTCATGTTCTGGTGTCTAGTGTCGGTGTCCACCTCGGCGGCACATGTCCTCGCTCCGGCGTGTCCGCCTCGACGGGAGGTTGGCTCGTTGAAGTGAGGATTGGGATAGTATAGAGTTTTTGCCTTGGAGGAGGGTTGGTCCTAACGGGCGAGTCCGCATCTGCGGAGTCGGGTATGTCGTGGTGCAGATGCGAGGTATTAAGTGACACTGCCTCAGCGAGGCCCTTTCACGCCGTAGCGGGTTCGAAGCGCTAGCGGAGTCGATTCCGCTGGGGCGTAATCACTGTATCAAGTTTCCTGTATAATTTCCTAGGTCAATTTTCATTTCACAAAATAGTATATCTCGAACCTAGAGCCACCAAAGAAGAGATTTCGGGTTTAGAAGGGAAATTCATATTTGAGGTAACAATTCCATCCTTTAGGATTTGATTCCATGTTTATAAGTCACTTAATGGTGATCTAGTATATTTATGAGTTGGGTAAAATGAAGAATGATCCCATTTGAGAATAAGAGAGTTAAATCATTCATTAATGAAGATTTTATGGGTAAGATTGTTTAGTATTGTGAATTAGTGATGGGTTATACTAGATTATTATGTTGTAGAGCTTAATCTGAATATAGAAATCTATTCCAATTGGGGGGAAATTCTAGGGTTCCAAGTTGGGACTTTTTGTACATTGTCCAATTGAAGGCTCAAATGTATATAATTTTTTAATTAACTTAAGGATATGATTACCTAGTATATGTTCTTCGTTTTTGGGTAATAAAGTTTGAGTCTTGGTGACATGGGCTTGGGTTTGTATTTAAAGTCGTACTTTGTTAAGGATTAGATCCTTATATGTTATATAAGTTCTTCATTAGCGAATAGTATATATGTGATTAGACTTTGATTATCACGAGGCGCATCGAAAGGGTAAAGCGATCACCGAGGCTTGATTGGTTAGCACTTTTGTTCGGCCAAGAGGTAGGCTACATTTACTTTCACAAGACTTCGATAGAAATGCGTAATTAGTTATAAATATTGAGGGGTATTAGGCATGTTTGGGGGTCCCACTTAGTCGGTTATGATGAACGGTTGAGTGGGTACCGGTATTGAACTATATTGATGGGTGATTTAGGGAATCAGCCTTGTGCTGGTTTCGACTGCTGATTTATTTGGGCTTATCACCATATGTGGGCTTGTCGCCGTATTTGCTATTGTTTGTTTATTCATTCATACATGCTTCCGATATGATATCCTGATTTATACTTGAATTGTTATGTTGTGAAATTCTTGGAAGTATGTGATATTCATATCTATACTTGGTTGCATCTCATTACATCATGATTTCTCGCCTTATACTGTCATCTGCATTCATATACTCATGGTTCTGAGATATTGATATGAGAGTGGTATTTAATGTTGTGGATATAAAAGATTGGAAATGTGAGATTACTTATGAGATCATGACAACACTGAGATGATGATGATGATATTCGAGGGGACGGGTTGCACACCTGCAACATAATTTTATTTAGCCGAGAGCTGATCTCCGATGAGAAATTCCGAGGTGTATATGGACTTTTCGGGTGTGCATCTCATAATAAAAACTTGAACACATGTATACTGGAAGATCAAGGTATCTGCATTTGCATTGCATTGCATTCATAACATATCATATCATATACATATACATATCATTATGGATTATATGTTGATGAACCAAGTGTTGAATTGATTATTGAGAACTTGATTGAATTTCGGAATAATGAGGCATGTTACTTACTCAATGATACTCAGATTGATGTTATTGAACTCTTCTGAATTTGAATGATCTAGGTGATTATGAAATCTTATTTAAAAAAGGGAATTGTGCACTTTATGGAATATGTTGTGAATAATGTAATCTTACTTGGATATTTAGACTGTTAGAATAGGACTATTTGATGTCAACTTGATATTTATCTCTTTTTACGTATCTTCCATCGTCGTCGACCTATGATGCCTATCGGGGTACGTTATGTACTCATGCTATGCTTGTTGTATTTTTTTGGATGCAGATTCAATGTCTTCTACCAGTGCGGGACAACATGACTGAGTCCGGTTGGTTGATTTCCGAGCATTCAGGGTGAGGATGCTACCTCCAGGATACCCTTGGGTGGATGTTTATTCTCTACTTCAGTCTTTTACTTGCACTTGAGAGACACGATAGACCTTTTTAGCTTATGTATTGGTTTTGGCACTATGATGTCCTCGTTTTCAGACTTGTATCATTTTATTAGCGCTCTTGTATCTACATACTAGATCACTAGGGGGATGTTGTTGATGTATCAGACGTATATTTCTTTTGCATTTATATTATGAGACAACTTATGTAGTAATTGTTATCCTTCCACTTTTACTTATGTTATATTATGTAAATGATTTGGGAGTGGTTCGCCTACCGGTGAAAATTGTGTAGGTGCCACTGCGATTCCTAAAAAGGAGTCTTCACAAAGTTTGAGACAACAATAGTGGTCAAGCTTCACTCGGCCTAACTATGCTAATACAAACATAAAAGTTTAAGAACAAGTAGAGCCCAACCCATTAATACCCGCGATTGCGTTCTGCAATCATGATGGACCCCTGAATATATAAGAGAATTTTATAGGGAAACTAACTAAAATACCCCCAAAAATGAATCAATTATCCGCTCCATGCCATTTTAAACTTATTATCTGGTGTACCTCTCGCCCAAAACTATTTATCTGACATACCCCTCGCCGAAACTCCTTCCTTTGTGATACCATCGCAGTATATTTATATACCATGATGGTATCATGAAGGACTAAGAGAAGGACTAAAGTAATTTTTCATGATACCATCTCAGTATATTTGTATACCGCGATGATATCATGATCCTGAAGAGTGTCTCATTGAAGAACTGAAACAACCTTTCATGATATCATCACAATATATGTATATAAGACAATCGTATCATAGAGTTTTTTTTTTTTGAGAAAAGTGCGTCTTTTTTTAATAAACGAACATGATCATCCATGATATACCATCTCAGTATATTTATATACCAGGATGGTATCATGGAGGACTAAGAGAAGGACTGAAGCAGTTTTTCATGATATCATCTGAGTATATTTATATACTATATTGGTATCATAACTGGGAGGGAGGGGGGCATTTCGGGTAAATAGTTTCAATTTTTTCTAAGGGTACAAAAGTAATGGGGTAGAAACGGGTAAATAGTTTGGTTTATGGGGTGTAAGTGATGATTTCCCAATTTTATCCCCAAGAAAAAGGGCTCCTAAATACCATTCTTAAAAACACTTTTAACTAATTACCAAGCATAACAATATTTATAATTTCTAGTAATTTAAGAGAAAAAGTGTATCCCTTAAATTTAGCCTTCAAAATTACAAACTGACTTCCCCCGAAGAATGATATATTTCTCGGTTTCTTCCCCGGCGTAATAGTCATTACCGACGAGCATGCTGGATCTCCTTTGACACAAGCTCCGGGAGCATCTCCATCAGCTTCTTCAATTAGTTCTCCATCACCGGTAGCGTCATCTCCTATGACTCTTCATTTACGTACCTTCATTCATACATGATCAGATACTGTACACTTTTGAAAGGCTAGTGAATTCACAAAAAGACTGAATTTGGTTCTCGTGAGGGAAGGGAAAACCTACGTCCCTGATAACCAACAAAACTGTTGCTTTCATTAATTATATTTTACGCTATGGCCAATATTGCATTACAAACTAGGTGTGTCAAATTGACGGGTTAGATTGAATTTAAACGGATTAAAATGGGTTGAGTTAATAAATGAGCGGTTTATTGACCCGCCTAAATATTGCTTGGGCTTCAATGAATTAAGTCGAAATGTGCTAAAAATGGGTCAAAAGAGTAGCGGCTGCGGGTTCCTTCGTCAACAAAAAAAAAAAAAAAAAAAAAAAAAAAAAAAAAAAAAAAAAAAAAAAAAAAAAAAATAAGAATAGATTAGATGTGCTTCATGGTTTACACATTGATATATCAATTGTCATCATTATTTTAAAGTGAATAACAATCCATCGATAAATTATATACTGCTAATGTACATATTTTCTGTGACGTATATAAACAAGATATTGTACGTATAAAACTAATAAAAATTCTAATGCAAAAACTTAGAGTTTTTTTTTTGTCTACATGAATAACCGATTTGACAAATTTTCTTAAGTATCTACAGTTAAGAACAAATTCACTGTAAATTTTTTCTAAAGTGTATAAACTTTTCAAATAAAGGAGCACTCCTAAACACCATATACATAATATGTTCTAAACATGTATAGGCGCAACCATGATTTAAAATTTAGGCGTTATGAACTCGTCATCAAATGCATAGCTCGTATAGCTCGTTTTACTAATTGAATTGCAATTAAAATAGTTATAATAAAAGTGATCTATCTCATTCTTTTGAAACCAAAAATTAAACTCAGCTCATTGGATCACTGTAGAAACGTTACTGTCAGTTACGTTTTAGCCTGAAGTCGTAACTATGAGTACGACTTTAAAATCAACCAATGTCAGGTTTCATACAAAAGTTGCTCGTGCCTGGATTCTTAGAGCCGTTATTCTCAGTTACGTATTAAGGGTAAAACGTAACCCTGAGTACGAATTATCTTTTAACGCCGTCAATCACTAACTTTTTTGCCCACTATATTTTTTTAATAAAATAATAATTAATACATTACTGCAATATACATTTATTCTAGTTCTGTAAATTTTCGAAAAAAAGTATTACTTTGATGAATTGGTTTAAATAATGGCTTACTTCATTCAAAAATTCAGGAATCTCCTTAGGGAAATAGCTCTGGCGAAATTTCTTTTATTTCCTTTTCTTCTTTTATTTTATTTTTTGTATGGATATGATCTTTGCATTGTTATGGTGGAATGGATGGTGGTTATGGTGGTTTGTGGTTGTAGTTTGGAGGTGAAAATGAATGTATGTACGGTGTATGTCAATGTATACCTAGTGTTGGTTTCAGTTTATATATGGTGTATGCTTACCATACATCCCATGTATCATTGTACATATAGTGACATACAACGACATACAAGTATGTATAATAATGTATGTTACACGTATGTCATATATACGTTTTGTATATGTTGTGTACATATTAATGTATATTATTGTATACCATGTGTATGTCAAATATATCTATTAACATACAAATGACATATAACAATATACCATGAAATATAAGTGTGCATGGAGAGAAGTTGTGGAAGCCATGGGAGAGAACTTCGGCGAAGAAGAAAGCTCAGCTAAAGAAAAAAAAAGCTATGATCGATCAACTCTAATCATCTGATTTTCCGGCGAAACTCCGACAATTTTTTGACAGAGGTGCGGCAACAGGGTCGAACTACAAAACAACGACAACCAAGGTTTTGGAAGAGAAGATTAGAAGAAATAGAGTAGGACACAAAGAAAAGTTATGAAGGAAGAGAAAAAGCAAGATCTCCAAATCCCTATTTTGTGGAATTTATTGAAAGTTGTATATGATTTTTAAATAAACAATTACCGACTTACCGTATATTAAAAATAAAAAAATATTATTAATTATGGTAAATATTAGTTATTGTTATAAATATTATTTATTATTATGGATGTCAAAAGTGTTATTTGTTCTTTGGGATCAAATCAGTTATCCCCTATAAATAAAAGGGTCTCCTTCATTGTATTCACATTATTTAAGAGAAAATAAAAGAACTTTTCTCTCTTTCTTCATAATATTTTTATTTTAGATTTATTATTATATAACACATTGTTATCCACACGAGTTTCTAAATTTAAAATTTTGGATCGGAAAATGAAGAAAGTAAGAGGTATGTCAGGTATATTTCTATTAGCATCCCTCTTATCCGGTTACTCGTTTCTAGCCTGCTATTTCTTCCATGTGTTCTTTCAAAAATTATGGGGAAGCATGTCATGTTTTGTTGAGATTATTCAAATTCTGAGCATGTGGCCAGAAAGAAAATCAAGTACTAACACTACTATTTGGTTAATGATTCTATGTTGGTTTTGTATTACCATAAGCAAGATTGTGATTAGGGAACTGCAAAGATACTATTTGTTTTCTCTTAACTATTTAGTGTTTTCACGGAAGATAATTGAAGCTAGTAAAGTTTGTAAACATGTGTCTTTACCAATTACATATTTCTGCTATATTTTATAATTGAAAATTGGTTCTAAGCTGTCAATTCGATGTAGTTAAGGAATATTCAGTTGATTTTGTTTCATTCCCGAAGAATGATAACTTTTAATAAATGTTACAACTATAAATTCATTCTATAAAGTGAATGTGATAATATTTAGTAAATACGAACATGTTGTTGGTTGTGAAGATATCACGACTCATCTCTATAAGAGGCAGAATAATTGAGAAAAAATATTCTAAATATTCTATGCTATATTTCCGAAGTAGCAAACTCAGAAATCTGCTCCCGAAGTAGCATATAAAAATTATACTCCTTAAGTAATAAAACTTCAAACTCTACTCAGGAAGTAGTAGAACTTTGAAAGTAGTAAAACATTAAACTTTACTCTTGAAGTAGTAAATTTGAATTTTACTCCCAAAGTAGTAAGATACTAAAATTTACTCTTGAAGAAATCTAAAATTTACTCCCGAAGTAGTAAGGACTTTAAATTTACTCTTGAAGTAGTAGAATATTTAAAGTTACTCCCGAATTAGTAGAATTTCAAACTTTACTCTCGGAGTAATAAAATTTTGATTTACTCCTGAAGTGTTAAACCTTTGAACAAAAATTTTGAAGTAGTAAAATTGTAAAATTTACTTCAGAAGTAGTAGAACTTTATTCTCAAGGATCTTATATTATTATGTCATTTGTTCTAGATTGTAATTCACAAAGTTGTTATGATTAAAACACAAGTTGTAGTAAATTCGAAGTTATTGACTATCATATTAAAACTATAAATGACGGGGGATTAAATATCTCCAAAATTATTGTGGGTAAAAAATATGTATGTGAAAGGTTATCCGCATTATTGTTCAAATCGTATTATAAATATAAGCATGATGAAATCACATGCCTCAGTAAACTAGAAATTTATTGGTACAAAAAATAATTCATATCATAGTAAATCAGAAGTTTACTAAAACATATAGCACATGGCGTGGTAAACTTGAAGTTTACTAGTATAAATAATTGTATTAGTCGGCATGAGTGATTTGGCCATCTCAATTTAAATATGATGTGCAAATTGAGTATTAGACATATATTGAAGAACTAGAAGATTCTTCAAGAATTTATTTTTGTTGCTTGTTCTCATGATAAGTTGATTATACTGGCTAATGTTGAGATTGCATTCCCTAAATTCTGAAAATAATATAAAAGGTGAATATGTACTCGTTCACCTGTTATGTGATGTCTTAAATAGGTACATCGATAAGACGGTCACATGTGTGTTTATTATCAATCTGCAGTTTGACATATGCAAAGTTACTTGCTCAAAATAATTGAGTTGAGAGCACAATTTCAAATTATGTAATTAAGATTAATTCATCTTCTTAATGTTGGTTTATATCCAAGTTGATTTAACGTTGAATGCATTCGATAAATAGCTAAATCATTGCTAATGAGAATAAAGTTTCATGTGTTGATATGAAATATGATATATTGCATACAACAACACTTGTATGCTTCAGACCAATAAGTTATGATAGATTCTCTCCTCACAATTAGTCCAGGGTCGGGAACCAGATATTTTCATCTAATCATTTTTATGTGTGGTATATGATTAATTAATCTACCATGATGTGCAAAGATAGATTCCCCCAAGAAGATGAGATATATGTTAATTTTTTTAACACAGGGGGAGAGAATAAGCAGCTAAGAAATATGTTATGAATTATAATTGGTATGATCTTCATTCAAAGATAATTCAAGTGAAGTGCTAAAAGCATTTGATGACCCAAAATTAATTTCTAATTTCAGCTGCAAAATGCTCCTATAATATTAATGTCTCCGAAGGATAAAGTCTACAACATGCACGAAGCATGGTAGACCAATCGGTTTCAAATGGAATAATCCTTAAAAAAATGAGAGGAGCAAATGATCAAAATGGTCATAATAAGAAAGCAATATGCTCTTGATTTTTCTTAAAATTGTTACTTGATTTTTCTTAAAATTTAAATCTAATTAGATTTCATCCCTAACTTTTTTAATTGCAGCCAAGAGTTCCGGTGTCGAGTTCTCTAGCTGCAACAAAATTTTTTGAAGAGTTGTTGTCGCGCTCAAATCCTCCTTTCTCGTGACTGGTTCCAACGGTATTGAATCATCTTCAGCTTCATCATTAGTAGGATCTTCAAGGGAACGGGACTTGTAGTTAATTGTATACAACGAATTGATATTATACATGAATATATTTAATATACTTGTAAGAATAATAGTGATACAATGATATTCTTCCATAAAGGAGGTAAATATACAACAAGTAGAGCCACATCTTAGGCTATAATTAGGCTATTAATAACTACTAATAGGATATGAATAAGCTAATTATATGTCATCTAATCTATCTACTTAAATGCTAATTTAACTACCATTTACCTTCTAAAATCAATTATAATAATTACTAATTATAATCAATTATTAATTATTCTATCATTCAACCGCAGTCGAAGCGGGAGGCATGTGTATGCTGAGATTGTCCCAAAAGTCTTCAAATAATACAAGCGGAAGGCCTTTAGTAAAAATATCTGCAATCTGATAGCATGACGGGACATGTAAAACACGCACTTGTCCGCGTGAGACCTGAACAAAGTGGATATCTAGCTCAATATATTTAGTGCGTTGGTGATTGACCGGATTTCCAGAGAGGTAGATGACACTAACATTATCACAGTACACCAATGTGGCTTTCGGAATTGGGCAGTGAAGGTCAAGAAGAAGATTTTGAAGCCAACACGATTCAGACACAACGTTGGCAACACCTAAGTATTCTGCTTTGCCACTGGATCTGGATAATGTTGCTTGCCGTTTTGAGGACCAAGATACCAATTTATCACCAAGAAATACACCATAACCAGAAGTAGAGCGTCTGGTGTCCTTACATCCTCCCAGTCGACATCCGTATAAGCGACAAGTGTGGATGTCGACGATAGATATAGATACAGGTCATACTCGAGAGTACGCTGAATGTAATGCACAATGCGTTTGAGAGCATGCATATGATCATCCATCAGATTATGCATGAAAAGGCACACATGTTGCACAACATAAGAAATATCCGGTCTGGTGAATGTCAAATACTGCAGGCCCCTGCCAAGCTGCGGTAGAGCGTTGGATCGGCAAATGGTTTGCCGGAGGATGCACTCAATTTGGATTTAGTGTCCACTGGAGTTGCTGAAGGTTTATAGGAGGACATGCCAGCACTTTCAACAATCTCAGCTACGTGCTTGTTTTGGCATAGAAATAAACCACTTGCATGACGTGTCACATCTATTCCTAGAAAATGGTGTAGTGGCCCTAGATCCTTCATAGCAAATTCAGAGCCAAGTTGTTACATGATGGACTTGCAAAGATCAAAGGATGAGGCAGTTAATATAATATCATCCACATATAAAAGAAGATAAATAATATTATTACCATGACGGTAAATAAACATACAGTGATCGGAACAGCTGTTGGAAAAACCAATATGTGAAACAAAATTCGTGAACCGCTTGTATTAGGCCCGGGGGGCTTGTTTGAGTCCATATAATGATTTCTTTAGCATGCACACATGATTGGGATATTTGAAGTCCCTATACCCCAAAGGATGGTACATGTACACTGTTTCATTAAGTTCTCCGTGGAGGAAGGTATTTTTGACATCCAACTGATGAAGAGCCCACACCTTCGACAGAGCCAAGCTAAGGACCGTTCGTATAGTTGTTGGTTTGACCACCGGACTGAACTTCTTCCTACAATCCACACCAACTTGTTATGTTTTCCCATTACCTACAAGACGTGCTTTATGCCTCTCAAAAGTGCCATCAAATTTTTCTTTGTGACTGAAAATCCACATAAATCGAATTACATTAGCATGAGTGGGACGAGGAACTAACTCCCACATCCTATTTTTAATAAAAGCATTAAATTTATCATCCATGACCAATTTCCAATTCGGGTCATTAAGAGCAGAGACGAGATTATGAGGCAACTGTGATTTGAGAATCTGAGTGTGTAGGCTATATTTGGTGTTGGGTTTGACAATGCTGTGTTGACTACGGGTGACTAGATGTTGGGCCATGTTTTGAGATGGGCCACTGGACGGGACTACAATGTCAGTGAACTAGGCCGGGACCCAAGCCAGTGCAAGGCAGCCGGTTGGGCTCGTCGATCCAGTAGGCAAGTTTGGGCTCAGACGGGAGGCCTAGCTTGCTGGGCATTGGTTTCCCACAGCTAGGCCACTGTTCGGTGCCCAAATTACCCAAAATATGTTGGTCGCCGAAACAGTGGGCTCAATCTGAGACAAAAATGTTGGGATAAATATGGGCATGCTATCATCTAGAAAATCATAGGTATGGGGGTACGGACTCATGCATTTTAGTAAATGGGAAATTTGTTTCATCAAATATAACACGACGACTCACTATTATTTTATTGGAGGAAATGTCGTAACATTTGTAACCTCGATGATTACATGAATATCCCAAAAAAAATACAAGAGTGGACCGGGGTTGAAGTTGGTGATTGTGGTGGATGGAAAAAGATGTTAACATAAGCACCCGAATACCCGTAAATGAGAATAAAATTAATCTCTTAAGTATATGATTTTTAGTAGAGCTTGATAGGACAAGTTTTTGTGGGGAAGTATGTTCAAAATATAGGTACCTATTTGTAGTGCATGATACCAAAAAGATGGTGGTAGTGAGGCATGTGCAAGGGATGTTCGAATGATGTTATTGATGGTTCGGATTTTTCGTTCCGCCTTCCATTTTGAGAGTAAGTATGTGGACAGGAAAGACGAAAAGTTAAACCATTAGAATTGCAAAAATCTCAAAAACGTCCATTATCAAACTCCCTACCATTATCACATTGAATATTTTTAATATCCCGTTCAAAATGATTTCTGATAAATGCTCTAAAAGTTAGAAATGTGGAAAAGACTTGTGATTTCTTAGCCAAAGGAAACGTCCACAAAAACTTAGAGTAATCATCTAGTAAAAGCAAATAATATCTATGGCCCGAAGAGCTCAAAACGGGTGATGTCCAAATATCACAATGAATAATATCAAACGACATAAGTGTGCATGAATTAGATGAAACAAATGACACTTGAACATATTTTCCAAGTGGACATGATCGACACAAACTTGAATTACGTGTTGGAGTACATGAAATAAAATTATTTCATTTGAGAGAGACTAAAACAGGTGCCCATGGATGACCCAAATGTTTATGCCATAATGAATGTGCGAGAGCTGCAAAAGTGGATGGTGACATGGTTCGTTGATTAGATGTGGTAATTGGATATATCTCCCGATGACTATCACATCTCATTAGAAGCATCCCCGTTTGAAAAGCTTTCACGGAAAATCCAAAAGGGTAAAAAATAACAGATACACAATTATCAGTAGTAAACTTTCTAACCGAAACCAAGTTTTTAATTAATTGTGGAGCATGAAGGACATTCTTTAAAATTAAGGGTGGGCTTTGGTGGAGTCAATTTGGTAGAACAATAACCACAAATTGGAATAGAATGACCATTTCCGACAATTATACCATTATTTTTTCTCAAATTAAAATAGGACGAGAGGTTACCTTGGGAGGAAGTCATATGAGACGTCGCTCTGGTGTCCATATACCAATTTGCGTCCGGCGAATTAAGTCCGAGAGTGTGCATGGCGGACTCAATATCCGTTGGGATCGCCACTGCCGAATGGGCCTCCTACCACTTGTTCGGCAGTGGCCCAAAGCTGCTCGGTCCGCCACTATTTCGTGGCCCAAAAGGAAAAGGCCCATAGCCTTGTTGTTGACTACCAGTGGCCTGGCCAGGTCTTGGACTGGACCTGGCCCAGTTACCCGATGGGACTAGCAGGGTGGCACAGCCCAAGGCCACTGCCAGGCCCACTGGGTTGAGCCGCCACCCCACTGTTGCCGAGGCTGCCACTGCTGGCCGCCGGTCCCGCTGCTCCTGCCGTCGTGTCCTCCGCCACCGGAATTCCGGTTGCTGCCATTTTTGCTATTTCGGTTATTCCCACTCCGATTTTTACCACCATTTCGTCCTTTTTGTCCCCGGTTTTGTTGTATAGGCTCAAAATTGGTAGCAGTGTCATTGGTTGGGGTGGCAATCTGTTGGTGTTTACAAGGAGTTGCAGGAAACAGAAATTACAAGTAACTGCTTATGTAAGAATTGAAATTATAATTCAACTCTAAAACTGAAAATTACAATATAACAACAAACTGAAATTACTATTTTGTTGATCAAGAAAAGCTGGAAAGTTGTTTTTGCTGAGTCGAGTGTGGCACTCTCCTTAAGACAATATTGCCCCGTATGTATCCTTTATACGTCCTGGACAATTCGTCTCCCAAGATAAAACAGCAATGGAACTATTGAGCAAAGGAAACTCAAAAGCTACCGTGAAGAATATTGAATAACGAAATGATGCTTGGAAGATTAGGAAGAAACTGCTTTGCTTTCTGCTTTGTGTATTTTTCGTGTATATCAAGTTTTTTTCAACAATGGTGTAAGGGGTGTTTATATAGGAGGAAGATGGACTGTTTGACTGCCTCCATAACATCCATTATTGGCCAAATAATGACCATTATGGAGGTAGTAAAGCCACCAAATAAATGGAGAAAATTGCCAACGGATTGGCCATTATAGGAGGTGTAATTCGGCCAAAATAAATGGCCGAATTGAGTCTTTGAGACGTTTACGTTTCCGGGACCGTCGAAATTCGACTTTCGAAAACTTCGGGACCAAACTCGTACATCCGAAAGAATTCGGTCCAAAGCGCACATCTGAAACTTCTGGGAATCAAACTGTACTTCTGGCCCAAAAAGATAATAGCCCACGACCCGTGGGCCCGAGAACCCGGAACCGGACGGGCGGGCGGCGGCGGCGCGCGTGTGGTCTTTCCTCGAACCGAAGCACATCTAGGTCCTCCCTCCTTTAAACACATGGGATACCCCTTGGGGTCCCAAACCCCAAACCAACTTCGAGTCTTATATACACAACAATTCTTTTTTCCTCTACCGATGAGGGAGAATTGATCACACACCACACTTTTCCATGCTTCAAACACCTTACTTCGTGAACCAATATCTCTTTCATTTCTCAATGAAATTTGACGATTTTTGGCCCTACGGTTATCTACGTACTTAGTACATCATGCATGTGTGAAGAATCGGATTCTCCAACATACGTAACACTAGTGTTTAAGCCGTTAAAGTTGGTCGGTCGCAACTTCCGCCAAAGGCTAATTTCCAACACAATCATGGCGGAATTCGAGACGATTACGGTCTTTTTGGCGAAACCCGCCTCTTCAAGAATAAGCATATAACGGGCTTGATATTATCTAAATAATGATGTTAGCTATTCACTTAGTCCGTGAAGCTAGAATTTCTACTTTATTTTCAGTAATACTTTCGGGTTACATCCCATGAATTTCGTACTTAGTTATTATAGATGCTCCATGTCTAGTTTTGAGATTTTGAAATTTGTTACTACTACTACTACTTACGTTGTTCATATTTTTCGCTACTAGTGGAATAGATGCTTGCTAAGTATCGATGGATCACGTACGACTTTAGATTTGAACAGTGTCAATGACCCATTCAGTAACATGGATTATTGTAAACCTTGTTTGAGGATGACCCATTCAGAAATTTATTCATCAAAAAACGGGTTACTCGGAGTTACCTAATCTCACTTTATATATAATCTTCTAAACAAATATATATACACCAAGTCTTTGGTGTAGTCTAAGATGTCATATAAACAATAGGCCTAAAGTAATTAAAAGGCTCTTATCACACTAACGTAGTCCGTGAATGGCATCAAATTCATCAAACAATTTCTCACGTGAATATTGAATTCGTCAAACGATGGAATAAGAAAAATTCATGAACGTCATTGTTAGGTTTGTACACTATGTACTGAGAAGCTACTATAATTTTATGCAGTCAAGAGTATTAAATATACACGTAATATGGTAAATATATTAAATGTACACGTGCTAATAAAGAGTATAAAAATTAGCACTCATCTCGGTGATGAATTCAGAATATAGACGTTAATTTTGAATTTGATTATTGAATTATGAAATGCAAATATAAACACATACACATATAAAGTTGGACCTGGAAACACTAGCTTTTGATAAACACGCAAACTCGATCATGGCTGAATTCTTCACTGGCTTGTCATCTCTAGTGTATTTGATTGTAGTACGTATTTGGAGATGAACATAAACTTTAATTTAATGGAGAGTTCACACTTCCATAAACGATCGGATTAAGTATAGCCAAATGTCCATTCAAACAAATTGCTAAAATTATATTCAAGTGTTAGATAATCACTCTTTTTCTTTATTTTGTTTCTAAGAAAACAATTAAGCATTAAAATAACTCAAAAGAGCATTTGGAATAGACAATATTAAAATATCTCTATTTTCCACTAAATTTTCTACTGAAAAATGTCCAGTGGTTATTTTCCACCATTGAATGTCGGTCAGAAAAACCTAAATAGTAGTGTTTTCGCACGAAAAAATCAAGAAGTTTCTCAGTTTTCAATGAGAACATGTTTCCCGCCATGCGTTTTCCCAGTGAGCTAGTTCGGTGAGAATGAGGTAAAAAAATCATGTGTTTATAGCACAAATTTCTCATTGAATGTCGGTGAAAAAAACTTATGTTTCTAGTGATTGAGAAAAAAATTCTAGTAGAGATATTTTTCCCTTTAATATATCTTATACAACGTGAATTCGAATTGATCAGAACCTAAAATTAGATATTTAGCACCCGAATAGGACTAAAAAGATTATGTAAAAGAAAAAAAACTCTATTTAATTTTCACATATTTAGTGCCCCTTTTTTCTGCGTTCATTGATTTTCCACCTACACAGGCAATGGTCTAACATTCAAGCAAACACATTAAATTTCTGAGCTACTATAAATGACTAGTATCCAAACTTGCATCATTTAATGAAATAAATACAATCTATGAGACTCTGACTATTGAATAAAACTAACTTCTCTTGAAAAGCTCACTTGCACTAGAATCCAACAAGTGTAAGTTTTGTAGGTATTTTTATTGACTTCAAAATTTTCCAATCAAAGAGAATAGAAAATAAAACACCAATAATAATTATAGTGGGATAAATAAGATTTAAAGATCTCGAGTTTGAGTCTTGAGAATTGAGAAAATTTTGAAAGAAAATGGTTTTTTCTTTAATTTAATGGGTCTCACGTAATGCGAATATAAATTAATTAGGGCTCCAAAGCGATATCAGATACCACATGGGAAACAAGAAAAGATTAAAAAGAAAGGATTATAATTAGATTATGTTTAATACTCCATCCGAATAAAAAAGAGTGTTCACTTAGCGATTTATACACCCCTTAAGAAAATACTAACTTCTAAAAAAAAGTAATTTAACTAAAATGTCCCTAATTAAATAGATATTGTGATTTGGTCATCTAACACTTAATAAGGACAAATCTGAAAAAATAAAATTAATTTTTTTTTATTTGATAAGTGAGCATTCTTTTTTACTCAAAATATAAAGGTTAAGTGAACATTTTTTAGGATGGAGTATACATACGTTCTCTCTTTTCAACCACTTTCCTATAAAGGGATTATGTAAAGTTGCATTAACTTAGATCCTTCTAGGTGACAAAAATTAAGTTTGGGTGAACCACTTCCTATGATGTATCAACTAAGTCCTCATTTGGCCACACACAATTAAAGAATACTAATTTTTTGCCAACTCAACTCTGTTCACTATTATATTTTCAGGCAATTTAAATTAATGATTAGATTAAGCAACTAGTTGTTTGTCTGTTTCCAAGTTCCTTCGATCATAAGAAAAATTCTAAATTATTTCTATTATGTGAAACTACGTAGCATAAACCATTTTCAAATTTGTTGGTGAGTTAATTTATGTTGATAGAGTCTTCTTTCTGACTTTTTACTATGAGATGTCATTATCATTTATGATTAACAATTAATTATTGAAAATATAAATACATAAGAATAAAATAATTGCATCGGCACGCCCTTGTGATTAAAATATGGTCAAAATAAAAGGAAAAAGCCAGCAAATGCAGACTTATTCAACAATTTGGCCAATTACTAGTAGAAATTTGGGGCCCTGAAAAAGTAAACTAACTCAGCTACTTCCCTACCTCTATGTCCGGTTATAGTACACAAAAATTCACAATTTAAAATAATGAGTTCAAAGTTCTAAATTCTTCGAGAACATGGTTCAAAACTTAATAAATGTTGTTATAGATAACATATAGTATAACATGAAAGATTGGTTCTACATACACCATGATTATTATAGGAGATGACTGATATAGAAAATTTTGACTATATTTATACTTGTTTCAAAGTTTTTTAACATTTGTATTTATGATTTATGTGAAAATAATGGATTCAAAGGAGCTCGCTACCAGAAGATAATTGTTATAAAAAGATCTGATTTCATTTATAGTGCTTTTCAAGATTTTTTATATTGTATTTATGATTTATGTGAAAATAATGGATTCAAATAAGCTTGCTCCTAATCTAGGTCAACTTATGTTAGTACACAATAAGTGCTTAAGTCAGAATTTCCACTAAGAAAATTCAAAATCTACGTAACTAAGGAAATTTAACATCTACTATCTGTAGTTAAAAATTTCTGGCTGAGAGAGATAAAGTTACACTTTCACAAGGTCATGGAATTATGTCCTTCCTAATAATTTGGTTTAGGTGAGGGGTAATTTTGTCATTTCCGCCAATTAACTCTTCTCAAAAGTTCTTAAAATGCCGGGAAAATAAACTATTCCCCTTTTGAAAGTGTCAGCAAGTAAACCATATACCAAATCCAAGAAAGAGAGCTTTTCAACAACAATGCTCAAGATAAGGCAAAACAAATCTTCTCAATTTCAAACACTCTTCAGCTCCATCCAGATTACAAGATGGCTGCCAATTCTTGGCTCTCCATGATTCTTTATCTCTTCATTGTTTTCATTCTTTCAATTATTACCAAAACTTCTTGCCAATCAAATTCACCACAAAATGTTGAAACTTTCTATCCCTTTCCTCTACCAAATCTTCTTCCTCCTCCTATTCCACCCATTCAACGGCCGCCTCCATCTCCGCCCCCGCCACTGCCACCGGGGCCCACTCCGCCACCCGACACACCTGCCCTTCCGCCTTCCGTGGCGACATCAGATTCATCATCAAAAAAGGCTGTTGGAACAGCTATTGGTGTGACTGCTGCTAGCACTGTTGTTTTATCTGCCCTTTTGTTCTTCTTCTTGGTTAGGTACTCGAGGCGTAGGAGGCGGCAACAAGAAGGGGAAAGCGCGAATGGCGTTGATCATCCACGGGATGGGGGTGGTGCTTTTACTACCCCTGTGGTTGCCCAAGATCAATTCTTGAAATTTGAAGGGAATCTTAAAGGGGTGATAGTTGATGAAAATGGATTGGATGTGCTTTATTGGAGGAAATTAGTAAGTGGAGAAGTGAACAAAGAAAGTTTCAAGAAGAAAAAGGTCTTTGTTAATGCATTAAGAGATGAAGAAGAAGAGAAGAGGATGATCAGTAGAGGCGTTGGTGGCCGGAAGAAATCAGATCATCCAATCCAAGAATTGCCTCTGTTAAGAGGCAAATCTTCAACATCTCAAAGCCCTTCTTGGCTAGACTTAGAAAATAAACCACCTTCTGCTGGGATAGTTTTTAAACCTATGGAGAAACAAGAATCTTCAAGCCAACTCGAATCACGAGCTCCACCTCCACCTCCTACACCGCCGCCATTTTCTGTATCAGCAGTTCAAAAGGCGCCTGGTTCTCCACCTCCACCGCCACCAACAATAAGGAAAGGCCCTCCACTACCCCCACCACCTATTAATCCTAGTGGCTTGCCTTCATCATCAGGTGAAGGCACTTCTGGAAGTGGAAATGATAAAGTGAAACTGAAGCCATTGCATTGGGATAAACTGAATGCTAATGTTGAGCATTCAATGGTATGGGACAAACTCGACCGTGGATCCTTCAAGTAAAGATCCTTTTAAACTCTCTTTTTTCCCAAAGTATATGTTCCACTAGTCGAATTTGTACTCAATCATTGTTTACTTTTGATGCAGGTTTGATGGAGATCTTATGGAAGCTCTATTTGGATATGTTGCTACAAATAAAAAGTCCCCAGATAGAGAAAGAAGATCATTGAGTCCAAGAGATATATCAGGTCCACCATCTCAGATATTCATTCTTGAAACAAGGAAGTCTCAAAATATAGCAATTGTACTCAGGTCCCTTGGTGTTACTCGCAAGGAGATTATCGATGCACTTATCAATGGGCAAGGTTTAAGTGTTGATACTCTGGAGAAGCTCTGTAGAATAACCCCAACAAAAGAAGAAGAAGCAGAAGTTCTTGCATTTGAAGGAGACCCCACCAGACTAGCTGATGCCGAATCTTTCCTCTTCCACATACTCAAAGCTGTTCCATCTGCCTTCACTCGTTTCAACGCCATGCTTTTTAGATCAAATTATGGCATGGAAATTCAGCATCACAAAGAGTATTTGCAAACACTGGAATCGGCTTGCAACGAGCTTAGAGCTCAAAGATTGTTCCTGAAACTTTTGGAAGCCATTCTGAAAGCAGGGAATAGAATGAATGCAGGAACATCTAGAGGAAATGCACAAGCATTTAAACTTACTGCTCTTAGAAAACTCTCTGATGTGAGAAGTATGGATGGTAAGACCACATTGCTTCACTTTGTTGTGCAAGAAGTAGTCAGGGCAGAGGGCAAACGTTGTGTGCTTAACCGAAATCAAAGTTTGAGGCGTAGCAATAGCCAGAATAGAGGGAGCAGCACTATTCCGACATCAAAGAATTCTACTGAAAATGATGAGACAGAGAAAGAATATATGATGCTCGGTTTACCAATTATAGGTGGCCTAAGTTCTGAGTTTAGTAATGTAAAGAAAGCAGCTGCAATGGACTACGACTCGCTCTCCAAGACGTGCTCGATGCTAACAGCTCAGACATCTGAAATCAGGAGGCATTTAGCACAATGTGGCAGCGATAAAGGACAATTTGGAAAAGAGATGAAAAAGTTTCTTGATGCTGTTGACAAAGAAATAAAAACAGTAAGAGAAGAACAAGATAGAGTGATGGAACTTGTAAAGAAAACAACAGATTATTATCAAGCAGGAGCTTCAGATGATAAAGGGTGGCAGCCACTTCAACTATTTGCCATAGTTAAAGATTTCCTAGAAATGGTTGATAAAGTTTGTGTAGAAATTACAAGAAACATGCAGAAAAAGAAACCTCTTGTAGCTGTTACAGGGTCATCATCACCGGGAATGGAAAATCGTAGGGCTGTCAGATTCCCAAAATTGCCTGCTAATTTCTTGTCAGACATTTCCAAGAGCAGTTCTTCTTCTTCTGATTCTAGTGATGATTCATGAATACCAGACAAGAAAATCTGAAGGGATCAAGCTCTGTACATAGAAAGTATAAAGTATTTGAAGTGTACACAGATTTGTTTCACTAATGATTTTAATTCTCAGATTCTTTTCCAAGTGTTTCATGATTATGTGAAATGAATTTCAATTTTTTTTTCCTTATCCACAGATGTTCTTCTCCCATGGAATTGGTAAATCCACCCTTTCATCATGCAAATAGTTGCTAATGGATTATTGTTCCAAAAACTTCTTAGTTGTATAGAATATATAAGGCTTCTGTTGTAAGTACAAAAATGTGTTAAAGAGTATCCCACATTGGTTGAACGAATGATTTGTGGCCTTCTTATTTGGTCTGTTGCAATCCTCATCTCATGAACGAACTTTAGAAGTTGAGTTAAACTCCGAGTCTATTTTCTTCCCATGGTATCCTTGTCGAACCATATGTATCCTTGGTTTTCCCTATGTTAGCCCCCATGTTATATTGTCTATGCACTAGATGTCCAGTCCTCAGCGTGCGAGGGAGGGAGGTGTTAGTCTCCCTCATGGGTTGAGGCTATAGGTTGTTGTCTCCTTATATGATCTCGGACAATTCTCACCTCATGAGCTACAGAGGTTGAGTTAGAATTGAGGATCCATGTTTTTATCGGTGCATCAAATCAGTACATGTCTAGGGTGGAAAAACGAAATGACCATATGGTCTCCAAAATAGTTGCTTTATCACACTTCCATTCTTTGCTTGAATAGAAAAGATAATAATCAATAAACAGGCGATAAATAGCTTTATCACATTTATGTTCTTGCTTGAATAGAAAAGGTAACAATGAATGCACAAGCGACAAATAATAGTTTGTATATCATGTATTTCTACAAAATCCTAAACAATATACAGAACATGGATTCCCACCTAGGGAGACCTTTTCCATTCCAGAATTGTTTTATCTAGTTGGATATCATCAGATGTTATTAGGCAAGCATATGTTGACCATTGTACAGACTTCATTATGGTCTAGACCATTTTCCATGGATAACAAGGTCCAAGGGCTCATGAGGAAAGCAATATCTATTTGACCGGGGCACCACTAGCCAGGCGGGTCTTCTCTTCTTCAACCTGCTCAATCAATACTTGTAACTCTGCTTCTGTTAAGCTCTCTAACCGTTTCTGCAAGTCGGATAAAGTTAAGGCTCACCCCATAGAACAATTACAGAGAAATCTTGTTATGAAATATCAAAATAATGAAAATAATCCCTAAGATGAACGAACTCTCAGGTGAAATTGATTTCAAATGATTCAATATGCATAAAAGAGGCCGGGAACACAATTTTACAACCCCGTTAACAGAGGAAGACACTCCAAAGCTTCATCGAAGTGAGATCCTAAATAAATATATAGCCTCAAAAATATTTTTTAAAGTTAGACCAACAATCCCAGCTTTGCACGAAAACTATATGGAGAGCTTTAGCTTGTGACCAGTGTTGTCAAAGGCGCGCTTAAAGTTCGCTTAAGCCTTGGAGCTTAGGGCAAAATATGTTGAGCGCTTCGCCTCGCTTAATGTGCGCTTCAGTGTTGTCATCAAGGCTCTAAGTCATACTTTTCCTTGCTAAATGAGCGTCTCCCGAAGAGGTGACACTACAACAACAATAACACAATATACCCAGTGTAATACCACAAGTGGGGTCTGGGGAGAGTAGAGTATACGCAGGTCTTACCCCTATCTTAGGAGATAGAAAAGTAGTTCCAGATAGACCCTCGGCTCAAGGCGAAGATGTGACACTAAACAATTGATATTTCACTTATCATAAAAAAAAAATCAATTTATGTGTCCATATATTTGTTATTGAAGGAAATCAATTCCATGAGTTTATTTCATTCCCAAGTTTACAATATATACAACTCTAAACAATCAATTTTGGCTATCTCTAAGGATATACTAATTAATATAATTGATTTAATCAATCCTAATTCTATTATACTAATTTACAATCATCCTAAAATATATGATTACAATATTCATGATTTATGGTGATTGGAGCAGTCCCTCGCAGTCTTAGCGGGAGTTCTCGTATGCTGAGACTGTCCCTGAAATCATCAAATAGTACGCGTGGAAGACCTTTGGTGAAAATATCGGCAATCTGATAACGGGACGGTACATAGAGAACGCGGACTTGTCCACGTGCAACCTTTTCTCGGACAAATAATATATCCATTTCTATGTGTTTTGTGCATTGATGCTGGACAGGATTCCCGGATAAGTATATCGCACTCACATTATCACAATAAACCACGATTGCCTTTTCAATCGGACACTGGAGCTCTAAAAGAATATTACGGAGCCAACATGATTCAGCAACCACATTGGCTACCCCTCGGTATTCTTCTTCAACGCTCGACCGAGACATCATTGGTTGTCGTTTGGATGACCATGAAATAAGGTTATCTCCCAAAAACACACAATAACAGAGGTGGAACGTCGTGTGTCCGGGCAGCCACCCCAATCCACATCTATATAAGACGAGAGACTTGAAATGGAGAACTTATACAAATGCAGGCCAAAATGAAGAGTACCATTGACATACCGCAGAATTCGCTTGAGAGCCCCCATATGTTCCTCTTTCGGATCATGCATATGTAAACACACTTGCTGCACCGCATAGGAGATATCAGGTCTTGTGAAAGTGAGGTACTGCAAGGCCCCTGCAAGGCTGCGGTAGTGTGTTGAATCACTGTATGGGGTCCCTATAAAGTTACTTAATTTGGCCTTTGTATCAACAGGTGTAACTGACGGTTGCAGGAGGACATACCGGCTTTTTCAATGATCTCATCGGCGTATTTCTTTTGACTGAGAAACAAACCACCTGCATATTGGGTTACAACAATTCCCAAAAAAAAAATTAATGGACCCAAATCCCTCATCGCAAATTCTGTTGCAAGAAGGGACATAATAGACCAACGAAGTGGTGTAGACGAGGTCGTGAGAATGATGTCATCTACATATAGGAGGATATATGACATGTCGTTTCCCTTCTTGTAAATGAACAAGGACTGATCGGACCTGCTGTGTGAGAAACCTTGTGTGGATACAAACCCTGCAAACCTGTTATACCATGCCCATGGAGCCTGTTTCAAACCATATAAGGATTTTTTTAACAGGCAAACATAATCCGGATGTGTAGTCTCGGAAACCCAACGGTTGGTGCATGTAAATTGTTTCCTGTAAATGGTCATGTAAGAATGCATTTTTGACATCCAACTGATAAATGGATCGGGATTTTGACAGTGCCAGGCTAAGAATCGTCCTGATAGTTGCTGGCTTAACCACCGGACTGAATGTTTCACCACAATCCACGTCAACCTGCTGAGACATGTCATCACCAACAAGACGAGCTTTGTATCTCGCAAAGGAGCCATCAGAATTCTTTTTATGACAAAAAACTCACATAGACCGAATTATGTTCACATTAGATGGACGGAGCACTAACTCTCACGTCTTATTTTTAATAAGAGCATCAATTTCGTCTAACATGACAACTTTTCAATTCGGGTCTGATAGGGCTGCTTTGGGATTTTTTGGTAGCGGTGATGGTTGGACCGAGGATGTTAAGTTAAAATGAAGTTTGGGCCGAAAGATCTCGTGCATGGCACGGGTTTCAATGGTCTGAGATTGGGCTAACCCTACTGTCTGGGGATTAGGGGTCTCGGCCAAGGTAGTGGGCCGAGAGGATGTGGTATTTTGGGCCAAGGGTGAATGTTGTTGAAGTTGGGTTTCTGCCAGGTTATTGGGCTGGGAGTGGTCACGGGTTGAGTTCACGGGTGAGGGAGCCCATGGGCTCCCTCAATTGGGCTGGCAGGCACTCAAAGTGGACTGGGCCAAGACCGACAGTAAAGAGGCAGTGACCTCCATCCCGCGGACTAGTCCAGTCCTATTTCATGGTTGGGTCAGTCCCATCTGATTTTGGATATTGAGATGGTGTTGTATAATTTGATGTATTCTGTTGTCCAAGAAATCATATGAAGGGGGATGCCATGTGATAGGCTCACTTAGCCTATCATATTGTCTTATAGTCCCTTGTCGTTTGATTTATGTTGCTATGTGTATTTTGTTTGTCTTATTTATTTGCATTAGCTATTGCTTCTTTTTGCTTCTTTCTTTTTCAGAATTCGTTGTCATGACTTACGCACTTTGTGTGTCTTACTTTGCTTGGGCTTGTGCTTTGTCTTGAGCCTAGGGTCTCTCGGAAACAGTCGCTCTACCTACCAAGGTAGAGGTAAGGTTTGTGTACACTCTACCCTCCCCAGACCCCACATTATGGGATTTCATTGGGTATGTTGTTGTTGTTGTTGGGGATGCCACGGAAATGTAGACTCATCAAAAACTACGTGACGAGAGATAATGATTTTCCCGTTCATTATATCATAACATATATATCCCCTATGATTTTGTGGATATCCCAAAAACATACAAGGAGTGAAACGAGCCTGAAGTTTGTTAATGGTTGTGGACAGAAACAAGGTCTAACACAAACACCCAAAAATCCTCAAATGTGTAAAAGATGGGAGACGGTGGTACACCATTTGTGTGGGTGACACATTGGAGAGTAGTTTGTTAGGAAGAATATTTAAAAGATATGTTGCCATTTGAAGTGCATGATGCCAAAAAGTTGGTGGTGTGAACGAATGCACTAGAAGTGTGCGAATCATATTGTTAATTGTTCAAATTTTTCTTTCGGTTTTCCCATTTTGAGGTGATGTATGTGGACATGAAAGACACAAAGACATCCCATTTTGGTGACAAAAATCATTAAATTGAGCATTTATAAATTCCCTCTCATTGTCACATTGAAAACATTTAATGGATTTGTCAAATTGAGTTTTGATAAAAACACTAAATTGTTTTAAAATGGTGTAGGCTTGCGATTTTTTCCCTAAGGGAAAGGTCCACAGAAAATCGAATAATCATCTAAAATGAGCATATAATATTTATGACTCACATAACTCAAAACTGGTGATGTCCACAAATCACAATGCATAAGATCAAATGGCATAAGTGTATGTGAAGTAGATGATGAAAAAGGAAGTTTAACATGCTTCCCAAACACATAAGTTTGGCAAACAGAAGAGTCCAAAAGTTTGTTACAAGCAACAAAATTATTCTTCCTAAGATTATTGAAAACTGGTGCTCCCGGGTGTCCTAACCGATTGTGTCATACGATAGGGGAAATAACTGAAAAGGTTGATGGTTTGGTCACATGATTGTTGGAACAGTAGTGATGAGATACAAGTCCTCCCATGCTATTACATCTCATTAGTGACATCCCCGTCTGAAAATCCTTCACAGAAAACCAAAACGGATAAAAATTCACAGAAACATTGTTGTCAGTTGTAAAACATCGTACATATATCAAGTTTGTAATGAATTTTGGTGCATGTAAGACGTTTTTAAAATATAATGGTGGGTGTGTGTGGGGGAAGTTTTACCTGTCCAATACCATGAATTAGAATTTCCTGCCCACTGCCGACAATAATATTTTTATTACTGCTCATATTAAAATAAGACGAGAGATTACCTTGAGATGCCGCCATGTGTGACGCAGCCCCCGTATCCATGTACCACGAATCATCTGGAACATTCAGATTCATGTTGTTCATGGCATGTTCGATATCGGTTGGAGCATAACTTGCAGAACATGGTGCGTGGGCTGCAAACGCTTGTTGCAGACGAGAACCTAGAAGTCCAGGCTGTCGGTTCTAAGATGAAGCCCCCTCTTTAGTGAGATTATATGAGCAAATGCCTGAACCAAAATATGTGATTGCTATGGGAGTGGGGTAGGGGTAGCCCACTGTGGTGGCCAAGCACACGGCGGGTACTGCCCCCACTGGGCCCCGCCGGACTAGGATGGTGACCGCCGCCACTGCCCCTGCGGCTGGTGGTTGCCGCTGCCGCCGGCGGGTTGGCCGCCACCCCTTCCACGTCTATTTCCGCTATTATTTTTTCCTTTGTTGTTGCGATTTGACCCTCATTTTTTACCATTGTTGTTGCGATTTCCGGTTCCTCCCAAACTGGAATTTGGTGTCGCAAAATCCGCGAAGGTGGAGACGAGTGTTGTTCCGGCAGTGTCTGCCACTAAGGCTGTCTGTTTTGTCTTGCGGGTTTCTTCGAGAATCAATCTCGAACGAGCCTCATAAAATGGAGGCAAGAGATTACTTTGTTGAATGAATGTAGCCACCCATCATAATTTTCATTCAACCCTGCAATCAATTGAAGAACCAACCTTTGATTTGTCACCGGCGCACCAACGTTGGATAGTTGGTCGGCAAGCATCTTCAATTCTTGACAATAAGTGGAAACGTTTGAAAAGTCATCCAATTTGACGTTGGTGAATTGGTTTTCAAGATATACCGCCGTAGAAAATTTATTATCTTGAAAAATATTTTACAAACGTTCCCACGCTTGTTAAGCCGTAGAGTCCGGTTCTAATATAGTATGCAAAAGGTCGTTGGAAATAGTGCCATAAATCCATTGAAGGACTATAGCATCTAAACGAGACCATAACTTTTTGTCACCACCATTGGTGTTCGATGAAGATTCGGAAGGAATGATATGGTTTATTACTTCATAGGCGCGGCAATGAATTTTGAATAGTTCCGTCCAAGAAGAATATTGCCCTTTCTCCATCTCAAGGGTGATTGAAATAAAGTTCTTGACGTTGTTTACGGCAAGAGCTGTATAGAATTCTTGTTTGTCGGCCATAGTTTCTTACGAAGAATAGAACAAAAAGAAGAGAGGGTGTCGGTTAGGGTTGAAAAGAAGAGGAAACAAAACAAAACCTAAAAGGGGAGGTTTTCGGCCGGTGAAGGAGGCCGAATGGGGGGTGGGGTGGAAAAGGTTTAGGGCAAATTATTTGTGGCTCTTGATACCATGAACGAAATCAATTCCATGAGTTTATTTCATTCCCAAGTTTACAATAAATACAACTCTAAACAATCAATCTTGGCTATCTCTAAGGATATACTAATTAATATAATTGATCTAATCAATCCTAATTCTATGATACTAATTTACAATCATCCTAAAATATATTATTACAATATTCATGATTTATGGTGATTGGAGACAATTATGCAGTTATTCATGCTTATTATTATTAGCCTTGGACTAAACATACACATTTGTATTTTTTTCGCCATTTGTGTCTTTTTTATTAAAGCCCACACTTTATTTCCGCTTTGCGCTTAAAGTCCCAACGGACCTTAGAGCTTTTTTGCGCTTTTCTCTTTTGATACAACTGCTTGTGACAAGCAACAGAATCCCAGCTTCAGAAAACGCTGCTCTATTTTTCCCTAACATGATACAATCTGATTGAGGGGTGTCGTGAGCAGCTGAAGAATTATCAAGAGTTTTAGAATGAATTAATTTGGTGGACATGAAATGCTACATTTTATAGGGGTAGTTCAGGTAAATGTCCCTCTATTATGAAGTCTTAACTTCAGTCCCTTTAGAAAAGACAAAAATCAGTCGACTATATTCACCAGACAGAAAAAGATAACAGCTGCAAGACCAGTAAATTGATTAAAGAATGGCTTAACCTTGTTTGTTTTTTAATTAGATGGTTGACATAAGAAAATAAACATAGAAAAATATGGTTAAAGTTAGTGTGGCATTTGCTAACTACGTAGATCTTAGGAGGGCTCACTGTAATTTTTAATCTATATGCATCTGATGAGTAGCTCTTTAAATTCTGTTCAGCAAATAGAAGACATGTCATCTAAAGTGTTAGGATAATTATGGAGTCATCCCATAATTATCTCACATCATAATCAAATCACATCAATTGTAATCACATGATTAGCATATGATGTTAATTAGTATCAATTCATTTAGGATTATTAGATAGGTCTTTCATAATATTAGCATTGTATATTTGTATATATAATTTACATATGGGAATGAAATAAACCAAGGAATCAATTTCTTACATGGAATCAGAGCTAAATTCTTTTTGCCCCAAAACCTCTCCTCCCTTTTGGCCTCCTCTTAGCCGAAATTCCTTTTTTCTATCTCCCTTTTAATCCATTTTCAGCCACACACATTAGGGTTTTTTCCAACAAAACCCCAACACTCACAAACCTAAACCTAGACCTAAACCCTACCACTACCCACAAATCCGTCGGCCTCATACTTTTCTCCTCTTCTCAATTTCAAAAACCCTAGCCGACACTTAGGGTTCTCTCATACTCTTCCACCAATCCCACAACACTATTATCTCCTTTTGTTCTTGTGTTGTTGTTTTTTTCGTGGAAAACTATGGCCGAAAAACAAAATTTCCATTCAGATCTTGCCGTAAACAACGTCAAGAACTTTATTTCCATAACACTTGAGATGGAAAAAGGGCAATACACCTCTTGGGCGGAATTATTCAAAATTCATTGCCGCGCATGCAGGTAATAGACCATATCATACCTTCCGAGTCATCATCGGACACCACTGAGGTAGACAAAAAGTTATGGTCTCATTTAGATGCTATAGTCCTTCAATGGATTCATGACACTATCTCCAACGACCTTTTGCATACCATATTAGAGCCAAACTCTACGGCTTAACAGGCGTGGGAACGTTTACAAAACATATTTCAAGATAACAAACTTTCTAGGGCTGTATATCTTGAACACCAATTTACTAATGTTAAATTGGATGATTTCTCCAACGTTTCCGCCTATTATCAAGAATTGAAGGTACTTGCAGACCAACTATCAAACGTTGGTTCACCAGTAACAAATCAACGATTGGTTCTTCAATTGATTGCAAGGTTGAATGAACAGTATGATGGAGTTGTTACATTCATTCAGCAGAGTAATCTGTTGCCTCCTTTCTATGAGGCTCGTTCGAGGTTGATTCTCGAGGAAACACGGAAAGCAAAACAAGCATCCTCTGGAGCAGCCACCGCCGGAACTGCTCTCGTCTCCACAATTCATTTTCCGCGGAATGGAAATCGCAACAATAATTGTCAAAAACGGGGTTCAAACCGTAATAATAACAAAGGAAAAAATAATAGTGGAAAGGAATGAGGTAGGGGAGGCGGCCAACCCGGGCGGCGTCGACAACGGTCCGGCGGTGGTGGCCCAACCAACAAGTCAGAAACCAGTGGGGGCAGTACCCACCGTGGGCCTGAGCCCCACAGTGGGCTGCCCCGCCATGCACATACCCAACTTCGTCCTGGGCCAGACCCTCATCAACAAACCGACAGCCCGGAATTCTAGGTTCTCGTCCACAACATGCATTTGCAGCCCAAGCACCATCGTATGTAGGCTATGCTCCCACTGATATTGAACAAGCCATGAACAACATGAATCTGAATGTTCCAATGAGTCGTGGTATATGGACACAGGGCAACATCTCACATGACGGCATCTCAAGGTAATCTCTCGTTTTATTTAAATATGAGCAGTAATAAAAATATTGTTGTCGGCAGTGGGCAAAAAATTTCAATTCCTGGTATTAGTCAGGTTAAACTACCCCATCCACCCCCCCCCCCCATTATATTTGAAAAATGTCTTACATGCACCAAAACTGATTAAAAACTTGATATATGTTCGACGCTTTACAATTGACAACAACGTTTCTGTGAATTTTGATCCGTTTGGCTTTTTTTGTGAAGGATTTTCAGACGGGATGCCACTAATGAGATGTAATAGCACGGGGAACTTATCCCATCACCATTGTTTCCAACAATCGCATGACAAAACCATCAACCTTTGCAGTTATTTCTCTTATTATATGGCACAATCTGTTGGGACACCCAAGAGCACCAGTTTTCAATAATCTTAGGAAGAATAAATTATTTTCTTGTAACAAACTTTTGGACTCTTCTGTTTGCCAAACCTGTGTGTTTGAAAAACATGTTAAGCTTCCTTTTCCATCATCTACTTCACATACCCTTATGCAATTTGATCTTTTGCATTGTGATTTGTGGATATCACCAGTTTTGAGTTCTGCATGTTATAAATACTATATGCTCATTTTAGATGGTTATTTGAATTTTCTGTGGACATTTCCCTTAGGAAATAAATCACAAACCTACACCATTTTTAAACAATTTAGTGTTTTTATCAAAATTCAATTTGACAAATCAATTAAATGTTTTCAATGTGACAATGGGGGATTCATAAATGCCCAATTTAATGATTTTTGTCATCAAAATGGGATGTCTTTGTGTATTTCATGTCCACATACATCACCACAAAATGGGAAAGCCGAAAGAAAAATTCGAACAATTAACAATATGGTTCGCACTCTCCTTGTGCATTCGTCCACACCACCAAATTTTTGGCACCATGCACTTCAAATGGCCACATGTCTTTTAAATATTCTTCATAGTAAACTGCTCTCCAATGTGTCACATACACAAATGTTGTACCACCATCTCCCATCTTTTACACATTTGAGGATTTTTGGGTGTTTGTGTTATCCTTTGTTTCCATCCACAACTATTAACAAACTTTAGGCCCGTTCAACTCCCTGTGTGTTTTTGGAATACCCACAAAATCATAGGGGATATAAATGTTATGATATGACAAATGGGAAAATCATTATTTCTCATCACGTCATTTTTATGACTCTACATTCATGTTTGCTAAATCTCACGTGGCATCCTCACCTTCATACGATTTTTTGGACAACGGAATACATTCAATTTTACACCACCATCTCATTACCCAAAATCGGGTGGGACCTACCCAATAAAACTCCCAAAATGTCTCGGCCTAACCACAAAACGGGACTGGACCAGTCCACGGTTCGGAGGCCACTGCCTCTTTACCGATGGTCTCAGCCCAGTCCATTTTCAGTGGAAGCCATGCCCGATGAGGGAGCCCACTGCTCCCTCACCACCAATCCATCCCAATAACTCGTGCATCATCCAAGCCCAATAACCCAACGGCAACCCAATTTCAATCACATTCTAACTTGGGCCAAAATATCACCTCTCAGCCCAATGCCATACCCGAGACCCCTAATACCTAACCGATGATAGCACAACCTCGGACCATTGAAACCCGCGCCATGCACGGGATTTTTCAGCCCAAACGTCATCTTAACTTACTATCTTCGATCCAACCATCACCTCTACCAAATGATCCCAAAGCAGCCCTATCAGAATCCGAATTGAAAAGTTGTCGTGTTAGACAAAATTAATGCTCTTATTAAAAATAAGATGTGGAAATTAGTGCCCCGTCCATCTAATGTGAACATAATTAGGTCTATGTGGGTTTTCTGTCATAAAAAGAATTATGATGGCTCCTTTGCGAGATACAAAGCTCGTCTTGTTGGTGATGACAGGTCTCAGCATGTTAGAGTGGATTGTGGTGAAACTTTCAGTTCGGTGGTTAAGCCAGCAACTATCCGGACTGTTCTTAGCCTGACAATGTCAAAATCCTGGATCATTCATCAATTAGATGTCAAAAATGCATTCATACATGGCCATCTGCATGAGACAGTTTACATGCACCAGCCGTTGGGTTTCCGCGACTCTACACATCCGGATTATGTTTGCATGTTGAGAAAATCTTTATATGGTTTGAAACATGCTCCCCAGGCATGGTATAATAGGTTTGCAGGGTTTGTATCCAAACTAGGTTTCTCACATAGCAAGTCTGATCAGTCATTGTTTATTTATAAGAAGGGAAATGACATGGCATATATCCTTCTATATGTAGATGACATTATTCTCACAGCATCATCTACATCACTTCGCTAGTCTATTATGTTTCTTCTTGCAGCAGAATTTCCAATGAAGGACTTGGGTCCTTTAAATTATTTCCTAGGCATTGTTGTGACTCAATATGCAGGTGGTCTATTCCTCAGTCAGAAAAAGTATGTCGAGGAAATAATTGAAAAAGCTGAATGTCCTCCTGCAAACCATCACATACGTCGGTCGATACAAAGGCAAAATTGAGTAACTCTACAGGTACTCCATACAGTGATCCAACTCAATACCGCAACCTAGTAGGGGCCTTGCAGTATTTGACTTTCACGAGACCCGATATTTTCTATGCGGTCCAGCAAGTTTGTTTACACATGCATGATCCGAAGAAAGAGCATATTGGGTCCCTCAAGAGAATTCTGCGGTATGTTAAGGGTACTCTTCATTTTGGTTTGCATCTGTATAAGTCCTCCGTTTCGAGTCTCTCCTCCTATACAGATGCAGATTGGGGTGGTTGCCCAGACACACGACGTTACACATCTGGTTATTGCGTGTTCTTGGAGGACAATCTTATTTCATGGTCCTCAAAACGACAACCAACGCTATCTCGATCGAGTGCTGAGGCAAAATTCCGAGGGGTAGCCAATGTGGTTGCTGAATCATGTTGGCTCTGTAATCTTCTGTTAGAGCTACATTGTCCGATTGAAAAGGCAACCGTGGTTTATTGTGATAATGTGAGTGCAATATACTTATCCGGTAATCATGTCCAGCATCAACACACAAAACACATAGAAATTGATATATTATTTGTCTGAGAAAAGGTTACACGTGGCCAAGTCCGAGTTCTCCATGTACCGTCCCATTATCAGATTGCTGATATTTTTACCAAGGTCTTTCGCGCGTACTATTTGTTGATTTCAGAGACAGTCTCAACATCCGAGAACCTCCCGCTAAGACTGCGAGGGACTGTTAGGATACTTATGGGATCATCCCATAATTATCTCACATCATAATCAAATCACATCAATTGTAATCACATGATTAGCATATGATGTTAATTAGTATCAATTCATTTAGGATGATTAGATAGGTCTTCCATAATATTAGCATTGTATATTTGTATATATACTTTACATATGGGAATGAAATAAACCAAGGAAATCAATTTCCTACATAAAGAAGTGAAGGGCAGCCTCGTGCACAAGCATCCCGCGTTAGCAGGGTTCGAGGAAGGGCCGGTGGGGTGTAAAGTAGACAACCTACCCTAATGGAAGCATTAGTGGCTGCTTCCACGACTCTAACCCGTGACTTATAGGTCACACGGGACAACTTTACTGTTACTCCAAGGCTCCCCTTCATTCTAAAGAAGTGAAGCAGAAAGATTATTTGACTGTTAATACAAAATAACACACCTCCATGACTTTGCTTTCATAGTCTCGTAATTGTTGAGCATATGTCATTTCCTTGTTTGAAACCCGGAAGATGTATGTTGAGATCCATCCAACTGTTAGACCCAAAACCAGGACTAATTGAACTACATTTCCAGCTTGTAACGGGTCAAATCCCAAGAACTGCATAAGATGTTTGGACCAAAGTTATTACAGACAAGAGTATATATCGAACAGGAAAAAGTCCCAACTAACAAACACGGGGAAAATAGAAGTATATGAGATAAAAAGTGGATTGTAAGAAATCAGTTCACACAACTGCAACATTCATATACAGCTTAGATAACATAAATTTTCACTTGGATGGGGAACACATGATATAGCAGCAATAACAAGGGCAACCTATGGACTAAGTTTATGACTCAAATAGCTTTTCACAAATAAAACAGGAACCATATGTATATATGTCAAGATAGGGCCCTTGGGCCTAACTCAACACCAAAAGCTAGCTCATGAGGGGAGGATTGCGCAAGATTATATAAAAAGACACAGCCATTTCCTCAACTAATGTTGGATTTAACACTCTCCCACATGCTCAGGATTCAACTTGAATGTGGATTACGGGGACCAACATTGAGAAACACAATAACAGGAATCGAGGGGTCTAGCTCTGCTACCATGTGAAAATATGATCCTTGAGCCTAACTCAATGTCAAAAGCTAACTCATGAGGCAAGGATTTTTAAGACCATATAAGAAAACAACAACTCATTTCCTCAACTAATTTGGGACTAAGCAGTGTAAATAGACATTGAAAGAGCAAAAGAAACAAATAGAAGTACCTCCAATCCACTTTTTAAGCCATAGCCTAGAAGAGTAACTCCAAGTCCAATCAATAGAACATCCTTTCTCGTATATCCAAATGGCGTCTGCACTAACATCAAATCATTGAAATGACCTAGCATAGAAGAGGACATATTCTAAACAGAGCTAACAACCGTTTCAGAATTGAAATGCATAATCAAAATATGAAAAAGATGTTTCTTCGTAATCACTAATCAGCATATTAAGTAGCCTAAGACAATTTGCTGGTAAAAGAAGTTCAAATATAAAAATTCCTGCACTCCAAAATAAATAAAGGATCACACAAACATTCGTTTTTTCTAAGACTAGATTAAGCAACTTTCTCCTCTCTGAGCTGAAAATTTAGGGGATATCGTTAAATGACAGTGATAAAAAGTTTCTTCATCATTGCAGGAGTAATAAATAAAACGAAGAAGTTCTATGAGTTGATGAAGTTTGAATCAGAACAGCAGATTCATATGCATAATACAGAAAAGAAAAATAGAACTCTAAACATGCCTTATTCTGGCCAAGAGCTTCATCGCTACTGCCACTCGGTTTTGAGCTGGCTCTGGTGATTATAAGTGGAACTTTCTTCAAGCCCTTGTTGTAAGATACATTCCTCAGGAAAGGGGAAGTTCCTACTCTGAGATGTCTCTGGGAGCAAGTTAGTTCTGCGAGTAGGACAAAAGTTTAACAGACAATCTTTTAATCAAACATTTGAAACTTGAATTTCAAAATTGAACTTGAAAGGCTCCCCCAACTCTATCAGATTTCCAACAATCTTTACAAATAAATATTATACGGCAAACATCTCCCAAATGCAAGAAACGCGATAAGGAATTTGTTTAACGTGAATTTGTTGGAAACACTCACATTCTTGGGATAAACTTTTTTGCACTGTTTAAATATTGATGTACACTCTTTATAGGTATAGGATCACCTACAATTAATGGATGGAGTCACCAGTCTATTCTGAACCTGCTCCAATTTCATATGAAGAAGCATAATAAATATGTAAAAGTATCTCTCCTCCCATTCTTCATCAGAAAGATGTTAACTTAAAGCCGAAATCTTCTTATTCAAGATAAACCATTCTCTTCAGGAAAGAAAAGATCAATCTTGGATCATGAACATATATTATCTCTTAGTCCTATGACAATAGCTACTGACTCTACAAGATTGCAAATGAAATAGCCAATGCTTTTCTGCATAATAAGAAATACAGATAGCAAAAGCAACCGAACTTTATTTTGATCAATTTGGCTTTGTTAAATTTAACTCTGTCCATATGAGTTACCCTAAGCGTAGTTGGTCCAAACCCATTTAAAGAAGTTGAATTTTAGTAAGTTGACAACCAATATAAAAATAGAATCTTATAAACTTAGAGCATTTATATAGTCGATCTCAACTAGTTTGAGGTTGAGTTGCAGTTGATTGATTGAGTGGCATTTGTTAACTAAAAAAAAAAGGGCAGCCCGGTGCACTAAGCTCCCGCTATGCGCGGGGTACAGAGAAGGGCCGGACCACAAGGGTTTGTTGTACGCAGCCTTAAGTTTCATTTCTGCCATGGCATTTGTTAACTCTATGAAAGTAAAATGGGTAAGCCAAGATATAACAACTACAATATGGATATTCACTCAGGAACGGATCTACACTATCATGTAGTAGATTTGTATTTGTATTACAAAAATCATTAACACACTAACATAACCAGTGTAATTCCTGTTGGAAATTTGTCTTTGATGGGGAGGTGCGTCCACCCATATTTAATGAATTAAACACTAGGGTTCCGCATGTTGGAGGCCTTGTCTCTTCACACGTGCATAATCTACTAAGTGAGTAGATGACCGTAGGGCCAAGAATCGTCAAATTTCGTTGAGAAATGAAAGAGATATTGGTCCACGAAGTAAGGTGTTTGAGGCATGGAAATATGGTGTGGGACAAATCTACCACAATTGTGGGAAAATGAATAATTGCTCTCTTTATAAGTCTCTAAAATGGCTAAGGGTTTGGGACCCCAAGGGGTATCCCATGTGTTTAAAGGAGGGAGGACCTAGATGTGCTTGGGTTCAAGGCTAAGCCCACACGCGCGCCGCCGCCGCCCGTCCCGTCCGGTCGGGTCACGGGTCACGGGATGTGGGATTCTTCTGATATTATCTCTTTGGACCCCAAAGTGTTTAATATTTACAGTTTGGTCCCTAGAGTTTCTGGAAAGTTGAATTTGGGAATGACGGAAGGCAGACTTTCTCCCTTCCGTTGGAGTTGATTTTTGGGGCGTTTGTGTGCATTAATCAGCCATTGCTTGGCTGATTAACTCCTCCATAATCAGCCCTCCTTCAATGGCCATTAACAACCCTCACTAATGGCTATTAACAACCTTGTTTTGGCAGTTGAAGAGTCCCTCCTCCATGCTATATATTGATGCCTTTTGGCTCAATTGTGGCACACCAAAAAAGCACGAAGAACACAAAAATAGACTACAGAAACGAGATAGAAATATATACACAGAGACAAACAGAAGAGTAAAACACAGTTCAAAACGTGAGCAGTAACGTTGGGACGAAAACAGAAACTCTTCCTTCCTTTTCCATTTCTTTAGCAAGCCGATTCGTATTTGTTTTCTTCGTCAGGAACAACCTATTTGCTTTGTAGTGTTGATATTAAGTGTTTTTTATCTTGGGAGACTATTGCCCGTTAACGTAAAAGCATACGGGGCAATCTTGTCTTAAGGACAGAGTGCAATCACTCGACTCAGCACACAGTTGTAACAATCCAGATTTAGTGTTTCTTGATTTCAGGTTATCAAGAATCAAGACTCAACAACTTTGCGGCAGTTCTGAAGATTGGCAATTCGTTTATCCTTTCGAACACTTGTAATAGTTATTTACTTCCCGTACTGCTTTACACATACTCCTACAATTCCAGAAGTGGGGTCTGAGGAGGGTAGAGTGAATGTAAACCCCTACCTTTGGGATGTACGAAGGTTATGAAAAGCAAACACAAACAATTAACAAAGAAATAACAAAAGTAAAAAAAAAAAAACAAATAATAACAAAATCAGTCTGAAAGAAAAAAAAAAAAAGGAATAATAGAGCAACTGCCATAAAATCATACGATAATTACAAAAATCATTAAATATGTATAAATATTTAATTGTGAACTCAGTAACTAAAACAGAGCTTATGTATTCCGTGGTAAGTTCAAAACTCATAAATTTCAAACTTCGAAAAACTAGATGACTCACCTGGTCTCATTCTTGGCCCCATCAAAGGAAAAGAAGAGACCCTCATCAAAGAAGAAGCTCTAGTTTTGCATAAAAGGCCACCAAAATATGCTGTGGAAGCCATTGTTGAATTTTACCTCTACTGGAGAGTGAGTTGAAATGTTTTGTTATGAATGAGAGAAGAAAGAGGGAACCAATTAAAGTTATTTGAGAGTTGAGTGGCTCAAAGTGGAGCAAGCGTGCAACAGTTTTACCGGTTGTTGTTATCTCTAATTAGTTATAAATATGTTCTGTTTTTTTGGGTCCATGATCTGGGTCGGGTCACAAATTGTTTGGGTGTGTGGGTGGGGGCAGATAAATGGATCAGGTTTGGCAAATGAAATTTAGCACGTGTTTAACTGGCTAACCTCGGACCAATCCTTTTACTCCGCCAGTTTCAATTATTTGTTGTGTTTACTAAAAATAGTTGTCTCAAATTATTATCGTTTTAAAAGTTCAAGACATAATTAAATTTTTTTTTCATTTTACTCTTTGTCATTAATGAAGATAGACACATAAATATAATAAATATTTAATAGAGAGATATTATAACTTAGACATAAATAAGAGCAAAGTAGATCAAATATTCTTCCTAATTAATATTTTTTAAGGGGTGTGTAAACCAAAAAAACGATAAATATTTTGAGACGGAGGGAGTATTATGTAAATCCAATGTTTGAATTTGTCACATTACACGATTATAATTAGAAATGCTTTCAATGACTAATATTTAGGGAGTGTTCTGTACGTAAATAAAAGATATTATTCTAAAAGTATTTGTGTATAATCTAGACAAATACTGTGGAGGTGGTGGAGGGTGATGGCAGGGGTTGGTGGGATGGGGGTGGGGAGGAGACAATCAATGTGGAATATCACTTGTGGGGCTTATTTTTTCTACTTTCTTTAGAAAAGTCATTTTACTCGTATTTAAGAAACTTATTTTTCTAAAGAAAATAAACGTAACATGAAAATTTTGTACTACAATCCCAACTAACCTACCTCTCTATCATTAGAGACTTCTATAAAACTGGCCTCGTGAAGACTCATGTCTCCTTTATAAAAAGGAAAGTCGGACCTTCCAAATTTAACCCTGTATCATCCACTAAAAAGGGGTGGCGGATTTACCGTTACAATAACAAGTTCATTTGAAATTTTGAACTCAATACTTTTGATACGAAGCATAAATTTATGTGTCAAAATTCATTAGAACATATAAACGGCTAATCTTAAAAATATAATGGTTTCATGATGCAAAGAACCTCAAAAATTTAATTCATAGAGTTTAAATCTTAAATCCGTCTTTGGCTTCATACTTACATTAACAACTACGCAACTCTCTCCATCCTTCACTTTTAAGCTCTATGATTATATAGGACATTATATTTTTTTCTATGCAAGAAGGCTCTGTTAGCAATCATGGACATGGACTATCGATACAATCGTTCTCTCTCTCTCTCTTTATTGACTTTGAGTTAATCATTTCACTGTTCTCGAACACTCGTAGACTTTAGCATCAACACCTATATATAATCTTCTCGATACTCACTGCATATATAAGTAGTATTCTGATGAGAATGTGTTAAAGGGAGCTAGGTTTAATGGACTTGTGCAGCACATAGATGATCGTAGATTGTGTTTTAGAACCCCACCAAATAAAGCATTACATACTAATTGATATTTGAGATGTTCTTCAATCTTCAGTATTAGTTATTCTCCTCCCTTCAAATGTTAGCTATGAAATGTTGGAAGTATGACGTAACGTGAAAAATTAAGTTAGCAAATATTTTCATCACTACATTGAACAAATCCTTCGACCATACAGTAGCATCAACTGGGATACTCATTTTTGCATCCTCTCTAAGTATTCTCATAAATAGAAGACAATGTCTTTAAATGAATTGGTAAATAGAAGTAACTTAACTTTACTGCCAAACTGCTCTCAACTACACCAACAAGTGACTTCAAGTTATTTGCAACTTCACACTACTCTGAAATGTTTCCTTTCTTTCTTTGCAATGATTGCGCCAATCAAGACAACTGTAAGAGGCAGCCCATAACAATATTGTGCAACTTGTAGTCCAAAGCCCGGAGTTCAGGGGGCAAGTTTCCTTTTCAAATACTCCTGCAACAATTTCCAATTCTCATCCGTATAGGAGTCGAAGACAATAAAGATCATTATGTCGCATGACTTCTTCTGCTTCCATTTCCACCAATTGGAAAACGTAATCTTAACTCATCCCACGCCTGGACTTCCCATATATCATCCAAGACAATGAGATATTTTTTGCCTTTGTGCAACATAACAGCTATATCGTCACTGGGATACACATGGTGCTTAACACCTGTGACTTGCCCAAAGATGTCAATTAGTTGCTCTCTCAGATCATATGTTTGTGAGACAGTACACCATGCTCGAATATCAAAGCAATAAAACAATTGAAGAATCTTGAATATGTCTGTGGTCAAGTTGTCTTCCCTTGACCAGGCATGCCAACAATAGAGATAATATCCAAATCCTCTGTTCCTCTAGTCAGTAGATGAATTGGCTTCCCAGCATCATCCTCAAACCCCACAGGTTCCTCTTCAGTTATTTCAATGCATCGTCTAGGAGTTGGAACATTCTGATTGATGTTAACTTCCATGAGAATGAAGAAGACGACAACTAATTACTGAAGATAAAAAGAAGTGAGAAGAATTAAGCACAAGCAAACCCGGAGACCATGCGACGTTATCAGTAGAGTCCATGCCTGTGTTCGTGGTGTTTCTTCATTAAACAAGCTCTGTCCCACTAGAATTCACTATGCTCAATTCTTTGAACTCCAACACTTAAACTACAGACATAAATGCTTGGAAACATCAATAGGGGTTTAACAGCATTGTAGCGTTATTAATCATAGCAAGGAATACTGCAAATGCTCAGCAGGATACTACACGTGACATTTTCCTTCTAATGATTCAAACCCCAAAGTAGCCAACTCGGTCCAAATTCTCCATGTGATCAAAATTTACAATTTGAGAAATCACTAGGAGGAAGTAGAGCCGACCCTGCTATACGCGGGCTCCTTCCTAATATTATTCGTTTCCATCAACTTTCTGATTTCACTTGCATCATCCCACCTTCCAGCATCGGCATACATGTTATATAGCAGACAATAGGGGCCGGAACTCTCTGGTTCCAGGAGCATTAGTGCTTCAGCTGCTATTCGCACCAACTCAACATTGTTGTGCACCCTACAAGCACCTAATACTGCACCCCAGACAGCCTTGTCTGGCTCCACTGGCATAGTGTTGATCACTTTCATTGCCTCATCAAGCTGTCCGTCGCGACCAACAATATCCACAAGGGACGCAAAATGCTCAACCTCAGGTTTGATGCCAAATTCAGAGCATAAATTTAAAATATAACCAACCTTGTTCCACTAAACCAGCATGAGCACATGCATTCAGAACTGAAATGAACGTGATGCGAGTTGGCCTCACTTTAAGGGACTTCATTAATTCAAAAATCTCTAGGGCTTCAAATGCAAAACCATGAGATGCATATCCTCCAATCATTGCATTCCATGAGATTGCGTCTTTTTGAAATTTCATCTTTTCAAAAATTGTCCTTGCTTCATGTATTGCGCCACATCTCCCGTACATAGTTATTAGGGAATTGCTTTAAAGTTATATCTGGTATAACAGTCTTTGTCACTAACTGATGAATCTGCATACCCAGAAACAAAGCCACAGTTTCAGCACAAACACTTAGAAGTGAGGAAAGTGTGTGTCTATCAGGTTTCTCTCCTGCCTGTTGCATCTCCCTGAATAACTTTATTGCTCCTTCATAGTCTGCATTTCTTTCACACCCAGAGATCATAGAATTCCAAGAAACTCGATTCTTGTGAGGCGTCCTTTCAAAATAATCACGTGCCAATTCCAACTTTCCCGTCTGTGCATATCCAGAGATTATTGAATTCCATGATAGTACATCAGGATTTGGCATTTTAGAAAACAGGTTTGATGCTTCATTCATATTTGAGGCATGAACATAGCCACAGACCATTGTGTTCCATGAAAACGTATCCCTCTCCGTCATCTGATAAAAAATCTCTCTCGCAGAAACCACATCTCCTACTTTGATATAAGCCATGATCATCAAATTCCATGATACTACATTTCTCTCGAATCTCTTCTTTTTACTAATTCCTTGACCATTATAACACGGAACTTTATCAAAAAGGCGTATAGCATCATCAACCCTTCCTTTCTGACCGTAACCAGCGATCAAAGTATTATAAGCATGAACCAAATCTTCTTTCCCATTATCACTTTCTCCAAATTCATAAAGAACATTTTCAGCCTCATCCAACTCCTCATTCTGGATCAAACCCGATACGAACACACCAAGAGAAGCCGAATCCCTCTCGGGCATTCTCTTAAAATACTCAACAGCAGTTTTCACATCCCCGTTACGCAAAAACCCCGAAATCATCGCGTTCCACGACACAACATTCTTCACAGGCATACACTCAAAAAGCTCCAATGCTTCACCCATTTTCCCAGCTTTAGCATACCCACTAATCATCGTATTCCAAGAAATAAAATCTCTTTCAGGCATTTCATCAAAGAGGTTTCGACCCTCATCCAAATACCTCCTCCCTGGACAGGACAAATAACCAGAAATCATTAAATTCCACGAAACAACATCTCTTTGAGGCATTTCGTCGAACAAGTGTCGTGCTTTCACAATCTCACGCTGTTGCACGTACCCACTTATCATTGAGTTCCATGTAACTGTGTTTCGATGCGTTAGCTTATCGAATAATCTTCGAGCATCGTTTAATCGACCATTTCGAATCAAATTAGTGATGTTCTTGTTTGCTGTACGTATATCTGGAGGAGCATCAGAAATCTTGCGCCTCAAGGTTGAATGATAACGTATTAGTTGACCTGATTTTTGAGCAATTATATATGGTGCAATGTCTAGCTTCCTGTTAATCGGAGTACGAACAAACCTCCTTAAGCTGCTTATATTCCGCCACCAAAGTGACATAGCTGAGACTATGAAGATGACTAATTAGCTTGTTTGGATGGTTGTTAGTTGTTACCTATGGTATAATACAATTTTCTTTTGTTGCTTAAATTTTATTATATAATATTATTAAATAAATAAGGGAAAATTCATAAAGTACTGACTTAAATCGCAAAAATATAGCCCAAAATTTACATTGTAAAAATATATTCCAAAAACACTTTTATACAATATTATACACATTATAAAAAGACAGGTACATTATGTATAGAGGTGTATGAAAGTGTATAATTTGTAGGTATATATTCTAAAAAATATTTATACAATATTCTATACAAAAATACTCACTTATACACATTTATATAATATTGTAAAAGAGGTATCAAACATAGATCTGGACTATTTACATTATGTATATAGGTGTATAAACATGTATAAGAGGTGTGTAATACACATATAATATCATACACCCAATACCTCTACACTAATCGGTTTCTCCACTGCCGACTTAATCACCTCCGCCAAATTTTCCACTGTCGGCGCGACCCGAATTTTCTCGCCGAACTCATCATCGGAGCTCCGTCGTGCAACAACTACAACGCCGCCGTCGTTGCTCCATCTCCGGCCAAACAACTTGGACCAAATCCAACGCCATCAGTGGTTTTCATTCGCCGTTAATGGTTGTTTGCCAACGAGTAGTGGTGGTCGGAGGTTGATCCTATTCGTCGGAGTAGTGAAGAAGACAAAGAGAGGCTTTCAATAGTGTCTAGCTACCGCCGGCGGAATATATTTAGGGTTTTGATAGCAATAGGATGCGGAGGAGTGACAAGAGGCGAACTAGATCTAGGTTTTGCAGAGGAGAGAGAGCGAGAGAGAGGAGGAGGATTTCTCCGGCGATGGCGGCGATGGATGTGCAATGGTAAGGGGCGGCGCGGGAGAGAGAAAGAGAGAGAGAGTGTGTGTGTGAGTATTTTTTGCAAGATTTAAAAAGGTGGATCAATTTTGATAGCATTGTTACCCTAATTAACATACATATATAATGACGAAAAGTGTCATTTTATATAATAATTGATTTGATGCGATTACATTAATATTGTATTTTATTTTAGTTTTTCTTAGAGAGAGCTATTGGATTGGTGATTCCTCAATGGAAAGAGAAAACGGGATCAAGCTCTAAGCTCGCCTCTTCATCTTCTATTAGAGGACAGTAAAATTTAATCGTAGAAGTATAGAACGGTATCCGATGAACATGGGATACAAAAAAAAGTAACAAGAGAGGTGCACAAACCAATTAATCGTATCGGTAGTAAGCTTCACTCCTTCGACTAATAATTCGTATGGGATCACAAATTCTCTATTGCATTTTAAATAGGGTTCTTTTCATCTTTTCCACTTGTGGATCGGGATGAGTATTGCAGACTTGCGAATTTGATGATCGACAATTGGTTGTACTTGGTAAAGGTTGTCGCAACACCTATAATAGGACAAATGACTTATCGCGTTGCCTGCGTTGCCTTAGCTTATTACTTAACTAGCGCGATTACTAAAGAAAATTAAAATATGACAAAATAATTATTGTATTATTTTTCCTAATATATGTCTTTACTTTTGAATTTTATCTCTTTACGCGCGCCAGCTATAACATATTGGTTATTTTTTTATACTACTGTATTCTCAAGAATAATTGTTCTTTTCTTATAACCTTTGACCTCACTTAACTATTTGTGTTGTTACCTTGTTGTGCCTTTTACCAAAATTGGATGATGTCCTATATCATACCGACTAAATGATATTATCTTGGTTAAGCAATTCAATTTTTAAACTAAAAATGAATTATAAAATAGTAAAGGAATATGTTACTTGATTGTATTCATCAATAATGTACCATATATATAGTAGTACAAGAATATTTAAATTAGGTAACTAATCAACCTAATTACAATAGAAAATACAATTCTACCTAAAATAAGATATATACAATTAATGAAAGAATGTTTGGGAAATACTCTATTACACCCCCGCAGTTGAAGCGGGAGGTTCACGAACACTGAGACTGGCTCGAAAATCATCAAATAGTATGCGCGGAAGTCCTTCGGTGAAGATGTCAGTGATCTGATATCTGGAAGGAATATGAAGGACACGAACTTGACCACGAGCCACTTTTTCGCGAACGAAATGAATGTTCATCTCAATGTGTTTAGTGCGCTGATGTTGGACGGGATTGCGAAAAGATATATTGCACTAATATTATCGCAGTAGACTAGTGTTGCCTTTTGAATCGGGCAGTGAAGCTCAAGTAGAAGGTTACGGATCCAACAAGACTCAGAGACGACGTTGGCGACACCTCTGTACTCTGCTTCGGCACTGAATCGGGATAGTGTAGGTTGCCTTTTGGAAGACAAGACAATAGGTTATCTCCGAGGAAAATGTAATAACCAGACATGGAGTGTCGGGTGTCAGGACATCCACCCCAATCAACATCAGAATAAGCAGTGAGACCAATGAGCGATGACCTGTATAGATGTAATCCGAAGTGAAGTGTACCTTGGACGTATCGTAAAATACGTTTGAGGGCATGCATGTGTGCTTCGTCAAATTATGCATGTGTAGGCAGATTTATTGCACGGTATAGGATATGTCAGGTCTCGTAAATGTGAGGTACTGCAAGGCCCCAGCCAAGCTACGATAGTGAGTCGGGTCTAAATATGGGGGGCCAGAATCAGCGCTGAGCTTGGAATTGGTGTCTACTGGCGTGTGGGATGGTTTGCAAGATGTCATGCCTGCACGGTCAAGGATGTCTTCGGTGTGCTTCTTCTGACACAGAAATAGGCCGCCAGAATGTTGAGTGACAGAGATGCCCAAGAAATAACTCAGGAGGCCCAGATCCTTCATAGCAAACTCAGAGGAAATGAGAGACATAATGGACCGGCATCAGATGATATGGTGAGGATGATGTCATCAACATATAATAATAGGTAAGCCATGTCTATACCTTTGTTGTAGATGAACAGGGAATGATCGGATATGATGTGTGAAAAACCGATAGATGAGACATAATCGGCGAACCGCTGGTACTATGTTGGAGTAGCCTGTTTCAGTCCATGAGCAATTTCCGCAACAGACATACATAATCCAGATGAATATGATCCCTGAAACCCATAGGAAGATGCATATATACCATTTCATGAAGATCCACATGTAAGAAGACATTCTTGACATCAAGTTGATGAATGGGCCAAGACTTGGATAGAGCAATGTTGAGAATGGTACGGATGGTTGCGGGGTTTATGATCGGGCTGAACATTTCATTACAGTCCACTCCCACCTGTTGAGTCATGTCATCACCTACAAGACAAGTCTTGTACCTCTCAAAAGAACTATCAGATTTCTTTTTATGTCTAAAAATCCACATAGAACGAATAATGTTAGCATCAGGTGGACGGGGTGCTAGGTTCCACGTCTTATTATCAATAAGAGCATTATATTCGTCAATCATTGCTTCTTTCCAATTAGGTTCGAACAAGGCATCCTTCGGATTTTGAGGGACGGGGAAGGGACAACTGAAATGGATAGGTTAAACAACGGATTAGGTTTATGAAGTCTATGCATGGCACGGGTTTCCATGGTCTGAGAGCGTGTCTCTGGATGCGAAATGAGAGGGGGTGTGCGCGGGACAACCGGGAAGAGGAAGAAGGGCATAGGTGGCGGGATCGGATGGCCGATGTTTGGTTTGCCAAGAGGTGGCTGCGGAATCACCCTGAGGCGGCATGTTCCGGGCCACAATCGGCAAAACCGGGTGGGAAGTGTGTCCCAGACTGTTCGAGGTGGGGGCGGGTGTCGGGGTCTGGGATGGCGGACTATGCAAATGATGAATTAGAAGATGGTTCAAGCTATCATCTAGGAAGTTGTAGGAATGCCGAGGTGGGGAATTTATGGAGGAAAAGGGGAATTGAGACTCACCAAATAGGACATGACGTGAAATAATAATTTTACTTCTTGACAAGTCATAGCACGAGTAACCACGATAATTGGCGGGGTAACCCAGAAACACACACGGGGAAGATCGGGGTTGGAGTTTGTGAGTGGTCGGATGGAGAGGATAACAGAGACATCGAAAGATACGTAAATGTTGGTAGGAGGGGTTCTTACGAAACAGAACTTGAGTGGGTGACCGTTGAGCTAGAGACTTGTTTGAGATTATGTTTAGAAGATAGGTGGTCATGGAGAGTGCGTAATGCCAGAATTTAGAGGGAATTGAGGCGTGAGCAAGTAGGGCACAAATTAAGTTATTTATAGTTCAGATTTTCCGTTCGGCCTTACCATTTTGGGAGGAGGTGTAAGGGAAGGAAAATGAAAGGTAAGACCGTTATTGGAGCAAAACTATTTAAATTGATTATTATTAAATTCTCCGCCATTGTCACATTAAAAATATTTAATGCTCTTTTCAAATTGTATTTTTACGAGAGCACTAAATGAGGAAAAAATGGGGTAGACCTGAGATTTATTGCCAATTTGAATAGTCCATATAAAGTTGAATAATCGTTCAAAAACAACACATAATATCGATGGTCATTCGTACTTAAAATAGGTGACGTCCACAAATCACTATGTATGATATCGAAAGGTAGTAAAGTATAATTTGTGGATGCAGAAAATTGTAATTTAACATGTTTCCCAAAAACGCAGGATTCGCATATAGGAGTCGTAGAAATACGGTTGCAATTAATAAAATTATTTTTCCTAAGGGAGCGTAAAACAAAATCTCCCTGATGTCCTAATCTAGAGTGACATAAGGAAGACGAAAGAGCAACAAAGGTTGATGGAACTGAGGTTGGATTGTTGACGGTGTTTGAAATAGGGTAGAGATCTCTGGTGCTGTCATATCTCATTATTCGCCTCTCTGTCGTAAAATTCTTCACAGAAAAATCAAAAGGATCAAAGTCAAGGGAAACATTATTATCAGTTGTGTAACGTCACACATAGATTAGATTCTTAATGAGTTTAGGAACATGGAGTACATTTTTTAAGATTAATGGTGGATGTGGTAGGGATAAGGACGAATGACCAAAACTGCGAATGGGAATACATTGTCTACTACCAACAATAATATTCTGATTTAAATTAATTAAATTGGAATAAGACGAGAGAGTACTTGTGATGCCGTCATGTGAGATGTGGCACTTGTGTCCATATACCAATTTTCGTCTGGAGCGTTGAGTGACATTGTGTTCATAGCTGCCTCAACGTCAGTCGGTGCATAAGTTGAGGGCGGGGGGGAGGGGGTTGTGCTGTGTAGTCCTGTTGGAGACGTGGGCCGAGTATGCCAGTGTGTCGGATACGGGCTAAGAGGATAAGCCTATGAAGGTGGGGCCCACGCATCCCATGGCTGGTAGGCAGCCCACGACGGAGGCAGGCGGTGGACTCTTTCATTAGGTAAGGGAAGAAGGGGCCTAAGCACGACAGATGTCGTACACTTGAGTGGCAAAGGAAAGCGAGACCTTACCTTTTTTTTCCAGGCTGTTCGGACATACGGTTCCCGCGGAAGATCAAGTTAGTGAGCCGTGTGATGGGAAACCTTCCCACACGGTTCGGAGAGCACTGAATTAGAATGAGAGGTTTACCACCACATCATTTCATGCAAGGGGAGCTCGCTCGATTCTATGATTGGTCCGACTCGTAATTCCCTTCTGACCCCGTGTTCGATAGCCCGACCGTAGTGATGTTAATTGTGGTTACATTCTTTCCTACCGAGACACGCAAACTCCCATCGTGTCCCAGATCACGCGGTCGCTGCTGGCTATTTTATGCCGGTGGGGACTGCCCCTTCCCGCCGCCGTTGTTGCCAAAATTCCGTCCGTCGCGGCCCTTGCCGTACTGCCTGCTCTGACGGTTGTTGTAGGTGGATATGGGCTGCTGCGGGTCCTCGGGCCGGCGGTTCTGGTTGCCAGAGTTGGAGGCCCTGCCGCCATCGGAGGGCCCGACGGTGGTGGTGAGGGCGGCGTCGGCAATGCTGGCCTAAGTGGTGTCGCGCTTAATTTTCAGGGTTTTCTCAAGAATAAGCTTCGAACGGGCCTCATAAAACGGAGGTAACCGCGTGCATTGTTGAAGGATGGTGGCAACGGCGTCATAAGATTCGTTCAAGCATGTAATAAGTTGCATGACCAATCGCTGATTAGTGACTGGTGCGCCGACGTTGGAGAGTTGGTCAGCAAGCATCTTAAGTTCTTGACAATATGCAGACACGTTTGGGAAATCGTCTTGATGAACGTCCTTGAACTGATTTTCAAGGTATAACGCTCATTTAGTTTTGTTATCGTGGAAAATACTTTCCAAACCTTCCCACGTTTGGCGGGCAGTGGCATCGGTCTCAATGAACGGTGTGCAACTGATCATTAGAGATTGTGTCGTATATCCACTGGAGGACGGATGCGTCCAAACGAGACCATAGTGCATCATCAGAAGTCGAAGTCGAGGGTAGGTCTATGGACTTCGGTGTAGGATGGGATGATGTGATTGATAACTTCGTAAACACGACAATGGATCTTAAAAAGCTCCACCCACGAGGAGTATTGACCCTTTTCCATATCAGTGGTGATAGGGCTGAAGTTTTTTATGTTGTTTACTGCAAGTGCAAGATGAAATTTGATTTTGTCAGCCATGGAAGATGAAATTTAGGAGGAGAAGGGAGAGAGAATAGCTGAAAAAAATACTAGGGTTACGCGGGAGTGGCGGTCGAGAGCTATAGTAGGCGGCGGTGGAGGTATTTTTAGGCTACTGATACCATAAAGAAATATGTTCCTTGATTGTATTCATCAATATTGTACAATATATATAGTAGTACAAGAATATTTAAACTAGGTAACTAATCAATCTAATTACAATAGAAAATATAATTCTACCTAAAATAGAAAACCTAATTACAATAGGAATACAATTCTACCTAAAATAAGATATATACAATTAATGAAAGAATATTCGGAAAATATTCTATTAAATAGATATTATATTTCATATACGATGTTGAATTAAAAATCACATACAACATATAGTTCCTTTTTATATGTATTATTGTAATATTATTGTAAAATTATGATATACTATATGTTTCGCGAATAATAAATATAAAAAAAATTTCTTACAAGGTTTAGCTAGTTTTATATTCTTGTCAAATATCATCCTTCTTTTTCTCTTTTTTTGTATTTATAAACTTAGGTTCCCAAAATAAGATATAATATAAAATAAAAAATGAGATAAAACATATGTTGGAAATTTGCCTTTGGTGGGAGTTGCGTCCAACCATCTTTAATGACTTAAACACTAGGTTCCGCATGTTGGAGACTTTGATTCTTCACACGTGCATAATCTACTAAGTAAGTAGATGACCATAGGGCCAAGGATCGTCAAATTTCGTTGAGAAATGAAAGAGATATTGGTCCACGAAGTGAGGTGTTTGAAGCATGAAAATGTGGTAAAGACCAATCCTCCCTCGTCGGTGGAGGAAGGAATATTTGTTTAGTTTATAAGTCTCAAAATTGGCTTGGGGTTTGGGACCCCAAGGGATAACCCATGTGTTTGAAGGAGGGAGGACCTAGATGTGCTTTGGTTCGAGGCTAAGCCCACACGCGCGCCACCGCTGCCCGCCTGTCCCGTCAGGTCCGGACTCGGGCTCGGGTCTCGGGTCGTGGGTCGTGGGCTTCTTCTGATATTATCTTTTTGGACCCAAATTGCTTCATATTTATAGTTTGGTCCCTGAAGTTTCATGTAAGTTAAATTGGGTAGATAACTTGTGTTTTTGCTGTTGGTTTTTGGAACGTTAACCTCCATTAATATGCACATCAATTCAGTCATTACTTGGCTGAATAACTCTCCCTAAAAGCTCTAATCCGTTGCACATCAATTCGTCATTTACTTTGGCTGAATTACTCCTCACTAATTGCCATTACTTGGCCAGTAACATCAATTATGTGGGCAATTGATAGGTCCCCTCATTCAACTATATAATGAAGCCTTTGCTCAATTGTTGACACTACAGAACACACAAACGAAATCAGATTCTTCCTACAACTTTTTAGCATCATTTCTTACTCAAAGTTCTTCAAAGTAACACTTGAGTTTCCTTTGCTCATTTGTTGAGTTGTTGTTTTATCTTGGGAGACGATTGTCTAGAACGTAGAAAGGATATATACGGGGCAATCTTGTCTTAAAAAAAGAGTGCCATCACTCGACCAAGCATATCAAAGTGTTTGTAATCTCACTTTCTTGTTCCAGTTTATTGAAATTTTATTTTGTTGTAATACTTAGCAATTACTTATTTCCATTTCCTGCACCATTGTAATCAACAAGTTTAAGACAATATTAGCTTGTTGTAACTGCTTAGTAACATGACTGGAAACACTTTAGATTCCGATGTTGTTGCTGCTGCCACTCAAGGCAACAATTCTGCCATCCTTCCTGATGCCGCTACTGTTCAAGGCAACTCCTCTGCCTTCCCCACTGCTGCCCAAGGCACGTCCAGTGCCTTTACTGCTCCACCCTCCGCATTCCACCATGAACGCCCTAAAAAATTCATGGGCTCAAACTTTAAGAGATGGCAGCAGAAGATGTTGTTCTACTTGACAGTTATGGGCATGGCCCGATTCCTAACGGAAAATCCTCCAAAATCTGGAGATGAAATGGACCATTCGCCTACTGAAACGGCTGAAGGGGGCCTTGGTATCCATGTCATTAATGGCATGAAGATGGTTCTTGATGCATGGAATCATAGTGATTTCATGTGTAAGAATTACATATTGAACTGCTTGGTAGACCCTCTCTACACGGTGTATTGCACCGTTGGCACTGCCAAAGAGTTGTGGGAAAAACTGCAAAAGAAGTACAACGCAAAAGATGCAGGTACTAAGAAATTCATCGTTGGAAAATTTCTGAAATTTCAAATGGTGGATAGTAAGACAGTGATGTCCCAAGTCCAGGAATTCCAAATGATTCTACATCACCTGGATTTGGAAGGAATGAAACCAAATGAGCAGTTTTTTATTGCATCGCTGATTGAAAAGTTACCTCCTTCGTGGAATGAGTTTATGAGCTACTTAAAGCTCAAGACAAATGAGATGACCTTTGAAGAACTTATTATCAAACTCCAAATTCATGAAGATAATAAGAAGGCATTGCCTAGGGGTAAACAACCTGCTAAGGCAAAGGCAAATTTGGCTGAGGCCAAAGGGAACCCAAGCAAGAAACGGAAGTTCCAGAAAGACGGCAAGACCCAAACAGCGGAGAAGTTCAGAGGTAACTGTCACCACTGTGGGAAACCTGGTCATATGATCAAGGAATGTCGCAAGCTCAAGACTGAGCAACAAGAGAAAGCCAAGGCTAAAGGCAAGGTGCATGCTAACGTCGTCAAGGACACGCTCCTGGATGACATGATTGAGGAGTTCTCGACGGTGGTGCTTGAAGCAAACCTGGTTGAGAATCCCATGCAGTGGCGGATGGACACAGGTGCTACCAGACACATCTATTCCAACAGAGATGCCTTCTCCACGTATACACCGGTTACCGACAAGAAGCTGTTCATGGGCAACAACGCTTCCGCTGACGTGCTGGGGGTAGGAAAGGTGGTCCTGAAGATGACTTCTGGAAAGGAGCTCACTCTGAAGGAAGTGATGCATGTCCCTGAGATTAGGAGAAATTAAATTTTAGGACCTTTATTGGTTAATGCTGGTTTTAGGCTAGTGTTTGAATCCAATAAATTTGTACTAACTAAGAATGTCACTTTTGTGGAGAGAGGCTTCATCTGTGAAGGCCTCTTCAAAGTTAACGCTATGTATGTAATATGTCCAAGTAATAAAGTTGAAGCTTCTTCTTACTTGCTTGAGTCTTCTAATTTATGGCATCATAGATTAGGACATGTTAACTACAAGTCTATCCAAAGGTTGATAAAGTTGAAGTTGTTGCCGTCTATCAACGTAAACCCTCAATATAAGTGTGAGGTGTGCGTAGAGGCAAAACTCACCAAGCTTCTTTTTCGATCCGTCGAAAGGAATACCGCTCTCTAGAACTTATTCACACGAGATATATGATTTGAAGTTCGCACAAACTAGAGGGAAGGGGGGGACTAGTACTTTGTGACATTCATTGATGATAGCACAAGGTATTGTTACCTTTACTTGTTGAATTCTATAAAATAATTGTTGGAAATTAGCCTTTGGCGGGAGTTGCGACCGACCAACTTTAACGGCTTAAACACTAGTATTACGCATGTTGGAGAATCCGATTCTTCACACGTGCATGATCTACTAAGTACGTAGATAACCGTAGGGTCAAGAATCGTCAAATTTCATTGAGAAATGAAAGAGATATTGGTTCACGAAGTGAAGTGTTTGAAGAATGAAAAAGTGTGGTTGGGATCAATTCTCCCTCATCGGTAGAGGAAGAAAGAATTGTTGTGTATATAAGACTCAAAATTGGTTTGGGGTTTGGGACCCCAAGGGGTATCCCATGTGTTTAAAGGAGGGATGACCTACGGGTCACGGGTCGTGGGCGTGGGCTGTGGGCTGTGGGTCTTCTGATATTATCTTTTTGGGCCAGAGAACTTTGTCAGATGTACAGTTTGATCCCTGAAGTTTCATATATACAGTTTGGACCAGAATTCTTTCATATGTACAGTTTGGTCCCTGAAGTTTTAAGATGTACAGTTTGGTCCCTGAAGTTTCTAGAAAGTCAGAATGGGCAGAGAAGATCAGAAATGCCACAGCACTCAATTCAACCATTTATTTTGGCTGAATTACTCCTCCTATAATGGCCAAATCCGTTCCTCTTTTCACCATTTATTTTGGTGGTTTTACTACCTCAATAATGGCCATTACTTGGCCAGTAATGACACTTATGGAGGCTGTTAAACAGCCTCTCCCTCACCTACATAAACAACTCATTGCACCATTGTTAAGCACACTTTACACTACACGAAAATACACAAACAGAAACAGTTCTTCCTACAACTTCCAAGCATCATTTCTTTACTCAAAATTCTTCACGGAAGCATTTGAGTTTCCTTTACTCAAGTGTTCATTTGCAGTTTTATCTTGGGAGACAGTTGTCCAGGACGTATAAAGGATACATACGGGCCAATATTTTCTTAAAGACAGAGTGCCACACTCGACTCAACATACACAAAACAGTTTCCAGTTTTCTTGTTCAACATCTTTGTAATTTTTAGTTTTCTTGTTGAATTGTAATTTCAATTCTTACATTAGCAGTTACTTGTAATTTCCGTTTCCTGCATCCTTTGTAACCAACAAGCCTACAATAATTCTCTATTCTTGTTAGAATTATTTTAATTTGCTATTAAATAATGGTTATGATGAGCATTATTTAAATTGTGCTTATCAAATCTTAACAGGATATTCTACTAAATTCGTTTGAAATTGAGACATAATAAATGAAATGCAATTAAACTCATTGATCTGTTGTTAAGATTATCTTGGATCATCAGATGAAGAACACATACCATTCAAAAATAAAATTTCAATTGGCCATTTTAGTCAAACATTTAGTCAGATTTTAACTTTGATTTTCAACATCATAATTTAATATGTCTTTAATAGAGATAAATTCATACTTGCCTATTTTATAAGATGTTTTTTTACTAATTTGCTATTAAATATTGATGGTAAAGATTAGTATTAATTTGTGCTTATCAGATATTATTATAATTTCTTACAACGAAATTTACTAATATATTTGTTAAGGCTGTCAACTAGACATACTATAAATAGAAGGAAAAAAATGTTATCATCATACCATCACATATTATATTCATCTTACTTTTTTAACATTAGAACAATTATTTTGATATGGCTTTCAAAGTGATGACTTGTAAGTTTTTTTTTATCTTCGTGGTGATAGTACTTTGTAAGTTCTTCCCTCTTCTAAATTCTATACTTATTTTATTTTTATAATAAATGAATATAACACATGTTTTTCACAATTCTTTTTACGTGTTTCTTGTATTAAAATATTATGTCCGCATTTTTATTTATTTTAACTTTTTAGGTGAAGTCACACATTCATAATAGGGAGGAGAGAGTAATATATATATATATAATGTACTAAATGTACTAATCAGGCTGTGCTATGACCATTTGTATCCAAAACAAATATACTAATCGGACTGTGCTATATATCGTCTCACCACCTCCCATACTAATTATCAAGAACTTCGTTGCTCATAGTAAATTAGACCATTCCCCAAAAAGAATTCAGAGTCTAAAGAGAAGAGAGTTTGTTGTACGTACCCTATTTTCTTTTTGATAATAAGGCAAAAAAATTTGACATAATATTTATTAGTTTTGAATGAAGAATGTGAAGTGCCTTTCCTAGCAAGCACCAACTCTTATTACGAAGTGAAACTTTACTAAACTAGCAAGAAAGACTCTTTACATCTTATTCGCCAAGTGCTAACGAGCAAAATAATGGATGCGCAAAAAAGCAACAACTTTCGTGCAGCTACTTTCCCCTAACTAAATATGGTTGACCCGACCGTAGATGTATATAGCCGATTAAATTTAATTATCATTGAGGTGTAGTTGTATATAGTTGACTAAATTTAATTGAAATTGAGGCGTAGTTATATATGTATGTAAGTTGCAACTACTAAATTATCACTCACTTTCAAAATCTTTGTGATTTCTTGATTACTTGTTTTGTCTAATTATTTGTTTCAAGGATTTTATGTGAATCATTATAGGTAAACTTTTTTCATATAGAAAAATAAACTTTTACATGACTAGCTTATTGAAAATATGCAGATTTAGCAGAAATTTTAGTAGAAAAGTGTTGATAATTCGAAATTTTCTATAAATATTTGTCGAAAATAATTTATGACAAGCACCTTTTAAAAAAAACTATGACGAAGATTTCGTAGAAAATAACATGATTAGTTAACATTTCTTAAATTCAACAGGTGTTTCGCTGACGGTTGAAGCAAGAAACGTCGACCTTTGTTGTTTTTGTAAGAAAGATGCAGATTGTAAGGGCTTTTGTGGCGGATCTTCGAAGTATCATTGTGCACTTAATATATGCGCTTGCTCAATATATGTGTCTCCTAAAAATCAAGTTGCGATAACTAATGAGAGCACAAATTAATGAACCCGGACTTCATGGACTACATTTAATAATAAAAAAAAGAATAAAGAAAAATATTGTAGTTCAGTTTTTTCTTTATAATAACTAATATTCTTTTTTTGTTGTTTCTCACTCTGTGTCCGGTATCTGCATTGGAGCCCGATTATATTCGGGTACGCACCGCCTAGGGCCCATAAGGGGGAAAGCGCTCTCTATCAAAAAATATTCCATAATCAGAGCTCGAACTCGAGACATCTGGTTAAGAAAGCATCAGCCTTATCCGTTGCACATATTCAATTTTTGATTATATGTAACTTACAACAAGATTAATGCTAGATAAGGAAACTTTCTATTTTTATATATTTTTCCTTCTTCATCCCCTTCTATCCATTTTTTAACATAAATATCCGTTTGGCTACTCAATTAGATATATTTAGATGTTGAAACAAAAAGATCAACTCATGATAAAAATTAGGTAAAAATTTGCTTACACTCAGTATTTACATCAATTTTATGAATGTAGTGCATATCTCTTTCATATGATTAGTTATCACTTAACTACGATTTAGTAATGTAATTTTCATTTTAACGGTTACTTAATAAAGTTAATTTACTTGAGTTGATTTAAACCGGGTGCAAGAAAAAATTTATTATAAAAATTGTGGCATGTGTAAACATAGATCATCAAGAACATAATAATAAATTATAATAATCATAGCGATACAGTAGATAATTTGTGTTTATGAATAATTAAGCAAGATAAGTCAAAAACATATAACACAAAATCCTTCCAATCCGGCAAGATTGATGAACAATTGAACAAGCACAAAGTCATGACAATTTAGTAATATTTGTGAGTTATTCAATATTAAAGTTAGGTTGAATATAACATAAAATTTATTAATTTGTCATGACTTGCATCACCATTTCAAAATGTTATTTTTCCTTCTTGTGTAGCTGTGAAATTATAAAAAAATATATAATTTCATCCATCATGAACAACTTATTTTTTAAACATTTTATAAAAGATAGGTATAATGAATATAACCAAAGTCGTGTCGACTCGTCATGATTTATTTCATCATGTTATTTCTTGTAAATGATTGAATAAACACAAAGTTATGTCAATACGATAGAATTAAATAATTGAACAAGATAGGTAAAATGAGTATAGCACAACGTCATACCAATTCGGCAAATTTTTTGAACAATTGATCAAATAGGAAAAATGAATATAACACAAAGTCATACCACTTTGGTAGAGTTTGTGAACAATTGAACAAGATAAGTTGAATGAATCTATACAAAGTCATACCACTCCAGTAGAGTTGTGAACAATCGAACAATATAGGTAGAGTAAATATACTATCAAGTCCAACTAATTCGACATGACTTGTAAATAATTTAACAAGATAGATAGAATGAAGATAATATAAAAGCATGCCATAAATTTTATGAATAATTGAACAAGCATAAAGTTATATCAATCCGATAGAATTTGTGAACAATTTAAAAGGGTATGCCCATAGCAAAAAATTATGCTATCAAATGAAGTTCTGTGAATAATTGGACAAGTACAATCATGCCAATATGTTAGAATCTGTATATATATGAACAATATAAACCAATAAAAAAAACTCTAAAATGAAGGAGGTCATACATATACATGGCTTATACAGAAAAAGCATATACACGATTGAAGGAATCATCCCAGTACTAATGGATATATACAATTTACACATAAGCATAATATGCATCTGGAAACACTAGCTTAAGATAATACGAGGTCAACCTATGAAGGAGGATGAGAGCTATTTTAGTTTAGATACTTTTCATTGAAGTAAAAAGAATTACATAACTTTTTAAAATGGAGTTATTCAAAAACCAGTGCCAATTGCCAAAGTGTAAAATGACCCTATATTTTTCAAAATTTTCCTTAAATGATTTTTAAAAAAAAATTCCTATTAATGGCATATGGTGTATGAAGTTAAAAAAACAACACATGTAAGGAATTATAAAAAGCGGACACAATTGAGTATCATCAGGGGCTGTGTAATGACAAGGAAAGTTATGTCCATTACTAGGGATGTAGTATAGAGAAAACGAAATACATGAAAAAGTTGATGATGAACGATAAGGAAATAAGATATTGGGATGGGCATGGGTCGGATTGAAAATATTTTGGGCCTAAGTTCATGGCAGTGGCTGAATATTTTTTTTTGAACTTATGTAATAAGAGTTGGATCTAAGGGTGGTCAGTGGGCTGCCCCGATCCCGCGTAAAAAAAAAAAGGGGGGGGGGGGGAATGAGACTCGAACTCGGGACGGGACCTGAGCTCGTCCCTCCCGATCCTCTCCTCTTTGCAAAAAATAGTTGTTGCACAACAACCATTTTATATTTTGTCTGTTGTGCAACGACCATTTTTAGCCTCACCCAACCCCCACCCCCTTAATATTTATTTTTAACCCCTGAGTTAATATATTTACACTTTAAACCAATTTTCCAACTATAAATATCTCATTTTCTCTTCATCTTTCTCACAAATCTTCCTACAATCTCTCTAATCTCTCAATCTATCTCTCTACAAGTCTACATTGTCTACTAAATATTAACTTTTATTTGTTCATTTGTATAACTATATCAAAATTCAAAAATTGGGAGTGAAATTGGCAACTAGCTTGAGGATCATCCATCGAGCAAAGTTTCAATTTTCAACATCGATTACACGTCGACGTTACGTTGGCGTTTGGTACATTTGTTCCTTCTTTAAATTATTATTGTTATTTTATTTTAATTAACGCACTTAATTTCATTATCTTTATTTATTTATTAGCATAATTAAAATGGAAGGAATAAGATGAATGTTTAAGGGTAAGGTAATGGTGCTTCTTCTAGTAGGGATAACAAGGGCAGGGGTACTTCTTCTAGTCATCCTATTCCTAGACATGATGATTTGATTGATTACACACATATAGATTAAATAGAATTTTTTAATGATATACCATTAGACGATGAGATATTTTCTGCGTAACTCAAACAAACTTTAATTTAGAATATAATCTAGATGACACACCAACTAATCTAGATGACACACCCACCAGTGCACCTCAAACTGAAATTGGAACGCCTCATATTCCCCCTATTATGAGACGAGGCCCAACACAACAAAAATTAAAATCAAATGCATGAGTTTTTTTTTTATAGGGACCAAGAGAATCAAGTAGTTAGATGTCAAATTTTTAAAAATGTTTATAAATTTAAAATGGAAAAAGGTCAGGGTGGGACGGGAGGTTTATTGAGATATGTACAAAACTTTCACAAAGCTAGGTGGGATGAATACGAGGCTACAAATTCGGGTGCGCCAATGCGCTCTTAGTCGGGACAAGGTTCACATATTGTCCCGGATGAAGTACATGATCAAATTAATCCGATGACGGGGAATTGTAGGCCCTAAATATGATAAACATAGAGATAGGGAAGCAATAACAAAATTAGTTGCGGTGGTGTGTTTGCCTTTTCATTTTCTTCCTCTCTTGGTTTTATTCATTACATTAGAGATATGTATAATCCTGCTTTTAACGGTTTTCCTAGATCAACTGTTAGGAGAAATGTTTTTAAATTTGTACATGAATATCAACAATATTTATGTTATTCATTATATCATTTTTCTGGCAAAATATCTATCACGTCTGATATAGGCCGTAGTACTAACGACCATGATTATTTAACTGTGACATGTCATTGGATAGATTAAAAATGGTCTATGCAAAAACGTATTTTAGCATATAGATATATTGATGATAGGCACACTGGAACTTTTATTTCAGAAAATATTCATCAAGTTTGCGATTATTATGGAATAACTGATAAATTATGACTAATACACTAGATAATGCTTCTTCTAATAATTATGCTATTAGACTTTTAAAAGATCTTTTAACTCCATCTTTTCCTAATCATTTTCATATAAAATGTGCATGCCATATTTATAACTTAGTTATAATTTGTAAAGGATGGTCTATCACTTTTTGAAGACATTCTTAATAAAATACAATTTGCTATAAACTTTATTTTTAGAAGTAATAGAATACAACGAAAAAAAGAATATAAAAAAACTAGTCATGATTGTGGACTACCTTATAGAAAAATTCCCGAAGAAGTAGCGACTAGGTGTAATTTTTTTACGAACAACTACTTGTTGCTTATGATTATAGAAGACCTATAACTTTATTTTTTAACGCCCATAATCTAAATCCAACAGATATGGTTGTAGATAACGATTGAGAAAAAATTTCAGAACTTATTGTATTTTTAGAGATTTTTTTTCAAGCAACAAAAGAATTTTCTGGTATATATTATCCTACTATTTCAACTATGTTGTTTTATATAGCTCTAATATTTCTATTACTTAGTGAATATATGGAAAAACCATCTTATAAGGCACCTATTAAAAAATGTTTATCAAATTTAAAAAATATATTATTCCTATTCCTACTATTTATATTATTGGTGTTGTATTAAATCCGATTATTAAAATAGACGGTTGTAAAACACTTATTGAAACTATTTATAATTGCATAGTTGTACTTCCACCTCCAACTCCAATAAATCCAAATGACCAACCACCTAAAGAATCAATTAAAGAATAAGCTTTATCTAGCATACACGATGAATGTAAAAAAGTATATAGATATTACCAACAAGAAAGTGCTAGCAACCAACCGACTTCCATACCATCTTCTTCTTCTTCTTCAATACAACATAAAAAATATGATGTTTATGCAGCAAGTATTGAAAGCCTTAGAAATAGAATGTATAGTGGTACCACTACTAATCAAGTTAGCGAGTTTGATGTTTTTGTTTTGCAGGGTGTTGTAAAGTACCAAGCAGTTCTTAATGAAGAATGACGTGAAGACTTGCTGAAATACTGGAGGGAGAATAAGAAGACATTTTCGACACTGTCAAAGATGACCCGAGATGTGTTGAACATTCAAGCGTCATCAACAGCGTCTGAAAACATTTTTTCTGTCGGAAGATTTCAAATAGGAGAGCACAGACACCCATTAGCGGGTGACAACTTGGAGATTGCAGTATTATTCAGAGATTGGATACGAGCGGAGCGTAGAAGGTGCGGTCAACCGAAGATCAACGAAGAAGACGACGAAAACTACAACGAAATCTTATCCGACGGAGGTGGAAGCGACGTTGAGCAATTGACCAACAAATTTCAATTCCAACCGAAGAACCACAAGACATTGTGAAGAAACTAGAAAATGTGTTTTTAAATATGTAATTTTTTTAATTGTAATTTTACTATGTTATTTGCAACTTTCAACACCACAAAGTTGCAATTTTGAAATTGTATTACAAAAAAATCATATTTCTATTAAATAATATAATAGGCACAAAAACAAAACAGCATTGGGATGTTTTTATTACACTATCTTCTTCAATTATTGAGTTGTTTATATATGTTATTTTTAAAAATTAAGTGGAAAAAAAATCAAAAATCCCGTAACCGACCCGACCCCGCCCGATAAGACCACTCCCCTTTTCTGACGGGATCGGGAACGGGATGGGACATCGGTGGATCCCGCCAGTCCCGACCTGCCAGTCCTGCCGGAGGACCGGTCCCCCCTCGCCGTCCCTGTCGGGTCCTGCCCCGTTGGCCACCCTTGGTTGGATCAAATCAAAGAATCAAGACAACGAACTCGAGAACCGAATCGAACACCAATTTTTTTTTAAAATATAACCAAAATCGAAAAATCAAATTAATTAGGTCATGATCTGATTTTTTGATGAAACCCTTCTTATAAACATGATAATCCTAATTTTAGATGGAGAAAAGGTTGTTTCATTAATTTAGAAGCCAATATCCTTTTGACTTTGGAAAAGAAAAGGGGGGGGGTGGTGGGGGTTTCTTTTTTGAATATACAATTCTTGTCAACTAAGTATCTTAAGTATATTGCTTCCGATTATTTAATTATTTGATAATCAGAGTCATTTTTTGATAAATAATGACTATGAGTTAAGAGAATCTTACAATATTAGGCAAAATAAATAAATTTATAATGTTTAAAAGAGGTAAATTTTTTAGTCCTTAACATTACCAATTGAGTTAAAAATTTGTCTAAATAAAATGTGCGCATGACGTAAAACTTCAAATTTATACTTCAAATTATTAAAAGAAAACTTAATTAGGTTGCTTGTTATTACATCGGAAATTACAGAGTAATTTATATTGACTAAAAGTTATGATTCGCTGGAGAAACACCATAAAATAATGTTATTCTATTTCGATAATCTGTTGATAAATAGGATTAACAACAAGTTTTACTATTTAGTTATAGAATTTGTCCGTCGCTAATCCCTACTTTTACGTATAACATACTCGAACTATGGCACCCCGAGTTTATTTAAAAAATAGGATGTTCTAAAATATATAGATTAATTTGTATACTCTGGTTGTATAAATAGTTTTCACATTATAAGAGTCACTTAAAAGATAATCAGAGATGTGCTATAATAACAAGTGAAATTATTAACTAGAAAAATAAAGTAGCTAGCTGATGAGACAAACAAAGATAAAAAGTTCAAGGGATCATTTGCAGTTTTGACCCTATTTTGTGATGGTATTTAATTTTTGCCTCTCAAATAAAACTTATACCTATTGGGACCTGGATCCTTTAAAGATAAGTTCCATTTTTGAAGCAAAATTTTTAACTAATCCATGCAATTAAAATAAGTTACAGAGCACCCATTTTCAAGACCTGTCGCGTAACCTTTCCTAAATGAAACAAACTAATTATGGGCTTCTACCCGTCGGGTCACCCTACGGGCCCAAAACTGATTTTGTAACTTCAGTGACGGGATTGCATTTATATTGTAGATCTCGTTTTGCAGGTATAGATATTTTCCTCAGATCTTCTATTTTCTTCCCATTTCTTGATTGATCAATTAATTTTGTTAGGCAAATCAATGGCAGCGACTTCAGTACATAAATTTGCTCAGTGCATTACTTGTCATGCTTGGAGTCCGGACTTATCCAGTAAATACTTCTCTTTTACTCATTAGTTATAACTTATTTAGACTATTGTGTGGAAAAATGAAAAAGATTGAATGTTTATTCAAAAAATATCGAAGCATCGACGTATTTCTCTAGGGGTGCTTCAAGAATTTCATTTTTTGGGCCTATGTTCAAGTGGGTAGCATATAGATTCCTTTTCTTTTATTTATTTATTGAGTAGGATGAGTTATTTTTGTACCTTTTGTGGTGGTTTGCTCATTCATATTGGTTATGGGATGATAGGTTTGGCAATTGGCAGTTGTTGTTTGCACCTATTGCTTTCTATTTCAACTATATATATATACAATGAAATAAGGGTCACTTTGCGTGCACCTCAACTATTCAATCGGGTAGTGGTGGAGCCAGGATTTATGCATAGAGGATTCAAAAATATAAAGAAGTTAACAAACAAAGAAATAATCTTAACCTTGTATGTACAGGGTAATTTTCTAGCAAAGGGGTTCCGATGCGCCCCTTAGCTCCACCCCTGCTATCAGGTACCGGTACCTTCAACTACTGGGTAATTCTCCCATCAAGGCTTAGGCAGATGGGTAGAAATCACCTACTGTTTTTTTGTCTAAGAGCGGAAATTTGAAAATGAGAGCTCGTCGCTCTCCTCCCACTTCATTGACCACTAGGCAATACCCTTGATTGCGGGTAGTTATGCTAAGTTTGCACCTAATTCCGCGAAGGAGTAGTTCGAGTGCAGTGATTTAACCCACTAATCTAAATTTCATAATCTGCGGGTGAGTGAGAGTGGTGTTTTTATCTAAAATACTAGTAATAAAGTATGCTTTGTGTGGTATGTAGTGGTTTGTTTCGTGTTATGTTATGGATGAGGAGGAGTTGCTAATGCGTGTATAACTTTTGCAGTGATTGTACTTTGTCCTAACAACAGTGAAGTACATATTTATAAACTATCTGAAGATAAGTGGGAGAGGGTCCATGTTCTTCAAAAGGTAAATACAATCTGAGTTACTCTTAATATCATCTCCTCATGTTATCAATTTGTTAAAAGGTCAAAATCTTGCTGGTGTTTCTTGTTTGCTCCATATAACTTTGTAAATTGTTAGAGCTGGGCTGCTCTTCTATCTTTTTATTTTTTGGTTGGTTAAAGATATTCTATCGAAGTGCAACAAAGTGCTGCAAGTAATTACAGGAGATAACTAGATCACAAAATGTGTAAAGAGACCAAATAATCTATTGTGGCTTCTATGTCATTTACAATTTCCATGTTACACCCAGAAAACAACAAAGATATGCATCTACACTTGATGCTAATTACTGATTCTTTTCGCTTTCAAAAATTTCTAGTGTTCCTTTATTTCCATATGATCCACCATATGACCAAAGGCCGTGAGTTCCAAGTGATCAGCTTGTCCTTTTCCAAACCTTTCATGTACTAGTTTTGCAGAAGTTCTTTAGTTGTCTTACGCATTGTCCAACTGACCCATGCACTCTTCTTTTTTCTCCATAAGGATTAGTAGTCAAATAAGCCTGTTGCATTCCTTTGATTTTAGCTTCTATGTCTATTAATGTGTTGTTGAAAATTTCAGAGTACCTCTTTAATTTCACATTATTTGATAAAAATAAAATTTTCAGAGAACTCTACTCCATATGATTTCGGTAATCTTTGTTCATTCCAATATTTTCTCATCCATCATTTATCTTCTATGATCAATTTATCATATCTCATGTTATGATTTTTTTTCAATTCCATTTTACTGAAATATGTCATTAATTTGATTCTTATGGTTCCTCTATGCTGCAGCATGACCAAATTGTTTCTGGTATAGATTGGAGTTACAGATCCAACAAAATAGTCACTGTTTCTCATGACCGTAATTCGTAAGTGACTATCAACCTTTGATTTTTAGGGTTTGATATCATTAAATAGGTGATAGGTGAAAGTTTTCCATTTCCCATTGTTGCTTTTTTGTCCTACAAGGAGCTTCTCCCTTTATTTTTTTCTTTTTTCTTTTGTAATTTGTTAAATCTGATCAGAGTGAGGCTGTCTGATTAGAATGAGCTTTAGGCCTGAGAAGTACTTCAAACTACCCATAGTCGGTAATATCCTTCTACTATATTGGTGGCAGTAATTCATTGTTCGAAGTAATATTTGTGAAAGTTAGAACCGGGGCTTTTCTTTTTTAAGGTGCTTAAAAGTTAAAAGCCACTCACCCAGACGGGGGTACAATATCTTTCTTTTGCTTTTCCTAGTAGAGCTTAATATATCTCCTGTGAGTCTGTGACAATCTATATGGTTAACATAGCTACAGAGTTGGTTTTTCTTTGGTATGTGACAAATTTTGTTGTCGGATTATTCTGTATTTATTCTCTTTAATCTAATAAATGATTCTCTTCAATGTGTGCACAATAGTTCAGTTTGACTTGAAAAGACTAAGGTAATATGGGTAGCGTGCGGGAAACACAGAGAGGTGAATGGAGTGTGTGTGTGTGTGTGAGAGAGAGAGAGAGAGATAGGGAGAGTATGTGTGAGCATGTGCGCGTGTTTGACGATTGCACAATGTGGGGCATTTATTATAAATTGATGTGCTGAAGAGTGATATTCTCTGTAGATATGTTTGGAACCAAGAAGCAACAGGGTGGGTTCCTACTCTGGTTATTCTCAGGCTGAATCGTGCTGCACTTTGTGTGCAGTGGAGTCCAAAAGGTATTCAAGTCCGTCTTAAATCTGTTTTTGAATGCTCTTTTTTTTTCTATTTATATTTTGTTTTGACGAAGCAAAAAAATTCCATTAAATGTGCAGTAACGCAGTGCATCTGATTTCAAATGTCTGAATAGACAGTCCATGATCAGAGACAACTCTTGCAAGACCTTATTAAACTGTAACATCCTTTTCTAGCTTAAAACAACTATTCAAGATAACACCAAATAGCCAATATAGAAAGTCAACTGGTATTTTTGAGTTCTTGAATAGACTTCCTTTTCCCTTCTAAGCATGTTAGAGTTCTTTCCTTCCACAAAGACCACCAAATACATACTGTCTCCATACCCTCCTTTTGCTTTTTTCAATCTCTTCTCTTCCAGCCAAGCTATACATCCTTCAATGTCCTGAGCATTACTCACTTGACCTCATATATGCGTAAGAACATATTGCACAATTGAGCTGCCTCTGGTCGATGCATAAAAATGGTTCGTGTCTTCTGTGTCTCTCTCACACATACAACATCTGTTACAAATTCGAAGACCCCTCTTCTGCAAGTTGTTCTATGTCAAAATGGCTCCACGTATATGGCTTAACCTCTTGTTATATGCTCCTTTCTGTTGCATTACTGGGTCACTCATTCTATGTTGGAATTTCAATTTTTACAAAACTCAGTCATCAATATTCATCTTATCTTATGTTCGAAGTGTACGCGGTTTAAAAGATTTTATTAGAGGGTCACAGACCATGTTTCTAATCTTCAATCTCGCTAGCATATTTCGGACATAAAAACCATAAATTTGCTTCACTTTTTTTCATTAGCTTATTAAATATGTTTTGCAGAAAACAAGTTCGCTGTTGGAAGTGGAGCTAAAACTGTTTGTATATGCTACTATGAGCAAGAAAATAACTGGTAATATTTCCCATGCTGTTACTGGATTTTGTCAGCTAATTGAGTGTTTAGACAGGAGACTAGAATTGTAGAGGAGCTTTTTTGTACAATGATGCATCCCTTGGATGCTTATTGATTGAATCTTACTTTACCTGATTAAAAAAATTAACTGGTAATATTACTTCTCCATATGATAGTTGGATGAGTTAAATCCTTAGCAAAAGCAGTGCAAAAGAATGACATGAAAGATGGTTTCTCATATCTAAATGCTACCATGTCTTAGAATGTGCGGATATTAAGGTCACATTAGTAAGATGCATGAGTTTCATCATTCACATTCAGTAAATTGTAGATTGGGGTTCTATTGAAGTTGTTCATACTGTAGCATTACTGAAATCTTATCTTTTTAGACTAACAACAGTTTTTCTGTGGCTGATATTTCACTCTTAGTTTGTTGATGTAGTGTGTCTGGTTCCTGCATAGGATAGTGTTATCTGTGAATTTAGTATTATGTTAATCTGTAGGTATACACCAGCCAAATTTTATGACTAATGATGAACAAAAAAGCCCCACTCCAAGTCTGATGGCGTAGTTTATCTGGTTCATGCATAGGACGATGTTATCTGTGAATTTGGTATTGTGTCAATCCATAGGTGTATACAGGCCAAAATTTATGACTTGTGATGAACAAATTAAAAAATTTATGACTAATCTCTGAGGTGAAAAGATATACTGACTTCTTGATTATTCACTTATACAAGCTAACATTTATACTAATCATAATGAGTGGAGTAACATTTACCTTTTACAGGAACATGTCTAATTTTATCTTTATTTTTCACAGGTGGGTGAGTAAGCTTATCAGGAAAAGGCATGATTCATCTGTAACAAGTATTGCCTGGCATCCAAATAATGTGCGTCTGTTTCTCTATATATTATTGCATCACGTTGCAGCAAAAGGATACCCTGTCATTCATTTAAATAGTTGCACTTTTATTTGCAAAAATATTTTCAGCAGAGGATGTGAGGACTATTCTTTTTCTTGACTTGCACTCTATCATTTTGAGTATTCCACTGATATTCCAGACCAACAACAACATACCCAGTGAAGTCCAACAATGTAGGGCCTTGGGAGGATAGAGTGTATGCAGACCTTACCTCTACCTTGGTAAGTAGAGAGGCTGTTTCCGAAAGATCCTCGGCTCAAGACAAAGCATAATCACAAGCAAAGCAAGAGAAACGGTCAGACCCGGACAAAAAATTTAAAGCAATATGAAAAAGTAACAAAAGCGACTGATATTCCAAACCAGTTTCCATGAATTTATTGACACAAACTTAAGTAACCTTGCCTAATCCGTGAGGACACGTATTAGGGTGGAAGGATAGTAGGTAGTTGAGCGTAGTTCTACTTACGCTTATATACTGATACTTGTAGTGTTATTATTGTAGCCCTGCTTAGCCTATGATACTAGTAGGCGCAATATTGCTTTATAGTCCCCTGTCATTTGATTTCTGCTGCTGTATGTTCTTTCATGTACTTTGTTTATCTTATTTACATGCGTTAGTTACTGCTTTTTTTTTCGAATGCTTTATGCTTATTCGCTTTTGTTACCATCATTTTCATCTTGCTTTAAATTTCTTATCCGGTTTTGACCGTTTCTCTTGCTTTGCTTGTGCTTATGCTTTGTCTTGAGCCGAGGGTTTTTCGGAAACGGACTCTCTACCTCTCTACCTACCAAGATAGAGTTAAGGTTTGCGTACACTACCCTCCCCAGACCCCACATTGTGGGACTTCACTGAGTATGTTGTTGTTGTAAACTTAAGTAACCTTGCAATGCTCATGGCAATCCCCATATATCTCGTTCTATTTTAGTATTATTAGAAGTTGAAGGCAGCCCTAGATGCTGGAATAAGGCATTCCAAGCTTAACTTACTTTAGGAAATGCCTAAGAGTTGATGGTCTGGTCCTCTTTGTTTTTTCCCTTTATGAATGGAAGTATAACTGGGTCATGAGCAAATATAGCTAACTGGAAGAAGGTAATATTGCTTATTACATAAATAGTTAAAATGTGATCTTGAACATATAAAAGCTAAGCGCCTGCTGATGAAGGAGATATTATCTTATCTCCACATCTCTATTGATGTTAATGCGAGGGAGTATTTTGAGACCCTATTGACCTGTTATACATCTCACCTACTAGAACTTGGGAATTTGTGATATTTTTTTTATTGATACTTTATGCGTCCCATCTGTACGTATATGTATAACAAAGCTAATTGAGTTAGCTTGTTTTTGGCCCACTGGCAAATCTTGGGACATCTATGTTGTGCATCAAGAAAATAATGGTTGAACTAAATGTTAGATACACTTTTTACTTTATGTTCAGTAGCTTTTTTGAATTTAAAGGATTAGCTAGTGTGTTATCACTTTTGAAACGAATTTTGGTAAAATAATCCTGCAGATTCTCCTAGCAACAACGTCCACTGATGGTAAATGTCGAGTATTTTCAACATTCATTAAAGGCGTCGATGCAAAGTATGTTTTTCAAAATTGTGTTCTCTCCATTCAGTTAGATTTCTTCAATATTATTGCGGTTTCTTATAATTTCTCACTCAATGGATCAGGGACTCTGGGAATTCTGCAGATACCAGATTTGGAGAGGTCTGAATCTTATCTTATGTTATAACCCTGCTTATCCAATTCTACATTTCTATGTGTTCAAAGAAAGCTGCTCATATCTTACCCTTAACAAGTTTGTTTTAAATACCCCACTGAGTAGAGTTTCATAAATAAACTAACTTATTCCTTGAGAAAGTAAATGATCATCATAAAACCTGGAGCACATAATTTTTGTGTTTTGACTAAATAAGAATTCTTTCTCTTGCCAACTGAAGTACTGAACAGTTTCAGATTGATTTCCTGCGAAAACAAAAAAAAATTGGCCTTCACTTACTTTCATGTGGAAAGCAGAAAGTCAAAGGCTTACATCTGAAATATCAGATATTTTATAAACCAGCAGCAGAAGAATAAGACACACTAAGAAGTCATGGGCATGGAACGAGTCCAATTTTCTGAACTCCCTCCATATGACTATTTATGGTTTCAAACTGCCTCAGCCTTTAAAGCTATATGATTCTACTCTTCTGTTCATGTGCAATGTTTCCTATCCAGATAGACTTGTGTATATTGGCATGTTGAGTATCAGATAAAATTGCTAAGGTAGTTCCCATACTTCGTTGAATAGATAAATAGATGTTATTCAAGTTGCTTAAAATCGTATTAGAATATCACGTGCAGCTTTGAATTCAAATTGTTGAGCTATCCTAATCTTATCATTTTTCAAACTCTTATGTGGTTTCCCCCTTTCTCTGTTGATATTACTTTAGCCCTTGCAAGAATAATAGAGTAATAGATCCTTTTATTCATATTAATGCAGCAAATTGTCCAGCTTGATCTCTGCTTTTGCTGGGCTTTTGGTGTCAGATGGTCCCCAAGTGGCAATACCTTGGCATATGTAGGTCAGATATTCCTTTCTTTGCTTCTTGAGCTTATGCATTATTTTTTGCAGTGCTTCAACTGTCTCATTTTGGTTGCATTTGCTTTACTGTGTTTGTGTGCTCAATTGTTCTATTTTTTAATTTTCTTGATCTTGGACTAAAGCGCAGCCCGGTGCACTAAGCTCCCGCTATGCGCTGGGTCGGGGAAGGGCTGGACCACACGGGTCTACTGTACGCAGCCTTACCTTGCATTTCTGCAAGAGGTTGTTTTCACTGTTTGAACCCGTGAACCCGTGAGGTCACATGTCAACAACTTTACCCTTTACTCCAAGGCTCCCCTTCTTTCTTGATCTTGGACTAAGTTCCCAAATTTTTGATGTAATACTAATGCAGCTTAGATATTGGGTATTGGATGATCTCTCAGGTCATAACTCAATGATATACTTTGTTGATGAAGTTGGTCCCTCTGCTGCAGCACAAAGTGTAGCAATCCGTGATTTGCCTCTTCGTGATGTGGGTCAGAATCCTATCTCATTTTACTTTGTCCTTTTCAGATCTTAATATTTGTTGTGTAAGCAAGACTTCTCTTGCAGGTATTGTTTCTTTCTGAAAGGATGGTTGTTGGAGTGGGATTTGATTGCAATCCGATGGTATTTGTGGCAGATGAAAGTGGACTCTGGTATGTCGAATATCTGGAACTTGCAATTGTTGATTCTTTTCCTAGTCTCTATTATTACTTGTTTTCCCTTTTTTTCTTTTCGGGCGGGGGAGGGGGATCCAACTTTCAGCAAGTTTTATTCTATTTGAAGGATCTACATGAATTAGTAAATGTGGACTATGTTGTCTATCGAGGAGATAATTAATTAAATTTGTGTTTTATGCTTCAGGAGTTTCTTGAGATTCCTTGATGAACGGAAAGCAGCATCTTCAAGTGCCAAATATGGATCACAGGTACTTATCGCAAGACCTAGCTAATTCTGAAATTATCTACCTTTAAACTTCATTGACGGGCTAGAGCAGTGCGCACTTATACAGCTATTCTGTGACCTTATAACCTAGGCTTAGTACATTCGGTAATTCCGGTTGATTTCCTTACTCGTAATCCAGTTTTATCATGGTTCTTTATTTGTCTCTCATCTCCGTATATTTCACAGTTTTCGGAAGCATTTGAGAAATTCTATGGTCAATCAAAGTTTTCAGCCAGCAACAACGTTGAGCAGTCAAGAGGCGCTCATGACAACTGTACCAAGTAATATTTCAACAAAATCACATTTTTTCATGCCTTCCATTTCAGCTTTTAATAGTTCTAGATCAAATCTTACAGCAACACTTTTTTCTTTTATCTTGGAAATTCCAGTTGCATATTACCACTAGCGAAACAGAGAAAATCTAGTGTCACCCGTTTCAGCACTTCAGGTTAGTTTGTATGGATTATATACTTCATTTTAAAGCCTCTTTCTGTAATCAGAGAGTCATGCCAATCCTCGATAACTTTTCAGGACTTGATGGAAAGGTGGTGACATGGGATCTGCAGAACCAAGAGGATTTATTGGACTATCTATGAACATTTTTGAAGTGGCATATACTATATGATAATATGAACGTCGCAGCTCATCTCTCCACCATCTGTACGATGTAAAAAGTTTTTCATTACTAAGACCTTTCTGAGGTATAGTTGGAACAGCTGTAAAATAATTGAACACGTGAATTTGTTTATGTAACATGACATCTCTGTTTGTATCTTCTCTGTACTGTGAGGATAAAAGAAAAAGAAGAAATTTTAGCTTCATCAAAAAGTTATGCTTGATTTTTCTGAAGCTGTTATGGGCTAAAGCAAGAATTGTATCCCTTTTCTACTCGCCCTTCTTTTTTATTTTTTCCCTGAAGACTTATTTTCGCTATATTGTCCCTGTATGAGTAGAAATTTGGTTGAAAAGAATTAGTCTGTCTCAGGGAAACCAAAAGTGCATAGATGGAAAAAAGCATGACAAGTTACATGTTATAATATGCTTAAACACATTGACAGTGCAAATTCTTTAAGATGTCATTATATACTCATTGTGTTAGCAAATTTTACGTTACATTCCTTTACATGTTCTTTCTCAGGGAAACTCATTATGTGTTGGCAAAGGTTACGTTACATTCCATTACATGTTCATTAGTTTAGTGATTGTGTTTTTATTTCTCTCTGACTGCCATCATTCTCTGATGATTCACATGCCAAAATAACGAAGTACCAAGTGAAATTTCCTGCAACTTCAACTCCCGTCAACAAAATCTCTCGTTTCTCATTACTTACTGATGATTTCGTCGGCACCGGAACGGAAACCTTAATGTTCAACAACAACATACCCAATGTATTCCCACAAGTGAGGTCTGAGAAGGATAGAGTGTACGCAGATTTTACCCCTACCTCGGGAGGTAGGGAGGTTGCTTCCAATAGACCTTCGGCTTAAGAAAAACAATTCAAAGCAGGCCAGAGGAAGAAATAGCAGATACTCATGGCAACATACTATAGAAAGCATCTTAAAAAAAGAGACAGTAATTACAACAAAACAATTCACTAATCGAACTACATGAAACAACATATAGTAGTAAAAATCAAAGTGCAAGAAACTACTGAAGTACATGATAAGTAAGACAACGTTGTATTACCTACTAACCTTCTACTCTACTCCGTGTCATCCACAACCTCCTATCTAAGGTCATGTTCTCAGTGAGCTGAAGTTACGTCATGTCCTATGTAATCACCTCTCCTAATACTTCTTCGGTCTACCTCTACCTCTCATGAAATCATCCATAACCAACCTCTTACACCTCCGTATTGAGGCATATGTGCATCTCCTCTTCATATGCCCCAACCATCTTAGCCTCGATTTTCGCATCTTGTCCTCCACTGAAGTCACTCCAATCTTTTCCCAAATATCTTCATTTTTAATCTTATCTCTCCTAGTGTGGCCACACACCCATCACAACATCCTTATTTCCGCCACTTTAAGCTTCTGAACGTGAGATTTTTTGACTGGTCAACACTCCACCCATACAACATAGTAGGTCTAACCGCCACTCTGTAGAGCTTGCTTTAAGTTTTGGTGGCACCTTCTTATCACACAAAACTCCGGATGTGAGCCTCCATTTCATCCACCCAGCACCAATACAATGTGTAACATCATCGTCAACCTCCCCACTTCCTTGGATAATTGACCCAGGATACTTGAAACTTTCTCTCTTTGGGATTACATGTATGTCAAGCCTCACTTCCACACCAGACTCATGCATTACGTCACTAAACTTGCGCTCCAAGTATTCTGTCTTGGTCCTACTCAATCTGAACCCTTTAGACTCCAGGGTCTGCCTCCAAACATCCAACTTAGCTTTAACTATGCCAAGATTTTTGTCAATCAACACTATGTCATCCGCAAACAACATACACCATGACACTTCACTTTGAATGTTCAAAATCCTTAAATTTTCACCAACCTTGTTCCCTACCAAATTGAGCTAAGTTGAGTAAGCTTTCTATCTCTTGGCTAGGGATGGCAGGTGGGTACAATTTTGCAGATTCCGCACCGCACCCGCCTCAGTTGGGGTGGGTATGGGTGTAACTTTGCCGGTTAGTAGGCGGGTATGGATATAACTTTGCCGGGTAGTAGGCGGGTATGAGTATAACTTTGGCAGGTAGTAGGCGGGTATGGGTAGGTGGTGGATTTGCAGTTATACCCGCCTGCCCCGCCCGCCCCGCCCCGCATCGCATCCAACCGCCCTCCCCAAATCCACCCGCCCACCTTATACACGCCAAAGTTATACCCATACCCGCCCCAACTGGGGTAGTAGGCGGGTATTGGCGGATATCCACTTGGGTGATGGAGCGGGTGTGGATTTAGGAATATATCCGCCTAGGCGGATATGGATGTTGAAAATGTACCCGCCACGGGTGGCGGGTATAAAATTTTCTGGCGGATATGGGTGCGGAGGAGGGGGAACCCACACCCGCCTCGCCCCAATTGCCATCCCTACTCTTGGCCTTTGTCCCATGCCACAATATTTTAATTTAACTTTTTTTTTGCTTCGATAATATTTGTGATTTAGATACTCACTGCATGAATTTTAATAATATTTTCTGGATTATTTTTTGTGTACGAATAAGGATAATGAAGGTATATCTTTTTCTATCATGGGCATTTTAGGTATTTAGATTCTTTTTCATTCCTTCCTTTTGAGACGCTTGTATTGCACTTAAAATATAAGGTAAAGTACAATAAACACACCTATAATATAATTCAATTGCAGAAATGCCCGTTTTATTTAGAAATAAAATAAAATAGTTATTTCTCCTATACCATAAAAGTTTTACCCAAATGGAAGATGTTATACCTTATATGAAGGAAATTAAATAAATTGAAGTGGATAATTAATAAGCAAATAAAAATACAAATAGCTAATATGTTTAAAATGTAAAAAACGTATTACTAGTAATTTGAAGATATCTTACAACTAGTAGGTATCTAGTAGTTCAGTTGATTGGCTACCTCAACTTTCACGTTGTTGGTGAGGATTCGAATCCCATACTGTATGTAATTCCCTCCCCATTTCCTCCTCCCCTACCCATGTGTAATAAAAAAAAATAAAAAAAAGGATATCTTACTAAGTAAAGATCATTTCCTATTTAAGATACTTCAAAGATCCATATTTGAAAAAAACGTTATTCTCTTAAAATACAAGGGGGTATAATTATTTGATTTTAAAATAAAATTATTATATAAAAATACATTTGCTTAAGATTTTCATAATCTAAGGGATATAACTGTTAGGTTTTAAAATACAGGGGTGTATACCCGCAATTGAATCAAAATACAAGTGCCTTTACCCTAGAAAATTTCAGAAGCTCATTCTCTCTCTCGCCGTTCTTCAATGTTTCGCCAATTTTTCGTCTGATAAACACCAATTACTCCTCTGAATTACTTCGTTACAGGTAAACATTCATGTTTTTTTAAAAAAAAAAATTGGTTCATCTTGTCCTTTGATCTATCAGGGATTTCTATACTTCTGCTTTGTTTGTGTTTGATTTTTTTGTGAATTGAATTTTTTCCCTCTGAATACGAGAAAATTAGGGTTTTGTTTTGGTTTATTTAATAATTGCAATTCTTATTCTAGGGTTATGGGTATGTATAAAGTGGTTTATTATCTGTTGAATTTTGGTGCGAATTTCGTAACAGTAATGTTTGATACTTATGCATATAAAGTGTTTGATAAAATGTCCGTGAGAAAAAACAACACCTGCTGCTTTGGGAGATAACTCATTAGTCATTACTATGACACTCTGCATACAAATCCTAATTTCAGTACATAGTTACTCGAATCAAACAACATAATCTACAATAAAAAATTCGGAGGTTGCTTCTAAGTATTTACCTCCTCCGTCCCAAAATTTATGTGTCATCATTTCCTTTTGAGTTTGTCCCACAAAGAATGTCACTTTTCTTTATTTTGACAACTATTTAATGACATCATCCCTATTTTATTCTTATTGGATCCACTTAAATTTGAAGATACTTATTGTGAAGAAAAGTCAACAAAAGTAATTTATTTGTTAAATTCCGTGTCGGTCAAATGGTGCCATATAAATTGGGACGGAGGGAGTAGTATGTTTGGTTGTTAAGATTAAGAAGTATAAAAGCTAACACTTATTAATCCTCGAAAGATTTGAAATATGTAATTTTAGTTTTAGTGGGCGTTTAGACTTGGAAAATGTGAAATTTGAAAGAAATAAATAGTATTTGAAAAAAAGTTGAAAAATGGTATTTGGAAATTGGAGTTGTGTTTGGACATGAATATAACTTGGAAAAATGTTGAATTTTTTTGAGTGATTTGGAGTGAACAATCTGAAAACATGTATTTGGAGTTTTTCAAATTCCGGAATATTCAAGTTGAATTCCGGAAGATTGTAACAATTCTATGTCCAAACATGATTCCGGAATACAATTCCAGGAAAAAAGTGAAAATTATCCATGGCCAAATGGGCCCTTAGTTTTAAAAGCTAATGCGTGTAAGTTTTTAATATGTTTGGTTTTTCAATCGATGCAGGATGGATAGGGTTTGCATCTATATTGCCTACAATGGCAAATGGACTGCGGATAACAAGTATTTGGATCATGAGATCAAACTGATTCTTGTGAATGATGGGATAACGTTTGAAGGTCTTGTTGAGAAGATTTTTCAGGTTCTAAAACTGAAAGTGGGTGAGACTAAAGCAAATATTTGGTTTGACACGAATCTAGAAACAAGCAAGGGAATGCTAGTAACAAACGACGAGGAAGTTACTACTTGCATCTACTTGCTGAAAAATGATCCAAATTTCAAGACTTCTCGTTTCATTGTTGATATTGCTGAAAATAATTCTTTGTCCGCAGTCAATATTGTACAACAAGAGGAAATGCAGATTGAAAGAGATGAGGCATCGATACCGGTTGAGCCAATAACAGAGTTTGAACCTCTGGAAACAAAATCGTCACATGGTATGAAACTAAGAAAAAGGCCCCAAAACAGAAAAGTATTGAAAAAAAGAAAAAGGTCAAGGAGTAGAAGAGATGATTTGGCAAGTGTGATTTTGAGAGAAAATGCTTCATTGGATGAAATAGCTGTGGGATCTCTGTTTGCGAACAAAGAATGTTTGAAGAAATGTTTCACAAATAGCGCAATCAGAGACCACTTCAAATTCAAGACCGTCAGATCGACCAAAAAAAGATATTATCTGAAGTGTTATGATGACAAATGCCGTTGGTTTTTGCATTCTTCACGGATCCGTGATTCTGTATTATTCAAGATTAGTAAGTATGTAAAAACCCATACTTGTTCTGCTGATGTGTTTCAACCTGACCAACAACGGCACGCAACATCAAGGGTCATATCCGATTACATCCGTGAACTTCTACCTGAATTCGAAACAGAAATGACACCAAATTTTGTGAAGGAAGAAATGAGAAAGAGATACGGATTGAACATTAGTTACCACAAAGCATGGCGTTCAATACAACTAGCTTTTGATGTGAAAAATGGAAGTCCGGAACAGAACAATGAATTGCTTCCGCTTGAACAGAATAACGATCTGCTTATGTCTGAACCAGAACAGAACAATGAATTGCTTCCGCTTGAACAGAATGACGATTTGCTTATGTCTGAACCAGAACAGAACAATGCATTGCTTCCGTCTGAACCAGACCAGAACAATGAATTGTTTCCATCTGAGCCAGAACAGAAGAAAGAATTGCTTCCGTCTGAACCAGAACTGAAGAAAGAATTGCTTCCATATGAACTAGCACAGAAGAACGAATTGCTTCCGTTTGAACCCGAACAGAAGAAAGAATTGCTTCCATCTGAACCAGAACAGAAGAACGAATTGTTTCCATCTGAACCAGAGCAGAACAACGAATTGCTTCCATCTGAACCAGAACAGAAGAACGAATTGCGTCCGTCTGAATCAGAACAGAACGGATGGCTTCCATCTGAATCAGAACAGCAAATTGGTTCCATCTGAACCAGAACAGAACAATGAAGTGCTTCCATCTTAAGAAACAAACCTCAGAAGAGATGATTAGACCCAAACCTAATAGGGTCTAACAAAAGTGCAGCACACCATGTATTGTTTTCCAAAACCTGGACAACTGAGAGCTGCTATTGGTCTTCATGCCAACTTACTCTGGACACAATAATTTACCTCATAATTATTCTGGTACTGCCTACTCGAGACCCAAACCTAATAGGGTCTAACAAAAGTGCAGCACACCATGTATTGTTTTCCAAAACCTGGACAACTGAGAGCTGCTATTGGTCTTCATGCCAACTTACTCTGGACACAATAATTTACCTCATAATTATTCTGGTACTGCCTACTCGAGATTCAACTGTTGTACAAAGGGAAGTGTAGTGAGATTCACTTTATTAGGTTTATTATGTTTCTTTTTTAACATTATAGTGTTTGACAGTATGTTTCTGGCACATGTTTCTTTTTCCTGTTAACTGCACCTGAATATGCAAGGGAGTGGCAGATAATAGTCCCAACTTTTGGACATAATTCATTTGAGATGGGAAACACTTAATTGAACATGTGTTGAATTATGATGTGAAACACCGCATTGAGCGTATGTTTCATTCTGAGCCGATATGCAAAAGGGGGTTGGTGGAAATGCGTTTATTTTGACGACATATTGTTCTCAACATGCTTTTCCATATCTGGTAGTCTGGTGCAAAATCTATAACTTTGAACCTTTTAATTTGTATTAATTTACAATTTGCGTTTCCATTACCAAAATATAGATATTATTTTAGCTCATCAGTTGTGATGGAGTAATATTTCATTTCACAATTGTCTATTGGAAGAGCAATGGCTGCTCGAAAGTCAAGACTGTGATGGTGGCATATTGTAGCCAAGACGGCTAAAATTGCCTGATATCATATTCAAAATTCATCATCCCACCCTTGTGTTTATGCTTTACTAACATTACTATGAGAACTTTTTGGGACGTTTCGTCAGCTATATTCACTTAAAGCGAGTAGGACAATTCTTTATTGGGCTTATCCATACTAAATCAATCTCTGGGGAAAGTGAAACATATTCCCCAGAAATCCTCGCAACTTGTAGGCCTTAATTTTATGAGAAAATGCACAATTTAAAATTTTACAAGTTGTTCAAATGTTGGATGACATGTCTTGTTCGAAAGGTTGAGAAATATGTGCACAACGTTGGACCCGAATTTAACTCAAGAAGGTTAATTTTTTAAGGGTCATATTTGCACTAACCTTTAGACTAGAGATAAATTCAAATGGTAACCTAAAAAGGTATATTTGCACAAGTCAACCGATATTACCACCACTTACTTGAACAAAACACCGTGTAATTAAACACTTAGCATAAACCCACGCGAAAATGAGGTGCTACATTTCCAAGATAGCTCACATGAACCAAAGCATTGAATCCAAATGTTTACACTACTTTGATACCACATAAAATAAAATTTAACTATGGATATGGACCACATTTCACCCTGTCATACGATAATTTTTATAACTAGAATAGAACCTACAATTATGGAGATCACTTTCTGCTTATACATTTTCACACAAGGGAGACAAGATTTAATGCTATATAATAGAAGAAAATAAAACCTAAATGACTTGACTAGACAGGAGTTTAATGGTCAAAAAGAAATTCAGGAGTCTAGCATAGTGTTAATACTCCAGATCGATACGAGAATAGGCGGCTGAGCTAGCAGTTTCAGGACATGACTTGCTCTTCTTGCCTAAGAAGTAAGCTCTCAAAAAGCAGTTTCAAAATCTTGCGTGCACGACTGACCCAGTGGTGCATTTCTTCAACAAAACACCACCATGCTAATGCTGAAGTTTTGTGTTTTCACCCGATTGGAGATGTGTAGTTTCAGCTTTCACCTACTTGATCCAGGTCCTTTGATCTTCGCTTTAGTAACCTCCTACATATTAGAGCGCTCAACGACATTAGTGAGGTTAGGCATCCAACTCAAAGGGTAGTAGGGAGTCTTTACACGTTATGGCTGGGACACTTGTTCATTCAAGCTCTGTTGCTTAAAACAAATAGCATTTGGAGGTGAAATTTGTCAAATTGTTCTGATTGGCTTTCTGATGTCATTTGGATAACAAAAATGATTTTACTAGCTTCGAGTTTTTTTTAAAACTTCCAGTAAAACTTTAATGGTTTGCATGTCATGTGTGAAAGGCCAAAACTGATATGAACCGGATTTGTAATCATTTCAATGCAAATATGTAAACCATGTACCTTTTTTTGGTTTGTATGTTTATATTTCGGAATATACTTCCTTTATCACAATTAAGTAAATCCCATTTCACTTGGTCATGTTATAGGAAAGATTTAATCGAAACCATAAGAAAGAGGATTTGACACATCATAATATCGAAAGTAAAAGATAAACTCTTAAGAGAGAAAATGAGTAGTTTGTTCCAGAGAAATCGCATCAATGCTAAATTTGTTTTTACAGTATGAACACTGTTGCATGCCTCTTCGAGTACTTGAGAGTTGAGACACAACTTATAAAGGACAAGGATAAAGCGAAACTGAGACGAGATATAAAAGTGCAAAGCAGGTCAAATAAATTAGATTAGAGAAACTAGAACTGAAAACATGACGGCCAGATTTCACATTACCTCCTTCCATTTATCAGCTGATCGATCCGTCCTCGAGACAGTAGAAGTTCTGATAGAATTCACTTTTTTCTTCTCCACCCCAGCATCTTTAGGTGCCCTGCTTAAAATGGAAGTTAAAACTTCTCAACAAATGCAAATGAATTATAACTCTAAAACTGATTAGTGGGATTGGACATAATTGAGGCCAATATAGCTATGCGAATGTATGTCTTTAATCCTATCTACCCAGGGCTAGAAGCTTTACAAAACTTTGTTTGGAAAGTAACTGCGGGAGTTCCAATATTTATTAATTTAAGGGTTTGTAGAGCAGGATCCAAAGGGGAGTGCTAAATGAAGTTCTTCTCAACATACTTCTGCAATCAGGTTCAGCAATTTCACAATACCGCTAACGGACCATTTAGAAGGAAAAGGCTTACACAATAATAAGCTAAAGAGATGCAGAGGAAGGAGTAAAGCAAATAACTTGAAATTTAAAAAGAAAAACATAAAAAGAACACTGTCGACCCTCTTTAAAATTCAAGAAACAACAGAAAGCGTCGGCGTTGACTATAATGGGAACTGGGAAGGACCCCCAAGAGAATCTCTGAGATCTTACCCTGATAACGAAGAGGTTGAACGCGCCCCTGATTGGCCTTTCAGAGTGATTTCCTTATCTGGTGTCTTCCTTAATCTGTCATTGGAGTAAATAGTTATTCACATGTTTGAGATCTAAATTCCCTAAAAAATAACTGGCTACAGAACACTGATCATGTCACGGTACACTTATCATTTGTATGAAATAATAGAACAAGAAAAAGAAATTCAAAGATGTCTTTTGTGCAGAAACTCCAACTATGTCTTTGCAAATGTAGAGGTTTGTTCTTAGCAATGTTATCGGAGGCGAGTAAAATCCGACAAGTGCCTGCTGGGACTTTAAGTGCAAAATGCAATTTAGCGTGAGTTTTAGTGAAGAAAGGCATAGATGAAGAAAAAACCATATATATATATATATATGTGTGTGTGTGTGTGTGTGTGTGTGTGTGTGCGCGTGTAATGCAAGCACTTACATATCTTTTTGTGACAAGTCAGCTAATATATCTTTTTGTGACAAGTCAGCTAATCTAATCAATCACTGAATGTAAAACTTCAATGGAAACAGACTTCTCTTCATTCTAGTTCCAACAAAAGAAGGTCTCCACCTGACAGTCTTCCTCATAATTCATTTTTGGATAACGGGTCTTCCTCATCATTCATTTTTGGATAAAGGGTCTTCCTCATCGTTCATTTGGCACATGAAAACCTAACATTTATAAATGTGTTCCTCCCCCAGACTCCTTTCCAAAACAGAAGTGTTAAAACCAACTTTGAAGATAAGATTGGCTAAGAAAAAATCAGAGGCAACTTAGTTGAAATGCACAAGAATAGTACTTTGTATTCATGTTCCATTATGAGACTCAAATACATAGAAAAATCATGTAAACAAGTTGTAGGCAACAGCTCAAAAGAAAATAGTATGTGTTGCTTATACAAGCTTAGTTGAAAGAAGCAATTGAATTACCTCTCACCCCCCTGATGAGTCAGAGAAGTCAAAATCTTCTGCTCGGATCCCTTTGACGACACCTAACCAAACAAATAGAAACAAACAGCTAAATACGTAGTGAAACATTAAGGCAGAAGAACTCATTGAAAAACAAATATGTTTGAATGTTGAACCTGGTCTTGTCCACCATATGTCATATCTCCAGCAGATCTTCCTTGGCTAAAACTGTTCTGGAATGCCTTAAATGCTCGTTTGACAATGTCCTTGTCCCCCATCTTCTCCATGAACACAGATTTTCTCATTGTGTTAGTAGAAGTTGTAGAATTTGGGGAACTCAAACTGAGTGACATGTGTAATGATGTAGGAGCTACTCTCTTGTTCTCTACCACTGGTGAATTTATGCTCCTTTGCAATGTTGCACCATTCAACTTCTTGTTTGAGGATTGAGAAGACGTCGCACCATTGAACTTTTTGTTTGAGGATTGAGAAGATGTTGCACCATTCAACTTTTTGTTCGAGGATTGAGAAGGCGACATAAGTGACCCAGGAACAACTTTCTTGCGTTGTGCCAAAGGAGTATTATTACTTCTTTGAGTTGACACCCCGTTCACCTTCTTTGCTGATGGTTGAGATGGAGTAATGACCTTAAAAGTTGACACTTGTTTAGATGTTGGAGTGGAAATTCTTGAGGATTTTGTCACAGGTGATGTCAGTTTCTTCTTTGTTCCAGTGGATACCCGATTCTCCGCAGTAGGTACCTGAACATGAACAAGTAACACTTCCATAAATAACAGGCAAGAGAAAACAGACAATAAAGGAGGAAAAGAACAGGATAATAGCCAGAAAAGTTCCAACATATCACCTTTCGAGGCGCATTCTTTACATTTGCATTAGTGGTCTTGCTTTTCTTAATAGAGGATTTTGGTGCTTCGCTATCCGCTTGTGGAGTCTCTGCTAAGCTATCTTGACATCCTTTTTCAGGATTCTGTTTTTCAACCTTACGACGTTCTCCTTGATCACATGTTCCAAAAATAGTTTCTTCCTTAAGTTCAGTAAACGATAAGTTATCACACTCCACATCAACAGAAATATCCTCCTTTGACTCATCGATTCCGGATATAGTTCCTTCCTTAGCTTCAGTAATCAATGAATTAACACACCCTCTATTAACCGAAATAACCTCCTTTGGCTCATCAATTCCCCAGGTAATGGATAAGTTATCACACTCCACATGAACAGTAATATCCTCCTTTGGCTCATCAACTGCATCACCATTCTTCGAATTTATCACTGACATTTGCTGCCCACCAACAGAAAATCTCTCACCATCGGATGAATTGAAATCGCCATCAGAGACCTGAGGTTCCATTTCCTGTTCTACTTGCTGCGTTTCCTCCTCTAATTGTTCCAGCTTCTTAGCAGCAATCCTCTTGTAGTGTGCTTCGAAATAGGCCTTCTTTTGAGCTACTGATCCAGGTGTTGAACACTTTTCAACTTCTTCTAGATACTTATTAGGGGAGAAAGATGACCATTTCTCCCAAGAAAGTGCATCATTCTCAAACCTTCCGAAAGAAACCGATACTTCAAGTGTAGGTCGAGACACAACCGAGTCACCCATCTGTTCATTAAAACCAAATCTAATACTTTTATCAATAAACTCAAGCAAGAATCACAATGAAAACTCACAAGGACTTGGGTATGTTTGGTATGGAGGAAAACATTTTTGGGTTGGTCAAAATGTTTTGGAAAACATTTTCTTTAGGAAAACAAGTTCCTTCAAATGCGGAAAATGACTTTCCTAATGGAAGAAAGGAAAATAGGTTTCATAAGTGACATTCCAAGTTTATTGTCACCCCCTACCCTCCCAATGCACCCAACCTTGACCATTCCACCCCATCCCACACTCATAGTGTTTTGCTAGATTACATATAAATACTCTTGGAATAATTTTTTTTTTGCTTACTTACCAAACACTAAAAAAAAAAGTAAGAAACTGACTTGTTTTCCGAAAAAGTATTTTCTAGGAAAAAATTTCCTTCGTACCAAACACTCCCTTAAAAGAAGATCTAAATTTCCAGGAATGAGGATTATTGAACCAAGAATTATCAACAAACGCAACATACTCAAAGAAACATAATTTGATATCAAAATTATATAAATGGGCCACTTCTAACTGATAAAAACACAAAAAATGTACCTTGTGCTTGAAAGCAGGAGTTTCCACAATGGATTCACCCATCAATCTACAAAGCTACCGCAATATTTCACACCATATACATATCATGGCCTGAAACAAGCATAGGACAATACATCAAGACTGAGAATAAGCAAAAATTCAAGAAAATAAAGTAAGATATTTTCAGTCACAATCCATGTGCTTTGTTATTTTCTACTGAACTTCCCTGTTGCTTTACTTATGTATTATCCATACAGCTTATTTACAGTTACTTTAATTTAATTTTTTTGGAAAAAATAAAAAAGAAAATTTGTCAGTTTATGGATCTTCTGGAAACTGCTAAAGATCCTAACTTTAATCATCAAGATAGACAAAAAGAACAACACACTAATTAAAAGTTAGCATAAATTTCTCACAAGAAGGTACAAAAAGTTTCTGCAAGACCCTCTTTCAGGAGACACATAAAGTTGCAATCTTTGCAAAGGAAAAGGTCTAAAAGTGAGTAAAGATTGATACATCATATCAAATACTTTATTGGGTTGGTGGTGAAATCTTGAAAAAAAGATTTGTTGATTAATAATGATGACAAATCTAACAATAATAAAGTAGAAAAAATATGGAAAAAAATTAAAGGGGTCTTACCAAAAAGACTTAAAATTTAAAGGGGATGGAAAAAGACAGGCAAACAAGATAATGATCAGATCGATCATGAGGAAGAGAAGAAGTAAAGAAGGAGAGAGAGTACAAAAGAGAGTACAGAAAGAAGAGAGTGAGATGTGATGATGGATCTTACAAAGATCAATTCAATAATGGAGTTGTATGTGGACACGTGGGGCCTTTCTATTTATTTATTTAGTACAGTATATGACTTTTTGAACAATGTTTTAGAGAAGTGATTTGTTAGATTTGAAGATTTGTTTAGTTTAATTTGTTGATAAGTACTTCTCATAATAAATAAAACTAATTTCTTTAAGTAGACAACATGTTAATAGCATGTTTGTTCAAAGTTTGTGAAGATAAAAGTGATTATTTTAGAGCGTTGAGAGTGTTTGATTAAATTTATAAATTAGTTAAGTTAATTTATAAATATTTTTAAACTTATATGACTGTTTAGGGGAGCGGAGTTTATGGTTCTCTATATATGTTTTTAGGTTATAATTTCTTTCCGTGGTTTGTTCTTTTGGGAGACAGCCATATATAGTTATAAAGATAAGGTTTGTTCATTTAGTAGGTATATTTAGCTATGAAAATCAAATATTTTTTATTTTATTTAAAATTTTAAAGTTCGAGTTGAAGATAAAGTTGTATTTGATTATAGTCTTGCACGGGTGGATTGTCAAAGGTAGAGGTAAGTCTCAGCAAGCCCAGCTGGTTAAAATGATTATTACTCAAGTGCTTTATATTCTGTGGATGGAGAGAAACCAACGTCTGTTTGAGCAAAGGTGTAAATCAGTGGAGAACTTAGCAAAGAACTTGTCATTTGTGTATACTGTTCGAGCCCCTGCTGGGATTCAAACTCTAGCACATAGCTTTCCCTTTTTAGATGCTAATGTTTGATACTGTTTAAAGAGTTGTATTGAGTTTTATTTAGACCTTAGTCAGTTGTGAGGGTTGACCTTTTTTTTTAAACAAACACAAACGACTACTCTTCGAGAATTCCTTTTAAAAAGTACTTCTAACGAAAAAATACCTTTTAAAATAAATAGTTTTCCGATCAAACAAATTATAAATCATATTGATAAGAGATTTTACACTTTGAATGTCTATAAGTTACTTCTTTAATGTTTTAACTTCTTGTTATTCTTAAAGATTTTGTGACTAATATTTTCCGAGACATTTTCTTCCAAATAATGAATATATTTTTCAAGAACAATACGAAAAAACACTCACGAAGTCAAATCCCTAATTTTGGCAAGCTGTAGCCATTAGTGAAACAACATAAAATGGTTAAAAGTTTTTTCATAAAAAAGGTGAAGAGTTTTGGATTTGCATTATGTTCTTTTTGAGAGAAAATGTCAAATATGATCACTTATATTTGTGGTTAGGTTTAAAATAGTCTATCAAAAATATTCAAGAGCAATTTGATCCTTTCAGTTCTTCAAAAATTAAAACGTATTTCTATAGACTGTTAGATTTAAAAAGAATTGTGTTAATTTAACCAAAAATGTCAGATTTTTTTAATCAAATCCTAGAAATTATAATGCAAAAGCTACACTCACTAAAAGTAAACCAAAACTATCAGGCATTCTAAAAATCACACCTTCAAATGTAAGTTAGCGCTAAATCCTTTTTTTCACATTTCTTATCAAATATAATAGATAGAATTTGTTAAATATTTGACAGAGCATAAAAAAAAAAACTTACTTTTGACACAAAAGATCAAAATTGCTCACGAATATACTTAAGGAACTATTTTTAACCTATTCCCAAACATAAACATTTATGTTATTTTCTCTTCTTTTTTACTGTAATTTAACAGAGGTGTTAACATATTTTATAATATTCACATATTATCATCAACAGTATATATAATCAGCATATGTCTCATACTTCTATTTTAAATGATTGCATGTACTTGCTTTGATCCTTGATCCATGGATAGAGCATGTATACAGAGAACAAAATTGGGTAGCTGACAGACTTACACGTCATGGCGCAAGGAGCTCGCAATCATTATTTTTGAATAACCACCTCCTTTTGTTACTTATTAAATATACCTAATATACGCCATTTTTGAATAATAGTATATTTCCGTATATTATCCACTATTTTTCGAACGTATCCCGCACCCAAAATTCTCCAACGGGCCCACTGCCCGTTGGTCCCACTGGTCTGTCACTTACTACCGCACCGCCTCCGCCCCGGCGAATGGGCCGGTCCCAGCCTGATCAGGAACCGGTCCAGCCTCCTGCTCCTGGTTACCGAGTTGGGCCAGCAGGCCCACTGCCTGCTAACCAGTCCGTCTCGAGCCCAGTAAATTCTCAAAATTCGCTCATTTCTTCCTCGAGTCATAGACCGGTCACTCGTAGTCAACGAGGTGTTTTTAAACCAAAAAGACATTTTAATTTACATTCTAATGTCCCTAAATCCCCTTACCCCGTAATCTTGTGTCTGCCTTAAATGACCCGAATTAGAAAATTGCTATGCCCGATGAATATAATGCTCTTATTGATAAAAAGACGTGGGAGTTGGTGCCCCGTACATCTGGTATTAATATTATCAGGTCTATGTGGATTTTTGCTCATAAGGAGAATTCAGATGTTCATTTGCTCGACATAAGGCGCGGCTTGTGGGTGATGGTATGACTCAGCAGGTTGGTGTAAATTGTGGTGAGACATTTAGTCCGGTGGTCAAGCCAGCTACCATTCGCACTGTGCTTAGATTGGCTCTTTCAAAGGCATGGCCTATTCATCAGTTAGATGTAAAGAATGCTTTCCTACATGGGGATCTCACGGAAACAGACTATATGCATCAGCCTTTGGGATTAAGGGATCCCAAACATCCTCATCATGTCTGTTTGTTAAAGAAGTCCTTATATGGGCTTAAGCAGTCTCCCCGGGCCTGGTATACGAGGTTTGCAGACTATGTTTCGACTATTGGGTTCACTCACAACAGGTCGGATAATTCCTTGTTCATCTACCATCATGGTTCGTCCTTGGCCTATATTCAGTTATATGTGGATGATATTATTTTGACTGACTCTTCCGATGTCTTACGCCAGTCTATCATGACCATGCTCAGCTCTGAGTTTGCTATGAAAGACTTGGGGCCCTTGAGTTACTTTTTGGGGATTGCTGTCACTCGTCATTCAGATGGGTTGTTCTTATCTCAAAGGAAGTATGCAATTGAGATCATTGAGAGGGCCGGAATGTCATCATGTAAGTCCACATCCACTCCAGTTGATACTAAGTCCAAGCTTAGTGCCGCAGCCGGCATACCATACGAGGATCCAACCCGCTATCGCAGTCTTACAAGGGCCCTTCAGTATCTTACATTTACGAGACCAGATATTACGTATGCTGTCCAGCAGGTGTGTTTGTTCATGCATGATTCCAGAGTTGAGCACATGAATGCACTCAAATGCATCATTCGGTATATTCAAGGTACACTTGACTATGGGTTGCATTTATATCCTTCCTCGACGTCCACACTTGTCTCGTATACGGATGTTGATTGGGGTGGTTGTCCAGACACAAGACGATCTACATCTGGCTATTGTATGTTTCTTGGCAATAACCTGATCTCATGGTCTACCAAACGTCAGGCGACATTGTCCCGATCCAGTGCCGAGGCCGAGTATCGAGGGGTAGCTAATGTGGTCTCGGAATCATGTTGGTTACGTAATTTGCTATTGGAGCTTCATTCACCTATTCTAAAAGCAACATTGGTTTATTGCGATAATATTAGTGCCATCTACCTTTCTGGTAATCCGATTCAGCACCAGCGCACTAAACATATCGAGATGTACATTCACTTTGTCCGCGAAATGGTTGCTCGTGGTCAGGTACGCGTCTTCCATGTCCCGTCAAAATATCAAATTGCCGACATATTTACAAAAGGTCTTCCCTCGGTCCTTTTTGAAGATTTTAGGGACAATCTCAGCGTTCGAAGACCGCCCACTATGACTGTGGTGGTGTGTTAAATATACACAATAGACATGTGTATACACAATATACACGTGTATATTGTGTATATTGTTGCTCTTGGTTGAACCCGTAATACCGTGAAAATTAGGTAGTCTTTTAGTATCCTAGTTTAGGTAATGTTGTAATGTGATTAGTACTGTACACTTACCATAATATGTGTATTACCATAATTGTATATTTAGTATCCAAGTATAATAAGGTTTTAGGAATAGAATAGGAATAAGATTCTCCTATTATGAAAATATTTAACTTGTATATATAATCTTTTCATCAATGAAAATAATGAAGGGAATTATTTCTTTATTACACATAAGTGGAATTAAGACTAGCTAATCCCCAACCTTCTTCCCCATAGAACGAGACCATTGTTCTTGCAAAACGTGCCCTATACTTTTGCAACTTAGTTATAACCCTTTGAAACCCCCCCCCAACCCCCCCCCCAAAAAAAAAAAAACTCTTACTTTAATCCAACTCTGGACCTCAAATCTTCTTATAATTTCAACGCCCTAAAATTTTGCAGTTGCATTTTTAAGTTGTTGAATTATTTAAATTGTCTAAATTGACTTTATACTCATTCTTTTACATGTCCAAAGTCTAATTGATTTAAACTTCGAAAACTGCAAAGGTGAGAACTATGAAAAAATAAGATCTTTGTAACAAAATAGTAAACCACTTTTTGAGGTAATAGAAACATGAACTTTTATAGGGAACACATAAGATTTCGATTTTAAAAGATTGATAAATCTCACATTTCCTTGTTCTATTTGAAGGTCGATATACTAAACAAATTGCTTTCACTTGGATGAATTGTATATCAATTTCTTTATGGACATTGATACAACAATAACATATCCAGTGAAATCTCACAACGTGGGGTCTGGGGAGGGTAGAATGTACGCAGACATTACCTCTACCTTGGTAGCTGTTTCTGAAAGACCCTCGGCTCAAGACACAACATAAACACAAGCAAAGCAAGAGAAACGGTCAAACCCGGACAAGAAATTTAAAGTAGTATGACAATGATGGTAACAAAAGCGGATAAGCCATGATAAAGTATTCGGAAAAAAAAGAAGCAATAACTAACGCATGTAGATAAGATAAACAAAGTACACGAAAGAACACACATCAGCAGGAATCAAACGACAGAAGACTATAAAGCAATATTGCGCCTACTAGTACGATAGGCTAAGCAGGTATACAATAATACCACTACAACTACCAGTATGTAAGCGTAAGTAGGACTACGCTCAACTACCTATTACCCTTCCACCCTAATACGTGTCCTCCACAATCTCATATCTAAGGTCATGTCCTCAATAAGTTGCACGTGTGCCATATCCCATCTAATCATCTCTTCCCAATACTTATTCGGCCTACCTCTACCCCTCATGAACCCGTCAATAGTCAATCTCTCACACCTCCGCACTGGGACATTTGTGTCTCTCCTCTTCACATGCCCGAACCATCTCAACATCGCTTCTCACATCTTATCCTCTATCGAGGCCACTCCCACTCTGTCCCAGATATCATCATTTCCAATCATATACCTCCTTGTATGACCACACATTCATCTTTTGGATGTGCGAAGTCTTGACTGGCCAACACTCTGCCCTATACAACATAGTCGGTCTAACCACCACCCTATATAACTTGCCTTTAAGTTTTGATAGCACCTTTATATCGCATAATACTCCAGAAGCAAGCCTCCATTTCATCCACCCTACACCAATATGATGTGTGACATCATCATCAATCTCTCAATTCTCTTTGATAATGGACCCGAGATACTTGAAGCTTCATTTCTTTAGAATGACCTGAGTACCAAGTCTCACCTCCACGCTTGTCTCAAGGTCGCTCCCGTTACTGAACTTGCACTCCAAGTATTTTGTCTTGGTCCTACTCAGCCTGAACCCTTTAGACTCTAAAGTCTGTCTCCAAACCTCCAGCTTAGCGTTCACTCCGTTGTGGGTCTCATCAATCAGGACTATGTCATATGCGAATAACATACACCATGACATCTCCCCTTGAATTTGTCATGTTATTCCATCAATCACCAAAGCAAATAGGAATGAGCTTAGAGCTGATCCCTGGTGCAACCTCATCATCATTGGAAAGTGCTCCGAGTCTTCTCATACTGTCCATACCTAGGTCTTGGCTCCATCATACATATCTTTGATCGCCCTAGTATATGCCACATGTACACCTCTAACCTCCAAACATCTCCATAGAACCTCCCTAGGAAATTTGTCGTATGCCTTCTCGAGGTCGATGAAAACCATATGTAGGTCCCTCTTCCTCTCCCTATACTGCTCTACCAACCTCCTAATAAGATGAATGACTTCTGTAGTCGAACTCCCCAGCATGAATTCAAAATGGTTCTCAGAAATAGACACGCCTCTTCTCACCCTCATCTCCACGACCATTTCCCAAACTTTCATAGTGTGGCTTAGCAGCTTGATACTCCTATAGTTATTGCACCTCTTGATGTCACCTTTGTTCTTGTACAAAGGAATCATCGTACTCCACCTCCATTCTTCGAGCATTATTGTCGTCTTAAAATGACACTAAACAACTTAGTCAATCACTCCAAACCTGCCCTGCCTACGCTCTTCTTAAATTCAATTGGGATCTCATCAGGCCCGATCGCTCGTCCCATGCGCATCCTGCGAATATCACCCTTAACCTCCCCAACCTTAATACTTCTACAATATCTAAAATCTCGATACCTTCCGGATTGCTCCAGGTCTCCCAGCACAATGTCTTTATCTCCTTCTTCGTTAAAGAGTTTATGAAAGTAAAACTGCCACCTCCGTTTAATAAGCGCGTCCTCCACCAGTACTTTGTCGTCCTCGTCCTTGATGCACCCAATGTGATCCAAGTCACGGGTCCTCCTCTCCCTCACCTTGGCTAGTCTGTACAACTTTTTATCCCTGTCGTTTTCCTCTAATTCCACATACAAGCATTCAAAAGACGTCGTCTTCGCCTTTGTAACCGCTAGATTTGCCTTCTTCCTCGCCATCTTATATAATTCCTTATTCGTCTATTTATCCATATCATTCTCGCTTTCTACCAATTTCGCATATGCCACTTTCTTTACTTCCACCTTCTCTTGAACTTTACCAATCCCCCCGCTGCCTACCACGACTACCCCGCGAGACCCCTAGCACTTCTCTAGCTACCTCCTGAATGCATGGCCGTCCTATCCTACATACCGGTCGCATCCCCACTATTTCCCCAAGACCCCATAGCCATCAACCTCTCCTCCATCTCATGTGCACTAGCCAAGGTCAAACTCCCTCATTTGATTCTTTACCTGTCATCCACAACCCTCATCTTCTTCTCTATCTTGATCTCCAAATCCATCACCAAAAGCTTATGTCGGGTTGTTAGACACTCCTTCGGAATAACCTTGCAGTCTTTACAAAGACAGTTATCAACCTTCCTAAGGAGCAAAAAGTTTATCTGAGTCTTAGCCACTGAACTACGGAAAGTCACCAAATGCTCCTCCTTCTTCGGGAACCTCGAATTGGCTATCACCATCCCAAAAGCTTTAACAAACTCCAAAAGTGGTACGCCTCCTCCGTTCCTGTCCCCGAGGCCAAAGCCTCCATGGACATTGATAAAATAAAAAAATGAAATTTTAATTATAAAAAATATGTTCATATATAATCTATGCAATAAATCATTATTATAATAATATAAGATCTTTCACTAAGAAACAGACAAAGTCTAACTAAACAACAATAATCACAAGATCATGAAGATTTGAATACATGAACGGTGTCCAAATTATAACATCTTTTAGAGCATGTTCGATCAAGTTGTCGAATTGGCTTATATAGTGAGAAGTATTTTTCTGAAAAAGTGTTTTGGAAAAGTAAGAATTTATGTTTGGTTAATTCACTTAAAATTTTTATATTAGTAATTTGTGTTTACAATATTTTCAAAAAGTATTTTAAGTGTCAAATTACGAAAAAGAATATTATTACTAATTAATTTGGTAAAGATGACTTTTTGATAAGTCTAAAAAATCCAAAATACTTTTTTTTGAAAAGTTTACTTTTTGAGCTTCGACTTAAATGATAAAATCGGCTTCTGCTGCTACTAGAAACACATATATTTTCATCAAAAACTTGATCAAACACTTTCATTCTGTTATATACATTTTTAATCTTTTAGAAATTTAGCCGAGCAAGATATTAGTCTCTGATTTGTTGATTGGGTGTAATTTCCTGCCCACAAAAAAAGAAGAAGTTTTTTTACACAAATAAATTATTTCTATGTCATAATCATAACTTAGGGTACTTACATTTGTAACTACAGAATATAACAATCTTTTACCAATTATAGCAAAATAATAGGAAAAATAAGTATTAGGTATAATCTTTCCCATTTTAGGCACAAATCCCCCCCACCCCCCTCGGTCTTTCTCATAAAACAAACCCAAAGATGTAAACTCCATGAAAAGCTTTATAGACAGCCATTAAAAGGCTTCAAAGCTTTGAATTCAAACATCAATTTTGAGAAATTGTTATTTATTTGTATTAGGTGTTGTTGCAAATTCTTCAACGTCGCTTCATGTTCCTTCGGACAAGATTTAATTGTAGTTGTAGTCTTCTTCTTCGTTGGTCTCCGATTGACCGCACCTTCTACGCTCCGCACGAATTCAGTCTCTGAATAGAACTGCAATCTCCAATGTGTCTCCCGTCAATGAATGTCTGTGCTCTCTTATTTGAAATATTCCCGCAGAAAAAGCGCTTTCAGACGTTGTTGATGACGCTTGAATGTTCAACATATCTCGGGCCATATTTGTTAGTGTCGGAAATGTCTTATCATTTTCCCTCCAGTATTTCAATAAGTCTTCTTGTCCTTCATCATTGGCAATTAATTCGTACGGTACAACACCCTGCAAAACATAAACATCAAATTCGCTAACTTGTGAAGAAGTTGAACTACTACACATTTTATTTTTAAGGCCTTGAATACTAGCAACAGAAACACATGTTTTTTATAAGGTTGCAGCGAAGTAGTAGAAAATGGTACAGAAGCCGGTTGATTATTTGCACTTTGTTGTTGGTAATACATATATACTTGTTTGCATTCGGTGTGTATGTCAGACGTAACTTCTTCTTTAGTTGGTTTGTGAGTTGGTTCTTCAGTTGGGTCTGTTGGAAGTACTTTTATACAATCATAAATCGTTTCTACAAGTGTTTTACAACCGTCTACTTTAATAGTTGGATTTAATACAACACCAACAATATAAATAGTGAGGATAGGAAAAAAGTATTTTTTTAAACATTTTTTCAATAGATGCCTTATAAGTTGATTTTTGCATATATTCATTAAGTAATAAAAATATTAGTGCTATATAAAATAACATATTTGAAATATTAGGATAATAAATACCGGAAATTTTTTTAGTAGCTTGATAATTTTTTTCTATAAATCCATTAAGTTCTAAAAAAATTTCCAATCGTTATCTACAAGCATATCCCTTGGATTTTTATTATGGGTAATAGGTTGTCTATAATCGTAAGCAACAAGTAGTTGCTCATACAGAGAATTTCATCTAGTCGAAACTTCTTCTGAAATTTTTCTATAAGGTAATCCACAATCATGACATATTTTTTATACTATTTGCGTCTTTGTATTTTTTTACCTTTAAAAATAAAGTTTATAGCAAATTGTATTTTATCATGAATGTTTTCAAAAAGTTTTAGGCCATCCTTTACAACTAAGTTATAAATATGACACGCACATCTTATATGAAAATGATCAGGAAAAGATGGAGTTAATCTAAGTTTTAAAAGTTTTATAGCATAATAATTAGAAGAAGCATTATCTAATGTAATAGTCATAATTTTATTAATTATTCCATAGTAATCACAAATTTCATGAATATTTTCTACAATAAAACTTCCGGTGTGCCTATCATCTATATATCTATATGCTAAAATACGTTTTTGCATAGACCAATTTTGATCTATCCAATGACATGTTACCGTTAAATAATCATTACCGTTAGTGCTACGATCTATGTCAGAAGTGATAGCCACTTTGCCATTAAAATGATACAGTGCATAACGTAAATATTGTTGACATTCACTTGCAAATTTAAAAATATTTCTTCTAACAGTTGATCTAGAAAAACCATTAAAAATAGGATTATATGTTTCTTGAATATAATGAATAAAACCAGGAGAGGAAGGACATGAAAAAGGCAAATCCTCCACTACAATTAATTTTTCCATATTTTCCCTATCTTTGTTTTTATCATATTTAGGACCGAAAATTCCCCCGTCGTCGGGTTAATTTGACCCTGTACTAGGACGGGGACACTATGTGAACCTTGTCCCAACTCAGATGGCATTGGCACACCCGATTTTTTATCCTGATATTGATTCCACCTAGCTGTGTGCTTGCCTTGTACATGTCTCAATAAACCTCCTATCGCACCTTCACCTTTTCCGGTTTTAAATTTATAAACATTTTTACAAATTTTACATCTAGCTAGTTGATTCTCTTCGTCCCTATAAAAAAATGTCATGCATCTGATTTTAATTCTCGTTTTGTGGGGCCTCGATTCATACTAGGGGGAATAGGAGGCATTCCAGTTTCAGTTTCAGGCTGAGACTCAGTCTGAGCCTGAGGTTGAGGTACACTAGTGGGTGTGTCGTCTATATTATCGTCTACATTAAAGTCTGGTTCATCTACTTCATCATCTAATGATATATCATTAAAAAAAGCAGTTTCATCAATATGACTGAAATCAATCAAACCATCGGGACTAGGAATATGATTACTAGAAGAAGTACCCTTACCCCTAATCATACGTTTCAATCCTTCCATTTTAACTATACAAATAAATAATTAAAGTAAATGAAATTAAGTGTGAGAGTAACAATAATAATTTAAAGAATGAACGAAGGTACCAAACGTCGACGTGTAATCGAGGTTGAAAATTAAAATTTTGCTCGATGGTTGATCCTCAAGCTAGTTGCCAACTTCACTCCTAATTTTTTAACTTTGATATAATTTTTAATAGTAGGAAGATTTGTAGAATTGTAGAGAGGTAAATTGAGAGATGGTATGAAGATTTGTGAGAAAAATGAAGAGGAAAATGAGTTATTTATAGTTGAGAAATAGGGTTAAAGTGTATATATATTAACTTAGGGGTTAAAAATAAATATTAAGGGGGTAGGTGTAACATCCCGTGATTTTGGGTCACGGTTTGAAACGCTAAGCGTATGTAAAATTGCTAGGCGTGTGTAAATAGACCCGAGCGTTGGCAAACTTTATGTTATATTTACGTATGCTAATAAAGAGATTAGTATATAAAAGGATGAAACCCCGAAATAATTTTGGACGTAACAAGTATGACGACGGGGATCGAAAATAAATTTGGTATATCCTCAAAGAGATTATGGACTAGTGTCATATCACAAATTATGACATTGAGGATATAAAAGTCTTACAAGTTATTAAGATTTAAGTGAATTGGGATCACGAAATTAATTATGTGTGTGATTAATAAATTATATGAAAACAAATCACTTAATTAATGGGGTAAGGTGGCACATTGTGAGGTATGTGGCGTTAAATCAAGCTCCCAAACCGCCAAGATTGGCTAAGTGAGGGACCCAATGATAACCACCATTAATGCCTAAGTTAGGCATGTCTCCATTTTGTTCTTACCTTGGGAATGAATTTCGTGGCTTTGAGAATTTTAAGACTAAAGGAAGCAATTCCAATTCTTGTATATTGCAACGCCTTAAATCAAGAGCAACCTACCTCCATTTTACAATTTAACTTTGGGTTCATTTGGGAAAGGAGAAGTCGGCCAGTAAGTTTTCTGGAAACAGAAACCTTGTGCAACATTGTTGCAAAGAAACGATTCCAGCAAACAAATAATATTAAGTGGAATCGAGGTATGTTAAGACAAATTATTTATTTCTTTTGGCATGTTCCATGTAACGAAACGTAACCGTGATATTGTTCCATAAATTGTTCTATTCTTAGAAGTTAAGAATATTCATGTTATTAATTCCTATGTTAAAAACATGTCTAAATATATTCCTAAATCCTTATTGAGGCATACAGAAAAGATGTTGATATTTACAGCGTTAGCCGAAGGTACAAGGATATTGTGTCACCCAGGATGTGCTATTGTTATTCATGCATTTTCATTTGCATTGCATTCATTTTTACCCGAGACCGTATATTGGGGACGGGAAACGGGATAGGCAGGCCACCTGATCAGCTGGGTTATGATAATGATAAAGCTTGTGTGGCTAGCCTGTGTGGCTTAATGAAGGAAGATGCCTGATTAAGGGCCAATATATATATATATACACAATTGGGACGAAGATGCCTTTGTGTGGCCAGTATATATGTATTTACCGCATTGTGCATGACATTTAGGCATATGTATTAGGTTCCTCTGCGTTTCATGCCCGCAGGTTCAATTACGGAGATTTTTATTTTGGGAGATTGGATGGGGGTCAAATATTGGTGCTTGTTCTAGCTTTTATAAAACTAAGTGTTAGCAAATTTGGGTTTAAAATTTTTGCAGCAAATATTTAGTCGAGAAGTTTTTACAAAAGAAGGCACATATCTCTTTTTTCAGATCACACTAAAATGGGAGAATATGAATAACGCATTACTATAGAAAGTAGTGGAAGCAAATGAAATTATTGAAAGATCTTAAACTCTTTGTTTTTTAAGACGAAAGTACGTTCGAATTATCAAGCTTACAATAAGATGTCATAAATAATACTAAAAATAAATGCTAGACTGATGATATTGTAGTGATGGAAATTTGTTCTTCAGCAGCAGTATTGTAGTCATGAAAGATCGTTACCCCGAAAAAAAATGATATCCTAAGAATTACCAAACTTTACAAAAATAACCTTACTTAAGACATGTTGCAAAAGTAGGACACACCTGGCATTGAGTTTTCATGACAGTTTCGTCATTTGAGGCCCCAACAAAGCAATGAAGCCCAATTGTTCAAGCAAGATAGTGCACAAGAATTAATCAAAATGACCAGACTGCCCCCAAAAGAATTTTAATGACTCTAAGCTAACATGTTGACGTGGTGTGTGCTTATCCCCTTTTATAAGTAGTAGAATACACACATACCCGTAGCGCGGGAATACAGTTCGATCCCTGCACAGCTTCACACATGGCTTGCCAAGTGTGGTTAATCGGCCGACGTGGTTTGCAATGTCGGTCAGGGTTTACAGAGTAGCGGCCGTGGGTTCCTTCGTCAAAAAAAAAAAAAAAAAAGAAAGAATACACACACATTCCACAATGTTTCAGTAGGCATATCACATTTATACACGACATACAAAATACATACAAAGATATACGAAATGCATACAACAATATGATTGTGTGTTTTTTGTATGCCGATTGTATGTTTTTACTGAATCGTATTGTTACTTTTTGAAAAATAAATTATTTTTCTAAATTGGAGACATAAATGGTCATATGGGTGGAATTATTGACACCCAATGGCCTAAGAATCTTAAAAGTCATTTTTAGCCTTTACAAAATAATTTCATATTTTAGTCATTTTTCAACTAATTTCAACATATGTATATAAACTGTATCATTGTTGTATATGTATCACTACTGTATATGTATAAAAAATATATCATATGTATAGACACTGTAACATTATTGTATACAATATGTATCACTACTGTATATATATAGAAAAGATGTATCACACGTATAGAAATTGAATCATTATCGTATAAAATATATATCCCTAAAATATATGTATAGAAAATATATCACTATTATATAATTTGTATATAATCAACGTATAAGAACTATTTTTGTTTCAATCTTAAAAATAAAAACCCATTTCCTTTTTGTTTCAATATGTGAGAAAGATTTTCTTTTGGCATTGGGATTTTAGTTTTCTCTATGATGTCCTTATTAAAGTTCTTTAATGATCTTAAGGAAAAGGGAAAATTGGGTGAAAGTCATGAAATTAAATGACTTATTGATTGAATCTGGTCTATTCAACTGATAATATAGGCCACATCTGCATTGGGCGGAGGTGAAGGTAAAAAAAGGAAGAGATGAAAGAAAACGGCTAAAAATTATTTTTATTTTGAGCCTAATAGTTATTTCGGATCATTTCCTTTCCCCCCTAATTTTGTATCTCTATATAGAAGTCCCAAACAAAAGAGATATGGAAAAGAACATCCATGCCCACTAAACATAAAATAATTATCGTTACATACTCATTTACTTTTATATCCTCAAAATTATTTATTCTTCATACCCATTATAACTTTTGTAGGTAATTGTCTCTTTTTTTTCTTTCCTTTTTTATTTCTCTACTTCTTATCTTCTTTTCTTTCTTTTGTTCTTTTATTTTTTCTTTTTCTTTTTTTTGTTCATTTATTTTTTGTCATACTATATTTTTTTTCACCATAATCTAATTGTATATGTAATTATAACTTCTTTATTTTCATTTTTTATCTATTTTCTTTCTTTATTTCTATATTTCTTATTTCTATATTTCTTGTTACTTTTTAAATTTTATTTATTTGTATTTTTTATTTATCTCCATAATCTAATTTCATTCACTTTTTGTTTATTTTTTGTTTTTTAATTTTCATAATCTAATTCTACAAACCTTTTGACTCCTTTGTCTTTTTCAATAAAAGGTATAACTAATATATTATTTTTCCTCCTTTTTTATTCATTTATTTTCTCATACAATATTTTATTTTCTTTTTCACCATAATCTAATTTCATATTTAATTCTAGCTTCTTTCTTTTCATTTTTTTATTTTCTTTTTTATTTCTTGTTCCTTTTAAATTTTATTTTCTTGTTTATCCCCGTAATGTAATTTTATTCACTTTTTTTGCTATTTTTATTTCTTTTTCTTTTTAAATTTTCGGTGATTTTCATTTGTTTTTTCTCCTTTTATAATATCGTTTTTCTTTATTTTTTTCATAGTCTAATTCTATAAACTTTTTGGCTCCTTTATCTTTTTCAATAAAAAGTATAACTGATACATTATCTTTTTTATTTTTTTATATATCAAAAAATAATTTATTCTAGCATATAGTATATCAAATCAGTAACAATTGAAGTATATTCTTACAGTGTATTATGATACCTACATGGTATATATCATATACTAAGAAGGCATCATACATGACTTGTGGTTCATTTCTTCAAGAAAAGCACTCAATCCTCTATGATACCATACCAACATCTATGATACTCACATGGTATATATCATATACTGACATGGTATCATTTGAGATTGATTCATTCCTTCAAAAAAATATTAGTCTGTCTTTTTGATATCCACATGGTATATCATATAGTGAGAGGGTATCATAGAGAATTGATTCATTCCTTCAATAGAAACACAACTCAACCGTCCATGATATCCATATGTTACATATCACATACTAACATGTATCATGAATGAATGACGCGCGTGATATAGACCATGGTGGTATCATGAAGGACTGATGAAGTCCTTGAATGAAACAGTCCCCCGTCCTTCATGATATCGTCATGATATAAAAATATACTGAGATGGTATCATGAGATGGTATTCATCTCCAAGTCCTCCATGATACCATCACGGTATAAAAATATACTAAGATGGTATATACTTGGTATCAAAACACTCCCTCCATGATACCATCATGGAATAAAAATATATTAAGATTGTATCATGCAGAACTGTTGCAATCTTTCAATGAAACACTCTTCAACAGTCTTACATAATACCGTCATGGGATAAAAATATACTGAGATGGTATATACCATGATGATATCATGATAAAAAATATACTAAGATGGTATATACCATGATGGTATCGTAAAAGTCCTTGAATAAAAGTCCCCACCATGATACCATCATGGTATAAAAATATATTAAGATGATATCATGCAGGACTATTGCAATCCTTCAATGGAACACTCTTCAACAGTCCTACATAATACCGTCATTGGATAAAAATATACTGAGATGGTATCATGCATGACTGTTGCAGTCCTTCAAACACTCTTCAAAAGTCCTCCACAATACCATCATGGTATAAAAATAACTCATTAGTGCTTTATGATACCCACATTGTATATATCATATACTGATAAGGTTTCATAATGAATTGATTCAATCCTTAAAAAAGAAAACCACTAATCCTTTATACTCACATAATATATATTATATACTAATAGAGTATCATAAAGGACAAATTCATTCCTTCAAGATATAACAAATTGAGTTTGAGCTTAATTTTTATATCAATTTTATCAAGTTAATTTTTACAAAAAAAATATTACAAAAATCAAAATTAAAAATAGATTTTATTTTATTTTCAAAAGAAAAAAATTCATAAGAATATATTTTCTATTAATTTAAATTTTAATAAATAAATTAGTAATATTTATCTTAATTACTTCTTGTTGTGGTCTAATTATTTTTTTCTTTAAAGTTTTATATTAAAAGAAAACAAAAAGAGGGTGGGGGAACTCGGGTAATATGTTTGTGCTTAATGGTAATGGGTAACTTCAACAATTACTTGGTACGGGTAATTATTGTAGTCTTAAAGGGGCAATTCATGTGGTTTTCCCAAAACCAGACCTGCCCATGGAGAAATACGTACTCCCGTGGACAAGGCTTTTGGCCCAAATCAGTGCTCAGATACAGCTGAACTACACATAAGCCATACATACGGAGACATCTTTACCGTTAGACTGCATAATAGGTCTATAAACAACATTCTAATATTTTGACATTTTCAGCCAATCAGCTAAAACACTTTTCACCCGTCTATTAGTAAAAGATTGTACTTGTCGCCAGTGTATATATATTGGTTATATACAAATATATATTATACAACAGTTACGCACCAATTCTACACTATGTACTGACTACATTTTGTAAGAAATCACCACTAGAATTATTTTTTGTTGCGAGTTTCGTTGGATTGTTGTATAGTATAAAAAATGGTAATTCAAAATATAGTTGTTAAACCCCAACCAACTCATCCAGTGGATTGGTCCACGTTATAGATGCTGAGATTATCATTTGAGTTGATAAAGTTTTTAAAAAATTAGTGAGAAATGTTACATACTTTCAGTCAAGATACTTCCTTCGGTCTACCTTCACTCTTTCCCCTGGACAAAGACTTGGTAGCCATTAGAGATAATAATGGGTGGAGAATCCTTGTGTATTCTACTGGTATAGAAAGTACCAAAAATCATCAATTAAGTTCCATGTTTTCCAAAGATCACTTATATATTCAATAATCTAGAGACTAGAAACCTACCCTCATGTAATTTGCACCATTTATTGAATGAGAACCAATAAGTGGCATTTCACCAAATAAAATTGTAGGAAAAAAGTATATTAGAGTCGGGCAAAGTCTGGTTCAACTTCTCCTTTTAAATATTAGGGAAGTTACATATTTAGCTGTTCGACTAAAAATATTTACAGCGGCTAACTAATATACAAATATTATACATCTTGCTTGCTATTCTTGAGGTGATCGCTATATTATGTAGTAATTCCTAGTTAACTATTTAATGGACTGTTATCTAAAGATGGGCTAAGATTGACTTAGAAGCAAAGAGCCCAAGAAAAGTTTAAGAAGTGAATTACCTGCATGGTAAACACCAGGGGCCTCAAAAGAAATTATAGTGTCTGCTAAAAGGCCAATCAAATTTTGAAATATAAATCTTGCACTTTACATTTGTGGTCCCTCAACTTTCTACTTCTAGTCATTATCAACCATTCCCTAGTTTTGCCTTGTTTTTTCCTCCTCTAATGCTCTTAAGCTACTCAATATCCTATATAGTTGCAACATTTTCTTACCAACAAAAACTTATATACATGTGTCACTAATTAGTTATCTCTAAGTGTAGATCAAAATGGGAACTAGAAATATAGTATTCAGTATGAGTGTACTTGTTGTATTGGGCTTGGTTGGATCCGACCCGGACCCACTCCAAGATTATTGTGTGGCTGATACCAAGAAGGCCACAAGAGAAAATTTATATTGCAATGAGGTGCCATGTAAGATGTAGACATTTTCCATTTTGCAACATCAGCTTTGTCCAAGCCTGGTAAAATTGGCCAAGTTTTTGGTTTCAATGTGACATTTGCTACTATTTTCAATTTGCCAGGTATGTGGGGGTATGGGTGTCAATGGGATGGTTGAGCAAGTTCTTTTATAAAATTTATACCATATTAATTTTTTGATTATTTGTATAACTAAAGATAAAACTTTTTGAATCTGACTCATCATCTCAATTTTTCTTTGGTATTTTTTTAAAATGTCATATAAGTCATAAGTAGAAGTAATAACACGATACCATGCATATTTCTGTAGGTAAGACTTTGGCAAAAAAAAATTATTTAAAAAAGCGATAAATCAAGGGAACATGAAAGACGACAAGAATATAGGTTCATCCTAATATTTTAGAGTAGTGTATAACAAAGTTAAGTAAAGACAAAACTCTAGATCACACGAGTGAAAATAAATTAATCAAAATGAGACGCAAGAACTGAGTCTACTAAGATTAAATATCCAATAAGATAAATTTAAATCATATGAGATGAAAAATGTCTAGTACCACGTAACTTGCTACTAAAGACCGTTGGATTACCTTGTACCTTACTAGTTACTACTCAAGATGCTAGAATTAATTTAGTTTCGATAGGAGTAACATAATAGGTTTCGGAATCGGGACTTTGGGTGTTAATTACATGTTATCTCGAAGTCATTTCTATCACCCCAGACCCAAGGAGAAAAAAATAATATTTTTTTATTTTAAACTTACTATATAAAATATATTTTACACATATAAGTTTATCCGGTACAATTTGATATTTTTCAGTTATTTTTTATAACATTACAAACCTACCTAATAATTCACTATGATTATAGATTTACATAAAACCCACGATTTTATTTACAAAAAAAAATAAATAGATTCAACATAGTTTGGTTCCGTCGGTTAAGTGGATTTTTTAAACAACGATTGACACCCCTAAGTGGGTGGTTATATGGGCGGGTCGGACCGAATTTAGAAGGATCAAAATGAACTAAAGTAATAATTGGATTGGTCAATCCACCCAGTGGTCACGTGGGATGAAATGAATTGAGTAAAAATAGGCTAATTAATGGATCAAAATTCAATCGCATAATTCTTACTAAAATTTAATTTCTTTATTTTTATACAATTCGATTATATGCCGAATTAGAGGACAAAGACGGGGATAAGAAGTTGTATAGGCTGGTCAAGGTGAGAGAAATGAGGGTACGTGACCTAGATCAAGTAAAGTGCATTAAGGATGAGGACAACAAAGTTTTGGTGGAGGAGACACTCATCAGACGAAGATGACGGTCATACTTTCATAAACTCTTGAATGAAGAAGGGGACAAAGACATCGTACTGAGAAAGCTGGAACTCTCGGAAAGGTGCTGCGATTTTGAATATTGTAGGCATATAAACGTTGAGGAGGCTAGAGGAGTTATCCGTAGGATGCGTAGGGAAAGAGCGATCGGGCCAAACGAGATTCCGATGGATTTTTAGAAGAGCGTGGGTAGAGCAGGTTTGGAGTGGCTGACGAGACTGTTCAATGCCATTTTTAAGACAACAAAATGTCCGAAGAATAAAGGCGTCTATTGTACAAAAATAAAGGGGACATTCAGAGTTGCAATAACTATAGGGGTATCAAGATGTTAAGTCATATTATGAAAGTGTGGGGGCGGGTGGTGGAGTTGCGAGTGAGGAATAATGTGTTTATTTTCGAGAACCAAATCGAATTCATATCGGGTCGCTCAATCACAGAAGTCATCCATCTTGTTCGAAGGCTTGTGGAGCAATACATGGAGAGGAAGAAGGACATTCATACGGTGTTCATCGATTTAGAAAAAGGCATATGATAAGGTTCCAAGAGAGGTTATATGGAGATACTTAAAGGCTAAAGGTGTATCGGTGGCGTATATTAAGATGATCAAAGATATGTACGATGGATCCAAGACCCAGATAAGGACGGCGGGAGGAGACTCAGAGCACTTTCTAGTTGAGATGGGGTTATATCAGGGATTAGCTCTTAGCGCGTTTTATTTTCCTTGGTGATAGATGAATTACGGAAAATCTAAGGTGAGGTGTCATGGTGCATGTTATTTGCGGATGACATAGTTTTGATTGAAGAGTCCCGCAACGAAGTTAATGCTAAGCTGGAGGTTTAAAGACATACCTTGAAATTCAAACGATTCAAGTTGAAAAGGACCAAGATAGAATACTTGGAGTACAAGTTCATCGACGTTGCACATAAGGCAGACATGAAAGTGGTGTTTGAGACCCAGGCCATCCAAAAGCGAGGAATTTTAAGTATCTCATATTCGTTATCCAAGAAAATGGGGAGATCGACGATGATGTAGCACATGTATTGGGATAGGGTGAATGAAATTAAAGCTCGCCTCTGAATATTGTGTGATAAGAAGGTTCCACAAAAACTTAAAGGCAAGTTCTACAGAGTGGTGGTTAGACCGACTATGTTGTACGGGATGGAGTGTTGGCTAGTCAAAAAATCTCACGTCCAGAAGATGAAGGTGGCGGAGCTGGGGATGTTGCGATGGATGTGTGGGCATACTAGGAAATATCTGATTAGAAATGAAGTTATTCGGGACTAGGTGGGAGTGGCCTCGGTGGAGGATAAGATGCGAGAAACGAGGTTGAGATGGTTCAGACATGTGCAGAGAGATCAACGGAGGCCCAGTGCGAGGTGTAGAGGCTGACTATGGATAGTTTCATGAGAGGTATACCAAAAAGTATTGGGGAGAAGTGATCAAACATGACATGACGCAGTTACAGCTTACCGAGGACATGACCTTAGATAGGAAGTTGTGACGGGCACAAATTAAGGTAGAAGGTTAGTAGGTAGTAGAGCATCGTCTCCTGTATTCCTCCATACTAGTAGGCGTAGTAGTATCCTTGTAGTTTTGCCCTTTTATTTATGCTATTAGTTGCTCTCTCTTGCACTTGACTACCGTATTATTTTGCTGCAGTTATTGTTACTTTTCTTCACAATGTTTCTCTTGAGACGAGGGTCTTTCGGAAACAGTCTCCCTACCTTCCAAGGTGGGGGTAAGGTCTGCGTACACTTTACCTTCCCCAGACCTCACTTGTGGGATTACACTGGGTATGTTGTTATTTTATTTTTATACAATTTATTTAATTACGTCATATTTTTTCCTTAAGGTTTTAGATAACATATTAAAAATATGTCTTATTTTTTGACAAGGTTGCTCATGGATCAGTTTAAGCAGCGTATCAACTTATTTTTTATATTACCGAATTAGCTGAATCATTATTCCGTCAATCCGCCTAAACTTGAATGAATTGAACGGATTATATTTTTATGAGCTAATTTTACTACCCTACATGTATGAACACTCAAGGACTCACAATGGCAAGAATAGAATTGGTACAAATAATTCTCACCCTCGAGCCTCAGAAGTGGCTATTTTGATAAAGGGTTCACTTTTAGTAGGATTTATCAACACTTCAAATCACTTGTTTACCCAAAATTTGAAACCTGGAGATTGTTTTGTTTTCCCTAAAGGTTTGATCCATTTTTTATATAATACGGACTCTAAGTTGCAAGCATTCGCCGTGTCCGGGCTGAGTAGCCAGAACCCAGGTGTCCAAATGGCTGTCCCACGTGTTTTGTACTAATTTTTATTGAACAGATTAGCCATTGCAGCCTTTGTCAAATGGTTCCTGGTGACTAATTGACGGGGATTATTATATGTGTAATATTTAAAAAAAATATATAGATGCAAATGGGGGCGGACCTAGGAGCGCAAGGGTTCATTCAAACTTTTTTGTCAGAAATTACACTGTAAATCATTTTTGATGCATATGTCGTAACTAAAATATATTGAATTCTCTTAACTTCTTTATTTATTTACTTCTTTTTGAATCTTTTTAGTAAAAAATTTGGCTCTACATTGGTTCAAATGATTCATGTTGGCAAGTGACCGGTGCAGTTATATAAGAAACCACGGTAGTATTTTTTTCCAATACTTAATATTACTAAAAGAGAAGATGTCGAAAATTCAATCATTAAGATCAAACGAAAGCATCCAATTGAAATGTTGATGTCGTTGAAATTACAAGTTAACAATCGATATAATTATACGATCAAAATAACCATCGCTTAATGTTATATAAATAAATGATGTTGTCCATTCTGTATCTTTATTTATTTATTTATTTATTCATATGGTCGTATATTCATTTTCAAGGCCTAGGGAAATAGGGACAATAATCTCTTTGTCAAGATCCTTTGTCTTTAAATTGTTTTGAAGAGACGAAACAAGTGATGTTCGAATAAATACCCAAAAATAAATCAAACTTATTGAACAGAGTTAAATTCAGTCTTTTAAGGATTACATTGAATATATTGTTTTTGTTGTTTTTGTGTTGCCTTTTTTATTATGATTCATATATGTAGAAGGTTACGAATTGCTATACTAATTAGAAATGGCGCTTGCACAGTTTTCTTTTTCTTTTTGGTTAAATAAGTGAAAAATATATGTTTGAATTGATAATTCTGAATTTACAACTACCAAATCGAGTTGAAACCAGACAAACGAAGTTAGTACTCCTTCAATATTCTTTTACTCGTTTATTATACTAAAAATAAAATTTCTCTCTTATTTGTCTATTTAAGCAAATTAAGTGGAAATTACTTTTTTCAATTTTAACCTTATCATCAAATAAAATTTTGTATTGGAGTACTAATAGTCAAATTTAGATTACTAAAACATAGTAGTTAATAAGATAATTTCGTACATTGAATATTTGATTAATACTTTTGTTAAAGGGGTACAAAATGCAAACTGGACAAGTAAAAGGAAAATGAAAGAGTAATTCGTTAATATTTTTTGTTATTGCGGTTAAAACTTCCTGATATCACTTTAAATTTTTAAAATTTAATAATTCAAAATTAATTCATCCACATCTTTATAGTGTCCTTTACGTTCTCAATTATTTTAATGATATTTATTACCTCCCGTCAACATAAATAGCTCTAGGAGATGATGGAAGAATTTTTTTACTCTTTTGACTATATTTGAGACAAATAACTCTTAATCTCTTATGATTATTAGCATATTCTATATGATATATTTCATTAAAGAATACCATAAAAAAGTCATTTTCTAATAGCTGTAATGAAATTTAAGATTTGAGCAGTAAAACATAACATAGCCAGAGGACTGACTTTTATTTCGTTGCTTGGAGATAAATCTACACTATACTCACATTCCAACAATCAGAATATAATTTTTAAAGAGCAAATTGCATAATAGATGCCAATTATCATATTCGAATCTGATACCTGCAGATATATGCCCAATAAATTATTCCCCTATTCTAATTTTGTTCTTGTTGAAATTATACAAAAGCATGTGAGGAGACGCCAACTTGTAAATTTAAAATGCATATTATTCTATTTTAGTTGGCAATTATAACAATTACCAAAGTCTCTAAGTTGCCACATGACATGAGGTTATCAATGCTTTCACTGTTTCAACCCTCTTGTCAGACTGACTTAAACCGCACGAACATGGCTCTCGTAAATCTATGTTTTTGAAATTACAAAATTATGTTGCTAAGCTTTGTGAAGGGGAAAGTCCCGAAGACGAAACCCTCCATCTGTATCAGAGGTCCCTTGACCAGGTGAGATGTAAATCGAGAAATATGCGCGAGTGACAGCCCTGCAAGGGAGAGGACCAACGGGACACGAACCCAGCAACAACCCTTGTAATATTTCAGCAAAGACTGTCACCACACGGATTCGAACCCGCGACGTCGGAGTGGTTGTACCCCAATCACCTTGCCACTTACCAACTCGCATGTGCTCTGGGAACAATTATATTGCTAAGCTGATGGACTGTTGAAATCATATACACCTAATAGGAGTAATATATTAAAAATTAGATGTTGGAATTGTATATTTGTTATAGCAGAAAGCATTTTGAATAATATGTGATTTTCTTGAAAACCATATTTATGAAAAATATTTATCGATGTTTGGGTGGTGAATGAATATGTATCTTCTGGAGATAAAGATGATAACATTGTTAGCAAAGTAGTAAAATAAAGTTAATAATTTATATAGTTGTGAACGAAAATGACTTCCATCCATACATGAGAGAAATCATTTTTTCTCTTTTATGACGTTATTTTCCGACAATTAAATACTAGAAAATGACTTGCTAAAATCATTTTACAAACTACATTTTTGTGTCATACTAAACACACTCTCAAACTTGGTTTTATTTTTGAAAGGCACGTTTACGCGGTAGTTATTTAACTTTACTTGTCCAATCTTGAGAAATTTAAAGAGAGAAAAAGAAAAAATACTAACTTATATATAATGAGAATGTTTTTTACCCAGTAAATGATGCTTAACTTATTATATTAAATTATTTATTATATTTTTAGATTAGAATGCGATATATAAACAGTTATCTGTTGTATATGTCATTTTAACTTAATGTGATAAGAAATCATATACGATCAATCGTATGAAAATTAAACTCGTTGAAGCTGCAATCTCATTCTCACAACAAAAATGAGTTTTTTTTTGTTTTTCACCCGGTGTTCGATATCCATATTGTAGTCCGACTAATTTTGGATTCATGTTGCGTAAGACTCATTCGAGAAAAGCGCTCCCTATCAAGGAATTTTTCATACAATAACTCGAACCTGAAATTTCTGATTAAAGGAAAAATATCCCCATCCGTTGCACCACATTCTTTGATGATCACAACCAAAATGAGCTCTTCTTACCCAAAGTAGAAAAATAGGCCAAAAACGAAAGACAAAAATACAAATTAGATACTTATAGGGCAAGGAAATATGTAAAAGACCGACCAAACTAATGAATGGTCGATTCTTCGTGTGCAGATGGTGGCTAATAACTAAAGTTCACACCAATTAGGAGATCATCTTTGGTACGATTTCTTTTTATTTTTGGTTGGTCATAATTGAAACCAAAACAGATATTAGTACATCAATGTTTGAAGTCAATGCTCATCAATCAAAATTCAAGAAAACACCTCCAGCTATTTTCCATGTGCTGCACTTTGATATTCACAACATAAAATTTGGAGCCCCCCAAATCATATGCATACAGATTAGAAGAAGTTGTGCAAGGCAAGTACTCTCTCCGACTCAATTTATGTGACGTTTTTCGACTCGTACGAAATTTATAAGAAAAAAGAATTTTAATTTTTTTTGATCTAAAGTTAGGCAAGAACATCTATGTGACTATAATCAGGAGCGGAACTAACGTTTCAATTACAAGTTCGATCAAATTCAGTAGCTTTAATCTAAATTCGATATTTACAATAACAATAATATATCCAAGGTAATCTCATAGATGAGGTTTAGAACCCAATAACTTTAAATAACTAAAATCTTGAACCCAAAAGCTTTAACTCCTAACTCATTTTCTAAATTTATAATTTATTTTACTCCCCCGTCTCAAAATATTTGTTGTGGTTACTAAAAATTATTGTCTCAAATTATTTATCGTTTTAGAACTTCAAGGCATAATTAATTATTTTTCTTCATTTTACCCTTTGTTATTAATGAAGATGACACATAAATAGAGTAAATATTTAATGGAGAGTAATTATAAATTAGATATAAATAAGGGTAAAGTAGATCAAATATCACTCCTAATTAATATTTCTTAAAGGACTTTAAACCAATAAAATGATAAATAATTTGAGATAGATGGAGTATTAAGAAAAAAATAAAAAGAATTTTAAATTAAGTTATTTATAAATAAAGAAGTATGACTTTTTTTAGCCGACTACAAAATATGACAAAATCGGGACATAAATAGTATATATATTTTAAGCATATCCCTCTTGAAAGAGACCTCCAAATTAGAAAAAAATGGTTGAAAACAACTTTGATGCGAAGTAACAACTAAAGATTATGATCTGGACATTCCCTTTTTAACACTTCATCTTTGTCCATTCGCCGTTTTATGTTATCTTTACTTCAAATTGTCAACCCCCAATCATTTCTCTTCAATAAAGTTCCTAAGTCACATTAAAAACCCACAAAAGAAGACAAAAGAAACAAGAAACATAAACACACAATTATTAACATTACCTAATCAAGAGGACGAAAAGCTAACTAAGCTTATGTTGTTAAGATACGTAGATTTTAGACAAAGTAACATAATATAACAGCCAATACAGTTGAGATGAGTCATGGAAGACTATTATCCAATGTCAAGAGAAAGAACATAGCCAAGTAATTTTTCCTCGTCATCTGAATCTTGGTGGACAAAATTATGTTTAATAGTAATTTGCTATTTGTAGTAGTAAAAAATAAGATATATACAATAGTCGAGATAAGCGCAATTTAACTAGGACAAGTAACACCCAAGTACGTTTAGCGCAATTTAACTAGGACAAGTAACACCCAAGTATGTTTAGATTATACTAACGGTGGCCAGTGGGATGGGATTTGGGGGGACGGGGGTGGGTCGGGATCAGGACGGGCAGGACATGGGGATTAGGGGGACTGGAAGTGGTCTTGTCCCGTCCCACATCCCACTATCAGAGGAGACGGGATTTGGAGGGACGGAACGGGTCGGGTCGGGAAAGGAAGGGGGATTTGAAGGGACTTTTTATATATATTTAAATACTTAAATAATTGAACAAGATAGTGAAAAAACATCCCAAGACTAATTGCCTCTTATATTATTTAATAGAAATATAATTTTTTTTTGTAATACAATTTCAAAATTGAACTTTGTTTCGTAGTTCAAAAGTTGCAAATCACATAGTAAAATTAACATTAAAAAATTACATATGCAACCATATTTTTTCTAATTTTCTGACAATCTCTTGAGGATCTTCTGTTGAAATTGAAATTTGTTGGTCAAATTGTTCAACGTCGCTTCTTGCTCCTTCGAATAAGATTTCGTTATTATTGTAGTCTTCTTCTTCATTGGTCTCTGGTTGACCGCACCTTCTGCGCTCCGCTCTAATCCAATCTCTAAATAAAATTGCAATCTTCAAACTGTCTCCCACCAATGAGTGTCTGTGCTCTCCTATTTGAAACATTCCAGCAGAAAAAGCGCTTTCAGAAGCTGTAGATGACGCTTGAATATTCAACACATCTCGGGCTATATTTAATAGAGTCGGAAATGTCTTTTCATTCTCCCTCCAGTATTTCAGCAAGTTTTCACATCCATTTTCATTAGCAATTGATTCGAACGGTACAACACCCTGCAAAACATAAACATCAAACTCGCTAATTTGTGATACACTTGAACCACTATACATTCTATTTCGAAGGCCTTGAATACTTGAAGCAGAAATCACATGTTTTTATAAGGTTGAAGTAAAGTAAAAGAAGATGGTACAGAAGTTGATTGATTATTTGCATTTTGTTGTTGATAATACATATATATAATTTTGCATTTTGTTTGTATGCTAGAGAGACATCTTCTTTAGTTGGTTCTTCAGTTGGTTCTTGTGGAAGTATTTCTAAGCATTCATAAATCATTTCAATAAGGGCATGACAACCGTCTATTTTAATAGTAGAATTTAATACAACACCAATAAAATAAATAGTGGGAATAAGAAAAAATTATTTTTTAATAGCTGAAGCATAAGTTGGTTTTTTCATATATTCATTAAATATCAAAAATATTAGATACATAATTTTGCATTGTGTTTGTATGCTAGATATAACATCTTCTTTAGTTGGTTCTTCAGTTGGTTCTGGTGGAAGTATTTCTAAGCATTCATAAATCGTTTCAATAAGGGCATGATAACCGTCTATTTTAATAGTGAGATTTAATACAACACCAATAAAATAAATAGTGAAAATAAGAAAAAAAATATTTTTTAATAGTTGAAGCATAATTTGGTTTTTTTCATATATTCATTAAATATCAAAAATATTAGAGCTATATAAAATAACATAGATGAAATAGTAGGATGACAAATACCAGAAAATTCCTTAGTAGCTAGATTTTTTTTCCTAAGAATACAATAAGTTCCAAAATTTTATCCCAATCATCATCTACAAGCATATCCGCAGGATTTTGATTATGGTGTTAAATAATAAAGTTATAGGTCTTCTATACTCGTGAGCAACAATTAATTGTTCATTCAAAGAATTCCATCTAACTGCAACTTCTTCTGCAATTTTCCTATAAGGTAATCCACAATCATGACATGTTTTTTTATACTCTTTGCGTCTTTGTATTTTATTACCTTTAAAAATAAAGTTGATAGCAAATTGTACTTTATCAAGGATGTCTTTAAATAGTTTTAGGTTATCCTTTACAACTAAGTTATAAATATGACATGCACATCTAACATGAAAAAAATCGGGAAACAGTGGAGTAAATCGAGTTTTTAAAATGTTTACAGCATAATCATTAGAAGAAACATTATCTAATGTAATAGTCATAATTTTATCAGTAATTCCATAATATTCACTAATTTCATGAATATTTCTTGAAATAAAAACTTCAATGTGCCTTTCATCAATATATTTATATGCTAATATACGTTTTTGCATAGACCAATTGTGATCTATCCAAAGACATGTAACAGTTAAATAATCATTACCATTAGTACTACGGCCTATGTCAGAAGTGATAGTTGTCGCACCCCTTTTTAACCCACCCCGCCGCGAAGGAAGGATCCATCACAATGGGTGACGTAATGGTGATTCCTAAATTAATTAAAGCTTAAGGAGTTGTCACCTAATTATTCTACGGTGAATTATGGCACCTAAATGTTAACATAAATTATGCAAAATGAACTCCGATTAATGGTCTGCTAATCTATGAGATTCTGGGTAAGAATTCTTTATTATCCTAAAGGGAAGGGGTTGGGCATCCTTTAAGATCCGCTAACTACGGTTGTCCGGTCAAACTTAGGTTAATTATTATGCTAAGAAAATGCATGTTTAAAAGTATAGAGTTAATTAAAAGGATGTTGCAAGTAGTTAATAAAAGATGCATTTTTTTTTACAACGTCAAGATTTTTAATAAAAGGATGCGGTTCTGAGATATAGATTCCCGACATAAAATCCGAAAAGGTATGCATGACATTTGTTTATAAAAATACATGCAAAATTGAATTTTTGGATAAAAACATGCATTTGTATGACATTGCTTATAAAATACTTGCAAGGTTGATTTTTGGATGAACGCATGCATTTGTGTGGCATTGTCCATAAAATACCTATTTTTGGCAATTGATAGTAAGGAGAAAAGCAAATTGTTTGTAATGCAAAGAGGTGATTTTTTATGGAAGTCATTTTTGAATTGCAAATCGGATAAAAAAAAAAACCTTATTTGTATGATTAATAATGCGAATAAAGGATGACCAAATTGTTTTGAAAGTTTGAAACATGTGTGACGAGCCTAAAATAAATAAGCTAGCGGCGGGTTTCCAATTTTAAACTACCCGAGCCTAAAATAAATAAACTAGCAGTGGATTTCTAATTTTAAACCACCCTATTAATTAACCACTTAAGGCCTAATTATTCTAAGTATTCTAATGATCGCACAAGGTTGAGTAATTAAATTACAACCGAAAAAATAAAAATAGCGGGATTAAAGAATTGAAAGCAGCGACTAGGGCGGATGACGATGTCATCCCGCCCTATTGGTTTAGAAGTCCCGAGGCAAGAGAATGCAATGAACGTGGATATGGGTCTTCGTTTAGCAATAGCCATGATGAGTCTCATAACGAGACTCTTCGTTGCTCCCGGTGCGTTTCATGTAAATGAAAGAAAAGAAAATGATTAGTAGACGGAACATGGAAATATATACATAAAGAAAACGTAAATAAATAATTCATGAAAGGTAATATGTTGTTGGGCCTCAGGGAACAATTAACACGCAGAAATAAACTCTTTGGCTAAAGACGATGAAAGAGTTTTCGGATAAAGAAATTGACTGATTAGCCAATTTTGTCCCGATCGGGACTTGAACGATGATTAGGGATACACGGGTAGAGATAAAATTATGAGGGATAAGAAATAGCGATATCGGTAAATCGAGAAGCAAAAGTTGGTGCAGATTCAAGAAATATTGCCCCAGTATCAAGTTATGATGACATTGGTTGCAGGTGCAGTAAAATATTGGGAAAGAGCGGAACGACCTTCGAAGTAGGTCGCTGACCTTTGTTGGGAAGTCCAGTTCTCCAACAAATTTCCTCGATTCGCTGTTAGAGATAGTTCCACATTATGCTGAAGCTCCTGCCGATTCAAACTCCTGCGGATTAGAGCTAAGATAAAAATTAGTGTGTAACTGTTGAATATAATGGGTATATGAGAATACGACCCTGTGAATTGAAATGACGTCCTTGCACAGACGTAATGCGATACGATGTCCTTACACAAACGAATGAGATAAAAATGACGTCCTTGTCCAGACGTAATGCAAAATGTCGTCCTTGCACAGACGAAATGTAATGACATCCTTGCACATACGTGATGAAATGACGTCCTTGTCTAGACGTAATGCAAAATGTCATCCTTGCACAGACAAAATGTAATGACGTCCTTATACATACGTAATGCAAAATGACATCCTTGTCCAGACGTAATAAAAAATGTCGTCCTTGTACAGACGTAATGCAAAATGACGTCCTTGCACAGACGAAATGTAATGACGTCCTTGCACATACGTGATGAAATGACGTCATTGTATAGACGTAATGCAAAATGACGTCCTTGTCCAAACGTAATGCAAAATGTCGTCCTTGCACAGATGAAATGTAATGACGTCCTTGCACAGACATGATGAAATGACGTCGTTGTATAGACGTAATGCAAAATGACGTCCTTGTCCAGACGTAATGCAAAATGACGTCCTTGTCCAGACGTAATGCAAAATGGCGTCCTTGCACAAACGAAATGTAATGACGTTCTTGCACAGAAGTGATGAAATAACGTCGTTGTATAGATGTAATGCAAAATGATGTCCTTGTCTAGACGTAATGCAAAATGTCATCCTTGCACAGATGAAATGTAATGACGCACTTGCACATACGTGATGAAATGACGTCGTTGTATAGAAGTAATGCAAAATGACGTCCTTGCACAGAGGTAATGAGACGTGACCCTAAGGCCGAAATGTTATGTTGAAGTTCTTGCAAACTCAATCTGGATGAAAAGTTAATGCGTGGACATAGGTAATGTAAGATGAGGGTGAGAATGTGACCTTGTGAGTCGAAATACCGTTCTTGCTCAGACATAACGCGGTTGGGACCCTATAGGTCAAGATGACGTCTTTGTACAGATGCAAAACAAGAACGTGATCCTTGTGGGCCGAACTGCGATGCAGAAGTTATTTGCAAAATTAAACATAAATGTTGCGACTTCCCTGCCTCTTTCAACCTGAAGAACCTGCACTGAACGAAATTTGTGAGTTTGGGAGAGGGGCGGTTGATTCGTGTTGACTTTGTAGCTTTGGATCTTGATACTTGCACGTCCCACTGGTTCGGACCTGTAACCCTGTCTGGTTTCCAGTCTTGGCTAGTTGTTAATGAAAATATTTGTTGAAAATAATTTGCTTATAAGAAAGTATGCATATTTATAAGAATTTCTGTCGAACTCTCGAATAGTGACATACAGTGAAACAAAACAAACGTCTTATCTAAAATCCTTCTTCTGACTGAAGACTTAGTTGGCCAACACTTTTCCATGTCTATCGGCGTCTTGTTGCAGTGAACCCTTAAAATTTGCCCCAGTTTCTAGTATGTGAGGATGCTGAACTTTCAACTTGGACAAGACCAAGTCTTGTGTGGGTTGCTTGTTTGTCCTATCAAGGAGATCCGATGGGCGTATTTTGTTACATGCAAGGTAAGGGATAAAATTTCTAATGGTGCGACCGAAGCCGATATAGACTGCCTATGTATCCCAACAAGGGAATCATGTCATAACGTAGTTCGTTACAAGCAAAAGGGGATTGTAAGGTTTTCTAAAATGGGACTGAAGACGATTTGGGCCGCCTACGTATCCCGCCGAGGGAATCGGGTCACAGCGTAGTTCATGTTACAAGTAAATGGGATTTTTTTTGGGAATTTGTGCTTTAAAGAGATGGATACCGACATGGTTTCTTTGCGTATACCGCCAAGGGAGCGGAATTTTTACAACATAGAAAATGCATTACATAGAAAAATTCCTAAATGTAGTATCTTTTCACTGCATCTGCGTTGATAGCTTTTGGCAATACTTCGCCGTCCATTTCAGCTAGGATTAGTGCCCCTCCAGTTAGCACTCGGTGAATATGTAAGGTCCTTGCCAGTTAGGTGCTAATTTTCCTTTCGCTTCATTTTGGTGTGGGAATAAACATTTTAACACCAATTGCCCCGGCTTGAAAATCCTTGGTTTTAATTTCTTGTTGAAAGCTTTGATCATTCTGTTCTGATAAAGTTGCCCGTGACAAACTGCGTTCATCCGCTTTTCATCAATCATCATCAATTGCTCTTACCGATTCTGTATCCACTGGTTTCGCTCAACTCGGCTTCTTGGATAATTCTCAGAGATGGTATTTCTACCTCTGATGGTAACACAACTTCTGTTCCATAGACCAAAAGATACGGCGTTGCCCCATTAGAAGTCCTGATTGTAGTGCGATAGCCCAAAAGTGCAAAGTGCAAATGCTCATGCCGGTGCTTGTAATTATCAATCATCTTCCGCAGTATTCTTTTGATATTTTTGTTGGCTGCTTCGACTGCTCTATTCATCTGAGGTCGGTATGGAGTGGAATTGCGGTGAGTGATCTTAAACTTCTCACATACCTCATGCATCAAATTACTGTTGAGATTGGCTCCATTATCTGTTATAATCGACTCAGGGATTCCAATCGGCGAATTATGTTATTGCAGACAAAGTCAACTACCACCTTCTTCATCACTGACTTATGTGACGATGATTCTACCCACTTCGTGAAGTAATCAATTTCTACTAGAATGAATTTGTGTCCATTTGACGCGGTAAGTTCAATAGGACCAATGACATACATGCCCCAAGCTGTAAATGGCCATGGAGAACTTGTCACATTGAGCTCGTTAGGAGGTACCTAGATTAAGTCTCCATGAACCTGACATTGATGGCACTTTTGCACAAAGCGAATGCAATCTGTTTCCATGGTCATCCAAAAGTACCCTGCTCGCAGAATCTTCTTTGCTAAAATGAAACCATTCATATGAGGCTCGCACGTGCCTCTATGTATCTCTTCAACTAACCTACTTTCCTCTTGGGCATCAACACATCTTAACAAACCTAGATCTGGAGTCCTCCGATAAAGGACTTTTCAATTTAGGAAGAAATGGTTTGCTAACCTCAGAAGTGTCTTCTTTTGAGTGTTGGTTATGCCTTCTAGATATTTGTCTTCCTTGAGATACCTCTTAATGTCGTGGTACCAGGGCTTTCCATCCAGTTCTTCATCTATGTGGAAACAATAGGCTGGTTGATCCAACAAGTTCACCTTGACAAGATCAATGTAATTCTTTTTCGGATGTTGAATCATGGAGGACAGAGTTTCCATAGCATCAACAAATTCATTTTGAGTTCGTGGGATATGCTTGAATTCTATCTCGCTGAACCTTTTGTACAATTCTTTCACGCAATGCAGGTAAGGAAGTATTTTCACGCTCTTAGTGGCCCATTCGCCTTGTACCTGATGAATCGATAAGTCTGAATCACCGATAACCAACAATTCTTGTATGTTCATATCAACGGCCATTCTAAGTCTGAGTATACAAGCTTCGTATTCGGCCATATTGTTGGTGCATGGGAATCTGAGCTTCGCCGAGATTGGGTAGTGCTGACCCAATTCTGAAATCAAGATTGCTCCGATACCAACTCCTTTGAAGTTTGCAGCTCCGTCAAAGAACATTCTCCAACCTGGGTATTTATCTGAGATATCTTCTCCAACAAACAATACCTCATCGTCCGGAAAATAAGTCCGGAGAGGCATGTACTCTTCATCTACGGGGTTTTCGGCAAGATGATCAGCTAGCGCTTGTCCTTTGATGGCCTTTTGGGTAACATATATGATGTTGAACTCACTTATCAAGATTTGTCATTTTGCTAGCTTCCCAGTAGGCATGGGTTTCTGAAAGATGTATTTGAGCGGGTCCATTCTTGAGATGAGATAAATGGTATATGCAGACAGATAATGTCTAAACTTTTGTGCAACCCAAGTCAAGGCACAACAAGTGCGTTCCAGCAAAGTATACCGAGCTTCATAAGGCGTGAACTTCTTGCTCAAGTAGTATATAGCTTGTTCCTTATTTCCTGTTTCATCGTGTTATCCCAACACCCATCCAAATGAATTTTCTAATACAAACAAATATAACAACAAAGGCCTTCCAGGTTTTGGAGGCACCAAAACAGGCGGATTAGACAGATATTCCTTGATTCTATCAAAAGCTTGCTGGCAATCTGTTGTCCACTTGGTAGCAGCGTCTTTCTTCGGTAGCTTGAATATTGGCTCACATATTACTGTTGATTGCGTTATGAACCTACTGATGTAATGGAGCAAGGTAAAAGTCAATAAATTAGCAAACCTCAGTCGAGACTCAACTAGACAATCATCTAGAGGCGGAAACTAGTTAAAAGACTTAACAGGAAAGACATATTTACTAATTCTAATTTCTAAGTCCATTATGAATGCAGAACATCTAGAGACCAAAACATACATATACAAAGCTCAGATTTTATCCTTGCCTCACTAGAACACAAGTTTCATATTCCAAGCTAAATATACCATATACTATTCATCAATAACAAAGTCATACAAACATGTTGTCGACATACATCTATGAGTCACAAAGAAACCAAAAATGTGTCACTATTAATGTGATCTCAAAACATACGGAGAGGCCAAAATATGATAACATAATCAAACTTCAATTGATTCAAATAATAACAAACATTACAACATTGACCATGCTAAATACTGAGCCAATCTGTGTCATTATTCATTAAACAAGTGCCAAACTACACCTATATTTATACCCATATTAGACATAACCCTCACACCAACATCCAAACATTAATAATTAGCTAAACGGGTTGACAAATAACCTCAGTACCAAGACTATACGACATACTTAACACCTTACACTAAACGTAACCTTAATTAATGACTTAATGAACAAAATAACCTAGATATTAGCTAAAACATATTGAACAGACATAATAACGTTAACTAACACATATCTAACAGAAAGCACATAATTTTTCATAAAGGGAAAAGCTGAAATTCGAGAGGAAATTGAATTTACTGACCTTCTTCGGGCAGCAAATCGAGGCGTGTTTCGAATCGTCGAATTCACTCGGAGAAGTTTATTTTGGAATTCTGATTTTTGTGATTTCGGAATTCTGATTTTCTGATTTTTGGACTCGGTTTCGACCCGACCCGAAACAAAAACAGACACGGAACGACCGGAAATGTGAAGAACAAGAGGGATTTTCGGATTGAAAATTAGGATTGAAACTAGTATTCAAAGGGGGATTTTTGGATTTAAAAAATTATGAAACAAAGAGGAGTATTTTCTAAACCAAAACTAGGAACAATCAAACCATTTCTTTTCTGATTTTTCTTTCAATTTTCAGACCCCTTTTTCTTTGTTTTCGGACTGTTTTTCGAACCAGCTTTTGACCCATTTTTTCCGACATTTTCAGACTTCTTTTTTTTGACCTCGGACCCCGAAAAAACACCCTTAAAATGAAGAACAAAGGGGGATTTTATAGATGGATTCCCCCAAAAATCGTCACCTCATACCCCCCTTTCAATTCGAGTTTGAAATTAGAATTAAAGGGGCAAACTTTTCTGATTTTGGAAGCGAATTTTAGGCGTGTAGGTTGTGGATTTCGGAGGATATGGTATGGGTGAAGTGATAGGGAGAGGTGTGATGGTGTCAGCGTATGTGGTTGCAGGGTGTGGGTCGGCGGGTTTTGGGGGAGGTGATGGGTGTCGGCAGGTTGGTTTGGTGAGAGAAGAAGAGTGTATTCGGTTTTAGGGTTAGTTTAGGTTTTATGGGAATAAAAAAGAGGGTTGGCCGACGGGTTGGACGATTTGGGTTGGGCGAAACATGGGGGTTTGCGGATTCGGCATCTTTTTGTGGGTTGATATTGTTTTGGATGAGGGGAATAAAATGGGGAGTTGGTTAAAATATAAAAAATGGTTTATTATTTAAAAAAAATGCTTTGAAGGAATGTAAATTATTTAAATAAAAATAACGATGTGATAATAATAAAGTATAATATTTGCGAAATGCTTAAAAATAAAAATAAAAAATGTGATGCCATTTTGTGAAAATAAAATACATAGAATATAAGGGTAAAAACTATGATTAGTATATTAAAAGGCAAATGATTGAATAATAATAATAATAACACCACTACTAATAATAATAATAAATAATGATATTGAGAATAAACGATGATATTAAAAGTCTTATATATATATATATATATATATTAAAATTGTTTTGATGTGTCAAAATATTTAAAATCGCACACAAATATCGGAAGAGAGGGGACAAAATTGGGTGTCAACAATAATCACTTTGCCAATAAAATGATATAATGCATAATGTAATTATTGTTGATATTCATGCACAAATTTAAAAACATCTCTTCTAATATTTGATTTAGGAAAACCATTAAAAACAGGATTATATGTTTCTCGAATGTAATGAATAAAACCAGGAGAGGAAGGAAATGAAAAAGGAAAATCCTCCACAACAGATTTTCCCGATCTTTGTGTTTATCATATTTCGGACCTATAACTCCCCCCGTCATAGGGTTAATTCGACTATGTACTTGGTCGGGGACACTATGTGAACCTTGTCCCGACTCAAAAGGCATTTGCACACTCGCTTTTTCAGCCAAGTATTGATTATACCTTGCTTTGTGAGAGTTTTCCACATGTCTCATTAAACCTCTTGTCCCACCTTGACCTTTTCCATTTTAAAATTTATAAACTTCGCGACAAATTTTACAAATAGCTAGTTGATTAGGAATGTCCCTATAAAAAATCTCATGCATGTGATTTTATTTTTCGTTGTTTTTTGCCTCTACTCATACTAGGGAGAATATGAGAGATTCCAGTTTCAGTTTCAGCATTAGACTCAGTCTGAGCCTGAGGTGGAGTTACACTAGTGGATGTGTTATCTAAATTATCTTCTAATTCATTTTCTAAATCATAGTTTGGTTCAGATGTAGAATATACCTAATGATCTAATAATATATTAATATTAACATTAAAAAGATCAGTTTCATCTTCATGAATAAAATTATCATAATTAAGATTACCCCTAATACCTCTACCAGAAAAACGTCCACCTCGTTCCATTATAATTATGCATATAGATAATTAAAGTTAAGAAAATTAAGTACGATAATTAAAATTAAGTAACAATAATAATTTAAATAAAAGAAGGAACGAGTATACCAAACATCGACGTGTAATCAAGGTTGAAAATTGAAACTTTGTTCAATGAACCTCAAGCTAGTTGCCAACTTCACTCCCAATTTTTGAACTTTGATAGAAATTAGCAAATAAAATATAATATTTAGTGTGCAATTTAGACTTATAGAGAGAGAGAGATTAGAGGATGGTATGAAGATTTGTGAAAAAAATGAAGAGAAAATTAGATATTTATAGTTGAGAAATAGGATTAATGTGTAAATATACTAACTTAGGGTTAAAAATAAATATTAAGAGGGTATGGGGGTTTATGGGGTGTGGGGGGGGGGGGGGGGGGGAGAGGCCAAAATGGTCATTACAAGCCATTGTCAACGGCTAAAATAAAAAATGATCGTTTGTGCAACGATTAATTTCTACAAACGAGGCGGGTCGGGACTGAGACGGGCGGAACCAACCCTAGTCCCATCCCGATCTCAAACCCGGTTACCAGTGATCCCCATCCCGTAATTTATCCGACGGGATCAGGACGGGCCGGGATGGGGATGTCCCGGCCCACTAAACTTCCTTAGATTATACTAATTGGCTGAAAGGGACGCAAAGATTATGCGCGGATTATACTAATTGGCTCAAATGGGAAACACAAAGATAAGTAACTCGTCAATGACAATATAATTTATTAACACTAATAAGCCACGATTCAAATAGTACCATGTCTTGTATAACACTATTCAAATATTACTGCAGTTTAATTATTTCAAAAATTGTCACAAGAAAGTTTGATCTAGCAACATTAGTTACCTACTTAGTGTAATTAATTATTTGGAGTCTGCAAATGAAAATTTGGAAATACACCAAAGTGAGAGAAACAAGAAACGAATTATTCCTCTTCTCAAGTATGTCCAACATACAAAAAGAATAACTTCTCCAAAATTGTTCCAAGTCCATGGAACCAGCAAAAAGATTCATGTAATCAACTTAAATCTCTAAAAAATAAAACACATTAATCCCCATTAAATTTCCTCTCCATTTTTTCCAACTAATCAATCTGTACAAGGCTATAAAAGAATAACTTAAAATCACCTTGACAAAAAAAATAAAACGTAAATTAAAAAAAGAGAGAGAGTAAAAGAATGATATCAAATGAAATAATTAGAATAACCAAAAAGATTGGTACTACTAGAAAAAGGCAAATTATGATGATGTTGAAGTCTCATTTTGCTACTTTGATAATTGGGCTTGTACAAATCATAAGGCTCCCAAAGATAATCCAACGGACAGGGCCTTTTCTCATCAAGCCTAACCCATGGTTTTCCCTTTCCACTCCAATGCAACAAGCTTACTGGGCCTGGATGTAACGACCTACACGAGCCCATAACATTATCGCCGCCAAGCCCATGTTGATTCCACCGGTGATTAATGGGCTCAACAAGCCCACCAAAAACAAGCAAAAAAGGTGGCAATGAGCCCAATTCGTAAATCCTTTTCTGTCTTTGCAACTCCATCCAGCCTTCAATCTTTTTCCTGTAATTTCCTTCTCTCCATTTCCCCAAATCCATTACCATAACACCCGTATTAAAATAACACGGGTTTCTCGACCCGAATACCCGGGTCAAATCCGGGTCGGACCAAAACGAATCAGTAAAATACTTGGTAAAATTCGCATGACAGTATTCGGGTGCACCGATGATCCGTGACCCAGATAACGGGACATTCCATAGCTTCTGGATGTCGTCCACGAGGACGACATCGGAATCAAGATAAATGACACGTGTCACACACGAGTCAAGCATATCACCCAGGTAATTCCGGGCGTAATTTAACGGGTTTTCCAGTGCTTGTCGGATCGAAGACGAGATGAGATTTAGAACTGTATCTTCTCGGAAAATATAGACTTTGAAGTTGAGGAAGGGAAAATAGATCGGACGAGTTGAGTTAAAACGCGTGGACTCGACGCGTCGAACTCCGCGGCGATGAAATGGAAGAAGATATGCTCCGGGCATGACGCGTGGCGGAGCACTGAGTGAACCGCCGCCATTGATCCTCGGAGGTATTCCGAGTCCAGCGTCATCGCCACGTGTACCAATGAAGGATCACAAGACGACGTCGTTTGTGCATTCGCCGTTAACGGACATTGTACTCCGTTTCTATACTCCGGCGCCTCGGAAAATCGTCTCTCCACTGGAAAACTACGAATCCCGAGACACCCAAAAGGCGAAAAAGAAAGAATTAATAGAAAACAAACTGATAAATCAAACCCAAAACGGCCCATTTTTAATCTGGGTTTCTGGGTTTTTTTTTTCTTGAGAAAATATTGTGAGTTTTTTTTTCTCCCTATATGTTAACGTTATTGATGGAGCATTGTAGACGGAAAGGGAGAGTTGTGGAAGAGGAAAGGCCAAAGAAAGGTTAATAAATTACCATATATACACATATTGAACATCTAGATGCGTTCAACAATGGTTTATTCGACCAGAAAAACACTGTTTTCCAGTGAATTATTACTCAAAAATCACTAATATTGATTTTGTTAACATAAATAGAGAGAAGAAATAATGGGATTTTTTTTATTGAGGTTTTTGGGTGACGCTATCTAAAACTTCCGGAAGGCATGGGGTTGGTTTTATAGACCCTATAAAGAATGGAAAGGGCAAACTAGTATAAACATAAAATCTTTAAAAAAAAATTTTTATTTTTTAATATATTTAAAAATTATATAAAAATATTATAAATCATAATTAATAATTTAAAATATTTAAAAATATTATAAAACTGCAAGTTCAATGCTTCTGTTTACATGCTCGGTTAAGATGCCCGAGTGTTTCAGTTGAATGTTGTGCTTAATGCTTTAGGTTACACAAATATTAGTAATATATTGATTGATAAATTTATGTATCGAGTATTATTTTATGTAGGATTAATTATGCAACACTTAGTTATTTTATTTTTGTAAAATAATGATTCTCTCATAACTTACATGTATTTATTATGCGAGTTTTTAAGTTTTAAATCAAACATTATCTTATGTGTGTTGAATTTTATATATAACAAAAGAATGCTATCAAATTTGATACTCTCTCCTTATCAAAATAAGTGATGTTTTTAGCTTGAACACACGTCTTAAGAAATTGCTCACACTTAGAAAATTATGAGTGTTTTTATTAATTTATCTCTAATCAAATTTTATCTCTTTCTATAAAAAGAAAAGTTACTTAATGATTCTTGATTATATAAATAAGGATAACTTTAGATATAAGATCAAAAAATTTCTTGAAATTTTAAAGCACCACTTTTTTTAAAATAAAATAAAAAACCCAAAACACCTCTTATTTTGAAATAGAGACAGTACGACAACAACATACCCAATGAAATCTCACAACGTGGGTTTGAGGAGGGTAGAGTGTACGCAGACCTTACCTCTACCTTGATAGGTAGAGCGGTTGTTTCCGAGAGACCATCGGCTCAAAACAAAGCATAAGCACAAGCAAAAGCAAAAGCAAAAGCAAAGTAAGAGAAACGGTCAGATCCGGTCAAAAAAATATAAAGCAATATGAAAATGATGATATCAAAAGCGAATAATTTATGATAGAGCATTCTAAAAATGTAAGTAGTGACTAGCGCATGTAAATAAGCTAAACAAAGTACACTAAATGACACACATCATCAGAAATCAAACTACATGAGATTATAAAGCAATATTGTGCCTATTAGTATGATAGGCTAAGCGGACCTACAATAATAACACTATAACTATCAGTATGTAAGCGTAAGTAGGACTACGATCAACTACCTACTACCATAATTCATGTCCTCCACAACCCTCTATCTAAGGTCATGTTCTCAGTGAGTTGCACCTGCGCCATATCCCGTCTAATCACCTCTTCCCAATACTTCTTCGGCCTACCTTTACCCCTCATGAACCTATCTATAGCCAACCTCTCACACCTCCGCACTGGGGCATTTGTGTATCTCATCTGCATATGTCCACACCATCTCAACCTCGCTTCCCGCATCTTATCCTCAACCGATGCCACTTCCACTCTTGTCCCAGATATCATTATTTCTAATCTTATCTCTCCGTGTATTCCCACACATCTATATCAGCATGCTCATCTCCGCAACTTTCATCTTTTGGGTGTGCGAAGTCTTGACTGGCCAACACTCCGCCCCATACAACATAGTCGGTCTAACCACCACCCTATAGAACTTGTCTTTAAGGTTTGGTGGCACCTTTTTGTCGCAAAGACTCCAAATGCGAGCCTTCATTTCATCCACCATGCCCCAACACGATGTGTGACATCGTCATCAATCTCTCCATCTCTTGGATAATAGACACGAGGTACTTGAAGCTTCCTTTCTTTGGAATGACTTAAGTACCAAGCCTTACCTCCATGCCTATCTCAAGGTCGCTCTCGTTAATGAATTTGCACTCCAAGTATTTTGTCTTGGTCCTACTCAGCCTGAACCCTTTAGACTCCAGAGTCTGTCTCCAAACCTCCAGCTTAACGTTCACTCCGCTGCGAGTTTCATCAATCAGGACTATGTCGTCTGCGAATAACATACACCATGGCACCTCATCACTGGGAAGTGCTCCAAGTCTCCTCTTACTATTCGTACCCTGGTCTTGGCTCCATCATACATATCCTTGATCGCCCTAGTGTTCGCCACATGTACATCTCTAACCTCCAAACATCTCCATAGAACCTCCCTAGGGACTTTGTCGTATGCCTTCTCGAGGTCGATGAAAACTATATGTAAGTTTCTCTTCCTCTCCCTATACTGCTCCACCAACTTCTTAATAAGATAAATGTTTCTGTAGTCGAACGCTCCGGCATTTGAAATAGAGACAATATTACTTAGTATTTTATAGTTGAATAACTTAGCTCTTAAGCAATTAACAAAAGACCCCTTAATCTCAAGGGGTGATATAATGGGGAATTTCGATCTAATACGTGGAGATTATTAATTAATGGAAAAAGGTAAAGGGTTTTCGTAGTTGGTAAGTAGTAGCAGTAGCAGCTAAGTGGAGTATTTTGGAATTAAATGGAGCTGTATAGTTAAAATATATATACGTGGAAGCTTTTTAAGAAAAAGACATAATTTTCGGTTGGTTATAGTTGGTAGTTAGCTCTAGTAAGTATTTTTGCAATTACTTTTGAACTTTTTATTTTATTTTTCTTCTACGTAATCTCATTTTTTTTTTTATCGTTTTGACAGTTCTATTATTTTTTCTCCGATTAAAAAAACTCTAAATTAGATAAGTTGGTGATTGGTGAAAATGCTTCAGTGGAGATTATTTGGGTGGGTGGGGGTGGGGGTGGGGTGGGGGGTTCGACTGAGTATTTTGTACTTGCTTAGGGGTCCTAATAATTCAAATTTAAATCGTATATATTGTATAGTCTATTAAAGGGGAAAGCATTTTTTATTAGAATTATTTTCATTTTGCAGAGCTTAAACTCGATTTTTCTAATTAAAGATGGATGAATCTTTTTCATTCCATCATAAACAGCAACAACTCTTTTCAAGTATTCTAATAAGAGATATTTCATCAAGCTTACTAGAATATTCGAACCTCGACAAAATGACACTTTCATCTTATTATAGCTAAAGAATCACCACACGAGAAAGGTCCTTTTACGAGAAACTGCTACTCGAAAGAGTAAGGAAGAAGAGCTGCTTTTATTTAAGTGAGTCCTCAGAGGTGCGGCCCACTTGGTGTCGGATCAGCTCGACAGGTCACTCAATTGGGGTCAAGAGCTCGGGCTAAAGCATCTAGGCTCCTTGGTGGTATTTTTTTACTTCTTGCACAAGTACTTTTTTTTAATTTTTTTATTTAATTAAAAATAACTGAATATAACTATTTACAAATAAAACATACTGTAATAATAGCTAGTATAGTTTATGAAAGAAAATAAGCTCTTGCTTACTTTCATTAATGTAAAAGGAATATATACATGATATATAATATTTAATTATGGAAATTAAATCTACTTTTTCCTAATACAAAACTACTACCATAATTACACATGTACAAGAATCTTACTATGAATATACACGGGATATACGGTATTCACATGTATATTCTTCCGCACCCCCGCAATCATAGCGGGTGATTGTCGTACGCTGAGATTGTCCGTAAAATCTTCAAACAGAACTAAGGGAAGACACTTAGTAAAGATGTCACCAATTTGGTACCTTGAAGGGACATGCAAGACACGTACTTGTCCACAAGGTACCTTTTCGCGAACAAAGTGAATATCTATCTCGATATGTTTTGTGCGCTGATGTTGGACTGGATTCCCAGAGAGATAGACCGCGCTAACATTATCGCAGTAGACCAATGTAGCTTTCTGAATAGGAAAGTGAAGCTCTAATAGGAGATTACACAGCCAACAAGACTTAGACACCACCCTCGATACTTGGCCTCCGCCCTGGATCGTGATAAAGTAGTCTGGCGTTTAGCCGATCACGAGACCAAGTTATCACTAGAAACATACAATAACCATATGTCAAACGTCTGGTATCTGGACATCCACCCCAATCAACATCTGTACAAGACATGGGAGTAGATACAGAAGATGGATATAAGTGCAAACCATAATCAAGAGTACCCTGAATGTAACACACAATGCGTTAGAGTGTGCATGTGTTCTTCCCTCGGATTATGCATAAATAAACACGCATGTTGCATTGCATAAGTAATATCGTGCTTCGTGAATGTAAAATACTGAAGAGCCCCTGCAAGACTACGATAATGGGAGGGATCATTGTAGGGTGTGCTCGAATTAACACTCAGCTTCGGTTTGGTGCCAACTAGAGTAGGAGATGACTTACAGGATGACATGTCCCGCTCAATAATCTAAGCCGCATACTTCCTCTGGATAAAAATAGACCACGTGCATGATGAGTTACAACTATACCCAAGAAATACTCAAAGGCCCCAAGTCTTTCATAGCAAATTTGGAGCTGAGAAGAGACATGATAGACTTGCCCGATTTATCAGAAGAGACAATCAATATAATATCATCCACATATAACATAATGTATGCTAGAGAAGTACCACGATGATAGATGAACAGAGAATGATCAAACCTGCTGTGAGAAAATCCAATAATATACACATAATATGTAAACCTTTTGTACCATGCCCGAGGGGCCTGTTTTAGCCCATACAATGACTTTTTTCAGCAAACAGACATGGTTAGGATGATCAAGGTCCCTGAAATCCAAGGGCTGATGCATGTATACAATTTCCTTGAGATCACCGTGTAAGAAAGTATTTTTCACATCCAGCTGATGAATGAGCCATGTTTTTAAGAGAGCCAGACTGAGAACAGTGCGAATGGTTGTCGGTTTGACCACCGGACTAAATGTCTCTCCACAATCTTGTTGAGTTTTGTCATCACCTACAAGACGGGTCTTATGCCTCTCAAAACAAATATCAAATTTTTTCTTATGAGTAAAAATTCACATGGAATGAATTACATTGACACCAGGCGGACGGGGCACCAACTCCCACATCTTATTTTCAATAAGAGCATTATATTCATCATCCATAACCATTTTCTAATTCAGGTCACGAAGGGCAGACACGGGGTTACGTGGTAGGGGTGATTTGGTGACATTAGAATTAAGATTAAAATGGTATTTTGGTCTAAAAATACCTTGTTAACTATAAGTAACGGGCCCTTGACTCGAAATAGAAGTGGGCCGGACCTGGGTCGGTGTGGGGACGTCAGAATTGGCTCAGGTTGGGAGGTGCAGGCTTGGGTTGGGAGGTGAGCCAGCAGGGGGCTTGCTGGCCGAGACGCTGGACCAAGTGACGGACTGGATGGGCCAGCAAGTAGTGCTGGCCGAGAAACTGGACCCGGTTGGTTGTTATTTGGGCCAACATGCAATGGGCCTGTTGGCAGACTCGAAAGATGTAAGGAGTATGGGCCAACATGCAGTGGGCCTGCTGGCTGGATTTGAGCACTAGAAGAAACTAGGCTAGTGGGCACTGGGCTAGCCGGTGTCTACTGGTCCAGATCCCGAGACGGGGCCATACCAAATAGTGGACCACATACGGTGAGAGCCCATCATCCTGAAAATTATAAGAATTAGACACGGAATTATGCAACTTAGCAAACGGAAATTGGGTTTTATCAAAAATTACATGACGACTAATGGTGATTTTATGAGAAGATAAATCATAACATTTATAACCACGATAATTAGACGGATAACCCAAAAACACACAAGCGGTAGAGCGGGCTTGTAGTTTGTTTATTGTAGTAGAGGGAAAGAGATGATAACATAAACATCCAAACACCCTAAGATGAGAATATGTCGGATCTTTGTGATAAAGAATTTTGAGTGGAGATTGGTATGCTAATCCTTTGCTAGGGAGTATGTTAAGAAGGTAAGTGGTCATTTATAGTGCATGATGCTAAAATGAATGTGGTAATGAAGCATGGGAGAGTAATGTTCGAACAATATTATTAATTGTGCGTATTTTTCGCTTGGATTTCCCATTTTGTGAGGAATGTATGTGGACAAGAAAATCGGAAAGATATACCATTAATGTTACAAAATTCTCTAAATGGCCCATTATCAAACTTTCTTCCATTATCACATTGAATGTTTTTAATTTCCTATTCAAATTGGGTACAAATGAATGCTCTAAACGATAGAAACGTGGAATAAACATGAGACATTTTAGATAGCAAAAAAGTCCGCAAAAAATTAGAATAATCATCCAAATATAACACGTAATAACGGTGGCCCAAAGAGCTCAAAACGGGAGATGTCCACAAATCACTGTGAATAATATCAAATGGCAACAAAGTACTAGACTTGGAGACAACAAACGGTAATTTAACATGTTTCTCAAGCGGACATGAAGGACACATATTAGTACTATGCGTACAATTACACTAAATAAAATTATTATTTTTAAGAGAGGAAATAACAGATGCTCCCGGATGACCCAAACGCGTATGCCATAAGGACGGTGCAAAAGCGGCAAATGTTGACGGTGTGGCTTGATTAATGGTGGTGATGGGATAGAGGTCGCCCCGACTATTACATCTCATTAGAGGCATCCCCGTCATGAAATCCTTCACAGAAAATCCAAAAGGGTCAAAGTCAAGAGAAATCCAGTTATCAGTTGTAAATTTTCGAACATACACCAAATTTTTAATTAATTGAGGAGCATGAAGGACATTTTTCAAGGCTAAAGGTGGGTTCGCGGAGATAAATTTGGGTGACCATAACTACGAATTAGAATTGAATTACCATTACCAATAATAATGCCACGATTTTACTCAAATTGAAATAAGACAAGAGATTACCTGGCGCGGACGTCATATGAGAAGTGGCACCGGTGTCCATGTACCAATTTGTATCCGGAGGATTTAATCTAAGTGTGTGCATCGCTGCCTCGATATTTATGAGACTCGGGGCTGCTGCTGGGCCCGCAGTAACGAAGGTCTGCTGTGACCGAGGCCTAAGCAGGACAGGCTGTTGCCCGGGCCCATTCTGTCGAGCCCATGGTTGCTGAAATCCATTCGGCCCCGCCCAATAATTTGGTGGACCAGGACCTCCTGCTGGATACGGTGGATCGGCCACGCCCACCGGCCCGCCCCCCCGCGGCTACGTGCACTGCCCCAAGGCTACTGCCAGTGGTGTTGCAGCCCAGTCTGCTGGCCACTGTGCCACCCCCGTCCTCCGCCACTGTCATCACCGCCGCGGCTACCGCAACTGCCACCACCACCGCCGCGACCGCTGCTGCAGTTTTTGCCTCTATTTTTTTTATTTTAGCCCTTTTTGCCACCACCATTGTTACGGTTTTGGCTAAAATTTTCTGGGAATGAGTGAGGGTCATCGATGTCGCATGAGATGGCCACCATCATGGCAGAATTGTCTCCGGTAGCGGCCTTTTTAGCCAAGTCGGCTTCTTCTAAGGTGGGCATAGAACGTGCTTGGTAGAATGGCGGGAGAGGATTGCTTTGACGAAGAAGAGTTCCAATGCCATTATAAGCCTCGGAGAGGCCTGCAACCATATGAAGAACAAGACGATCATTAGTGACATGCGCACCAACGTTCTTGAGTTGATTCGACAACTCCTTGAGCCTTTGACAATAGGCTGAGGCATTCAGAAAATCCTTCATATTTATTTTATGTGGAAGAATTACTGCTCAAGGGTCACGGCTCGTGAATTTTTGTTGTCTTGGAATATATCACGCAACCTATTCCAAGCTTCCATTGTCAAAGTGTCGGGTTCGATAATTGTCTGTAAGAGGTCCGTAGAGATGGTGGAATAGATCCATTGAAGGATTGTCGCATCGAGAGTTGCCCACAACTCAATTTCATCATCCATGTTAGGCACCTTCTCCTTGCCTTTTTCCGATGGGACGATGTGCTGGAGAACTCTATTAGACCGTGCGTGAATTTTAAACAGTTCTGCTCACGTCGCGTATTGGACGTTTTTCATCTCAAGAACAATAGGGATGTTGTTCTTGATATTAGAGACTGCAAAGGCAGGATGAAATGTGTTCTTTGTGGTAGACATGATGACAGAACAAGAAAAAAAATTAGGGTTTGGAAGAAAAAAATTTGAAGGGAGAGAGTAGGGTCGGCCGTCGGCCAACACTGGTAGGGTTAGGGCGTATGAACATAATTCTAACATGTTACAAATGTTTGACACAAGAAAATATGAGTTTTAGAAGAGTCTTTTCTCACTTACAAAGGTTAATTAAATATCGTTTTAGCAGTCCAAAAGTTTTAGATGTCAATTAAGATCAATCTTACAAAGGCATTTTATAATTTGAAGGTAACAAGTTTTTAAATATAACCTCTATTTTTTGCATTAAGTTACTTTTATAGTTTCCATCTTCGTGCATTAATTTGAGTTAAAGATTCTTGACTTACCTAATTCTTTAAACTAATTTGGATACCATACATTCGTTACGTGGATAACACGTCTTATTAGTTTGCATTTATGACTTTCGTTTTCGTCGTCATTGTTATTATTGCATTAAATAAAAGAGAAAAACGGAACTTATATACCATAAACACGTCATATTATTATTTTTTTAGAAAAGTAAAACTCGTATTAGAAGTATCTTAAATTTGAACAGGCGAACGACTAATATGTCTCTTTGAACTCTTCAAAATTGAAAATGAAGTTTTAACAGAATTTTATATTTAGAATTTTTTTTATTGACTTCATAATCTGATTCTTGCCTGTGCCAATTTTTATATATTACCATTCATGGAAAAAAATTAAAGAAAAGTATTGCTCACGTCGAACCTTTTTCAAGACGACTAAATTGATGTTCGTAATCAGATCGTTTAGAACATCATTTGACCTAAACTTCTGCTAATCATAATTTATTGGATTTACAAATTATATTAACTCAATCTCATTACTTCGGAGTTCGGAAGTAAGTCAAGTAACACCAACTTGATTATTTGATCAATAAAAATGTGGTTAAATGAATAAAATTCACGCATCTTAATCAAGAGTTCAAGATTTAAATTATGAGAATATATAAGTGATAATTTATTGATAGACAACATTTCACCCTTAAATAGGCTATACATGATATGAATGTGAATTTAATCCGATTAGTGAATCTCGAATATCATGCGATTAAGAAAAACTAGAATTATATAAAATAAATTATTAAATGACACCTTACCCAACAAAACCACAACAAAAAATTAAATCTAAGTTTTAACTTTTTACAATTTTATCCAGTATAATTATTATATATCATCATACATTAAATATATACTAATGACTACAATATGTTCATGCGAGTAAAATTCCTTTTAATCGGCTAAAAATGCTAAAATTCCATGAAGTTAAGGGACTAATACGAAAAGAATAAAAGAATATGGGACGTGTGTGGGGAAAGTGGAGAGAGTGGGGGAGGAAAGGAATATACCAAACTTCCAGTAAGGGAGGACAGCTGGATGACAGCTGGGAGTGAATAAAGTGAGTTCTAATTTGATGTTGACGCCCACCTTCGCCCTATAGCCTATATATATTTCTACTACGTATGCACGTGATCACGTGCTCTCTCCCCCCCCCCCCGCCACCATTTCTTTCCTCATTTTCTTTTTAATAAAAAGCTTATTTTTACTACTCCTTATAGGGATGGGCATAGTATTGGTATTGTAAATTTTGGTATGACAATTTTGGTTTTTGATTTTAAAAATATTATATTATTACTATAGCAAATTAATTATGTATGATTCGATATCTTTAAGTTCGATTTTAATATTTTGTGTTACGGTGAATTGGTATCATAGTTTGTTTCGACTTACATATATTCATATAATAGAGAATTACGACTTGGGTTATTCAAAAAATATCTCAATTATATTGTACTAACACGTTACACATATAAAAAGGGCAGCCCGGTGCACTAAACTCCCGCTATGCACGGGGTTCAGGAAAGGATCGGACTATAAATGTCTATTATACACAGTCTTACTTTGCATTTCTGTAAGAAGTTGTTTCCACGGCTTGAACCCGTGACATCTTGGTCACATGGCATCAATTTTACCTTACACATATAAATATATTCAAAATAAAGTACAAGCAACCCCTTTGTAAATCAATTACTCAAAAAGGGTATTTCAATCAAGATAGATTAGTCAAAATGTCAATGTAGAAACAATTAATATTGTACTAATACTTGTTTATATATTTATTAGTATTATAATACTAATATATATGAATTATATATATAACTATAAACTTCGGTATTTCGATACAATTTTTTATCCATATCGAATACCAATTTTTTTTTTAAAATACATACCAAATACTGTATTAAATATCATAATATCAAAACAACGATATAAAATTTTATGGTTTTGATAAGGTAATCGGTATATATTGTTCCATGCCCACCCCTAACTCCTATACTTACACCATATTTTTTGGAGTACAGTCAAACCTCTCTATAATAGCAACGTTTGTCCGAGAATTTCACGATCACTATAGTGAGGTGTTGTTATATATTTAAACTCAAATTTGATGTTTAGATCTCATTTAGCTGTTATAAATGAAAGTACGCAAAAACATATTTTTTGTACTTTTATGTTATAAATGAAAATAATATACTTGTTAATTAATTTTAAAATATCAAATGATTTTCATATCTCATTAATAAAAAAAATTAAAAAGACTAATAAATTACAAATAAATTCATGACTAGTCGTACCATACCGCTAAATAATTGAAATCTAAGAAACATATGGATTTAAAATTAATTGAGAATTTAAATATAATTTCAAGTTTGACGTAAGAATTCTAAAATTGTACATTGTTTCATAAATTCCAGTCTCTTAGTGATCATATAACGCTTGAATTGATGAAGAATTTTGTCCAAACTTTAAGCAAAAGAGAATTCAATAGCTTTCACTTGAAAGTTGTCTAAGAGCTTAACAATTGACTCTTATCTCACCCCAACTAGTAATAGGTTGAGACTCTTCATCAACACTTTCATTGTCACATTCAGTATCCGTTGTCTCTTGTTCTTCCACTTAAATAATCACTTGTGTAATAATCTCTTCACCATTGTAAGTTTCAAGGATTATAAGAGTTGCATCAAACTCTGTACAAGTGATAGCATCCATTTATACGGATGAAGAGATTATTACATAAATGATGATTGGAGTGGAAGAACAAGAGACAACGGATAAAGAAGGTGACAATGAAAGTGTTGATGAAAAGCCTCAACCTATTGCTATTTGGGGTGAGATAGAAGAGTCAATTGTTAAGCTATTAGACAGCCTTCAAGGGAAAGCTATTGAATTCTTTTCTTGAAAGTTTGGATAAAATTTTCATCAATTCAAGTGTTATATTATCGCTAAGAGACTGAAATTTATTAAACAACCTACATTTGTAGAATTCTTACGTCAAACTTGAAATTATATTTAAATTCTCAATTAATTTTAAATGCATATGTTCTTTAGATTTCAATTATTTTTCGGTATGGTACAACTAGTCATGGATTTATTTATAATTTATTAGTCTTTTTAATTTTTTATTAATGAAATATGAAAATCATTTGAAATTTTAAAATAAATTAACAAGTATATTATTTTCATTTATAATATAAAAAGTAAGAAAAATAATTATTTGCGTACTTTCGTTTATAACAGCTAAATGAGATATAAATATCAAATGTCAGTATACATATATAACATCACCTCACTATAGTGATCATGAAATTCTCGGTCAAACGTTGTCATTATAGAAAAATTTGATTGTATATATTTTTATATTTTAAAATAATTTAATCTTAAATTCTTCATTCTACCGCATTTTGTTTTGTTCAATTAAATATTATCATATGAATCGAAACGGAGAAATTATTAGATGTGTTGTAGTAGATTGACACGTGGGTGGTGTCCGCAGGGGCGGAGTAGAAATCGAGATATTGCTTTGACTTAACTTAGTAGCTAGGTTTTGCTCAAATAATATATTTCTATTAAATAATATATTAGATATATGATCAATTGAGAAGGGGGTTTGTAAATACATATGTATCTTGAATATATTAACGAGAAAAGTAGGAGAAAATGGAATACTAAGTCTTTTGGGAGGGGCAAACTAGCGAAATGAAATAATCCCATAACTGCTCACATTACAATTTTAATAACATAAGATGATTTAACAGAGATTTTATATATTTTATTTATCGATTTTCTATATATAATTTTACCGATCTTCTATGAAAAATGTCATTTAACTCAACAGACAAACTCATATTAACCGATAAAAACGATCTCCACGCAAGAGGAAATGATCCAGTCAATGGCGAAACTACCTATTGGGATGGGAGGTTTAATTCATTCCTTTTCGTTGAAAAATTATTATATATATATATAAATATTAGAACAATAATTTCTTTATCTTTATCGAGAAATCGAAGAAGCTATACAAGGGTTTTCTCGGGCCTATTCATAATCTATTGTAGTGTAGTCAGCCTCACGCTTGTGTTATATCTTTACATTGTTGAATCCCTTATCATTACAAAGTGAGTGGAAATATTCAAATGCTTATATTGTTTCGACCAGATGAGAATACACAGATCTGCAAATTAAAATTCAAAGCCCATAACTAAATGAGTGTTGAGGCCTTGAGGGTGAGTTGGATTCAAATTGTAACATGTCACATATTAATTTAACATATTGTAGTAATTATTCATTCCCCTTTTGACAACTTAGTCACCTGATTTTGTCGACATGTTTTGTTAGGTGGATCCTATTTTTTTTTCTTTCTATTTAATAAAAACCGCTAAATCTAATTTACTAGATATGTATTTATAATTTCTTTCTTTCTTTAAATTTTTTTCTTTTCTCCTTTCTACAGCCAGACCTATTGAACAACAGAAATTATTGATTTTGATAACTTCTTATATACATAGCCTAATATATTTATATACAAATAATGACCATAGTAATATTATCAAATAAAGATTTTCCTAAGTCTAATTAACTTCAGTCGAGAGGAATTTCAACTTCGTACAGAATTCTAACTGGTGAGATGGAATAGGGTATACGAGGATGAAACAGAGATAAGCTATTTGGTCAAATTGGAACATGTTGGAAATTTGCCTTTGGCGGGAGTTGCGACCGACCAACTTTAACGGCTTAAACACTAGTGTAACGTATGTTGGAGAATCCGGTTCTTCACACATGCATGATCTACTAAGTACGTAGATAACCGTAGGGTCAAGAATCGTCAAATTTCATTGAGAAATGAAAGAGATATTGGTTCACGAAGTAAGGTGTTTGAAGCATGAAAAATGTGGTATTGTGTGTAATTCTCCCTCATCGGTAGAGGAAGAAAGGTGTTGTGTATATAAGATTCGAAATTGGTTTGGGGTTTGGGACCCCAAGGGGTATCCCATGTGTTTAAAGGAGGGAGGACCTAGATGTGCTTCTGGTTCGAGGAAAGACCACACGCGCGCCGCCGCCGCCCGCCCGTCCCGTCCGGTCCGGCTCCGGTTCCGGGCCCGGTCTCGGTCACGGTCGTGGGCTATGGGCTGTGGGCCTTCGATATTATCTTTTTGGGCCGAAAAACTTTGCCGTAAGTACGCTTTGATCCCGTGTTTCGGATATACGGGACCGTTGGACCCGAATTCTTTCAAGATGTACGCTTTGGTCCCCGAAGTTCGAATTTCGACGGTCAAGAACGAAACGCCAAGCACTCAATTCAGCCATTTATTTTGGCTGAATTACTCCTCCTATAATGGCCAAATCCGTTGGTCTTTCACCATTTATGTTGGTGACTTTACTACCTCCATAATGGCCATTATTTGGCTATTATGGAGGCGCTTTTCAGCAAGAAAGAATGCCCCTCCCTCTCCTATATAAACACCCCATTACACCATTGTTGAGCACTAACAAGAAGCTAACGAAACAAAAGAGAGGCAACACACGAAAATACACAAGCGTAAATTTCTTCTTCCTACAACTTCCAAGCATCATTTCGTTACTCAATATTCTTCACGTAGCTCTTGAGTTTCCTTTGCTCAAGGGTTCCATTGCTGTTTTATCTTGGGAGACAAATTGTCCAGACGTATAAAGGATACATACGGGGCAATATTGTCTTAAGGACAGAGTGCCACACTCGACTCAAAGATAAACCAGCTTTCCATTTTTCGGTCTTTCAACAAAATCGTAATTTCGCTTTTGTTGTTATATTATAATTTTCAGATTTCTAGTCGAAAATATTGTATTCTTTGTTTATCCTTTCGAATACTTGTAATAGTTAAATACTTCCCGTACTGCTTTATAAAGTACCATAGAGCAAAATCTCCCAACAACTTAAGACAATATTTGTATAGTATTACTATTAGTGTTCGAAAGATGTCGGTCAAAAGTTGTGTGACCAAATCTGGATATGGAAATGGTTTTCTGGCAGAACAGAGTGATGATGATGAACGTGTTCATGGTGTCACCGCTACCAAGACTGGTGGAAACAAGCGTTCTCGAGAGCCTGAGGATGTCAACTGGGACAAGAGGAGAAGACTGAAGATGTACTTCTATCTTGCAGCAGAAGGCCTGTATCTATCCCAGACAAAAGATCCGAATAATGGTGAGAAGAAAATGGACACTCAGTCTGATGAAGTGACTGAAGTGAGCCAGAATCCGAAATTGGGATAAGTATTTTTCTTACTTGTCAAGAATAAGGATTAAATGATAAGTATTTTTCTTACTTGTCAAGAATAAAGATTAAATGATGTCTGATTAAAAAAAAAAAAAAAGATTAAAGTAAGGAGGAATATGAAAATAATTTATATTCCTTACGCTTTAACAAATCAGAAGTTTAATCTCATCTTCTTTCCCGTTTAGAGATTGGATTTGGTAAACGACTTAAAAAGATCCGTTCTTTTAAGTGTAATAATTAAAAGTGTGTAAAGTATGTCGCACATACAATGGAGAAAGATCCAATAACTGTGCGAAAACTCTTACCACTCTTAAGTAAGCGCCAAGAATTATCTGGGCACCAATCATAACGGAAGAAGACTAAAAGCTAAAGACGTTGAGCCTGTCATACTATTTGGCAGAAGATCCTTCATAGGATGATATTGGACACTCAGTCATAAAAAGCCTCCGGGCGACTGGAGTGGGCCAAAATTCCTTTGATATGATGATATTGGACACTCGCCATATAAAGCCTCCTAGACCGGAGTGGTGCCGAATTTATTTCATAGGAAAAGTAATGGACACCTAGTAAGGTGGGCCGTAGTTTCTAGGTCCTAAATGATCTGAAGGCCTAAATAAAGGCAGTAAAGAAATTGGACACTCAGTCTGCCAAAGCAACTAGAGTGGACCCGAGTATCGAGATCACATATGATCCGGTTACGCCCTAACCACGGGCAAAAGGTTGTTCATGTGAAGCAACGCCACCTCTAAAGTAGAAGGGGTTGGAGAGGTTGTCCTCAATAGGACTTCATGGATTGTGATCACTCTAAGATGAGGTGATACATATTCCTAACTTGGTTTAAGGGACGCCGTTGGTCAAGTCGGTTTGAGATTAGTCCAATAGGTCCGTAATAACTAAGAATGGTACAAAAGATGTCTGTAGCCAAATGAATGATATTTTTGTAATCCGTGCATCTATGCCATCATATATTAAGACACGTTAAATAGCAAGTCATTCAAAAGCTAACGATGTTGAGATTGTTGCCTACTGTCGACATAAACCCTCAAAGTGAATGTGAGGTAGACGAAGAGGCAAAATCACCTTTCCAAATTCCGTCAAGGGAATAGCGAAAGACGCACTACTCCTCTAGAACTTAGTCACACCTACTTGGGTGATTTGAAGTTTATACAAAATAGAGGGGGGAGACAAGTACGTTGTGATCGTCATTTGATGATAGTACAACGTATGGAATCCTTTGTTTGTTGAAAAGCAAAGATGAAGTTGTTGAAGCGGATAAAGCGCTACAAAGCGAAGTTGAAAATCAACTAAGCCTACGGATTGAAAAATTCGTAGTGATAGAGGGGGAGAATGTGAAGCATCGTTCATTAAACGAATGTTCATTTCTCACCTCGCCCAATGGTGTTAGCCAAGCGCGAAGTCGTACGCCCAAATTATGAGGGGTAGCTTGGTAAAAGATGGGCTACCGAAACAGTCAAGTTCGACCTAAGATCGTAGATTGCATATCCACCGGATCCGCAAATAACAAGAGTGTTGATCGCCTCTTGGCGTCAAAGAATGCTTGAATTCTTTGGAGATAGTTTTCCTTGGAAAAGGAAAAGGAGTAATTGCTCAAGGTTAACAAGAACCCGCGAGGGCTCGACTGTCCGGAACTAGACGTTCCGTATCTTCATGACTCGAAAGTTGCTTGTCTATCCGAACTTAATATTCCGGATCTCGAACTCGTGGATTCTAGATGTTGAACCAAGACGGAGCAAAGAGGGGACAAAGACTTGTTCCAGTCCTTCTAGCTTGTATGGTTGAGAACGAACCATGGACAATTGACAAAGAATTGTCATCTCCAAAAGCACCGCTTTAGAAAGAAGCTAAAGAGAGAAATAGATTCCATCATATGGAACCATACGTGTGTAATGGTTGATCTTCCTCCGGAAAAGAATCTTTGGGTTGTAAAAAGTGCTCCCCTGTGAGTAGCTTCACATCCAGGGCCATTGTAATCTTACATGGCATGGGTGTTGAAACACCTTCCAAACCGGAGAGTTGGAAGAAGATGATCGTAATTGGTTTGTCGAACTGTTGGGCTTCTTCCCGAACTTTCATTTTGGTCCCCGAAATGTTAACATTTTGGTCCCGAAAGTCTCGTATAAAACAGAAACAATGAATCGATCACGAAACATTGACTCGGTTAGAAAGCCAACAGCTTGGAAAACCAACGGTCTTAGAGTGAAAATCATATTGAAACAAAGTCTCGATATGAAAGATATGAGTATCACAGATGACATCTTAGGAATTGGATTTCTAAGACATCTAACGGACTGGTCGATAGTTGACAGTCTCGTTGAAGCCACCAATGGATATGAATCATAGAACTGATTGGAATCATGGTGCACCCATAGACAAGGAGCGATATGCTCGTGTCACGTGTAGTTCAATGTATTGTACACACTACAACCGACCTCGTATCGTCCAACAAACAGATCGCTTGAACTAAGGTTCACCGATGATCTTAATACAAGATCAATAGAAGGCGTTAAGTCGGATATGACGATATCTCGAATTATTCGCTTATCTACGGATTATAGTATTCTCGGATGTCCAGCGGTTCGAGAGAACACAAGTGATGCAAACGGACATCGTATCCGAAGAACACCAAAGCCACAAGTAAATGTGTATGGTGGTTCTTGGAAAATCCTCTAAGCAAACTTGCATCGACCGATTCATGATGGTATCGGAGTTTATCGCTTTATACAAAACATGAAAGAAGTTGAGTAACTTCACGGCTCCTTAGAGGACGTCCCTTATCGGGAGAAACCCGTACCTTCAGCAGTTATACACTGTGGCTAGCCGGTCGGCTTCAGGAAGGACACGGATGACGGCGTCTGGACATATCTGTCAGATCCGTTCGAGACATAAGACCGTATGGCGCTTGATCATCACGGGTGTCACTTCCTTGTTTACAAACTAAGGGACTACCCGGAGATCAAGCGTTACGCTTGTCTAGGGAATGAGCTTAAAACCCAAAATATACGGACCAATACAAATGGGAAACCCAACCTTACGAACCGGAGATCCCGGAATTTGGTTCAATGGGAAAACTAAGTTGTAAAGGTTCGGTTGATCGCTTCGGTGGAAGCATGAGCACTTCGGATAGTGATTTCTCGAAAAGAAACACCAAATCCAAAGCCGTTCCCGCGATAGACGTTAAGTGCTATCTCAGCAGATGGGTAAAGGTTAAGTTTTCAAAACTCGTAATGATCCTCAACAGGGTTAGGTCTTTGGGAAACTTTTAATGGTTCCTAACACTTGTGAAGTGGGGTATAGCAGATACCTTGTAGGAGACCACCTATTTAAGTGCGAGGACGGGCCGCCTCAAATTGAACGCACTTAAGAATCCAAGACGTTGTCCATGGCCAAAACGGACAAAACATTACGAAGAAGAGAGTAAGGGAATTTGTTGTGTTGGTACCGTTGTCTTGGCTTACACTAAACACTGACGGTTCAAGACATCACGTTCACCGCGCAATAAGTAAGTCCGATGGTATTCAACTATGGAAGGTTCAAAGCCGAGGCTACCTCTCCTTATGCAACATCGGTCCGCCGAAATATTGCTTTGGAAATGAAAAGACACCATGTGAGTGCGCCAAAATCTCTTTCAAGAGGGGATTGTTGGAAATTTGCCTTTGGCGGGAGTTGCGACCGACCAACTTTAACGGCTTAAACACTAGTGTAACGTATGTTGGAGAATCCGGTTCTTCACACATACATGATCTACTAAGTACGTAGATAACCGTAGGGCCAAGAATCGTCAAATTTCATTGAGAAATGAAAGAGATATTGGTTCACGAAGTAAGGTGTTTGAAGCATGAAAAGTGTGGTATTGTGTGTAATTCTCCCTCATCGGTAGAGGAAGAAAGAAGTGTTGTGTATATAAGATTCGAAATTGGTTTGGGGTTTGGGACCCCAAGGGGTATCCCATGTGTTTAAAGGAGGGAGGACCTAGATGTGCTTCGGTTCGAGGAAAGACCACACGCGCGCCGCCGCCGCCCGCCCGTCCCGTCCGGTTCCGGCCGGTTCGGTTCTCGGTCACGGGTCACGGTCGTCGTGGGCTCGGGGCCGTGGGCCTTCTCGATATTATCTTTTTGGGCCGAAAACTTTGCCGTAAGTACGCTTTGATCCCGAAGTTTCGATATACGCTTGGACCGTAATTCTTTCGGATGTACGCTTTGGTCCCCGAAGTTCGGTCCCCGAAGTTCGAATTTCGACGGTCAAGAACCGAAACGCCAAGCACTCAATTCAGCCATTTATTTTGGCTGAATTACTCCTCCTATAATGGCCAAATCCGTTGGTCTTTCACCATTTATGTTGGTGACTTTACTACCTCCATAATGGCCATTATTTGGCTATTATGGAGGCGCTGTGCAAGAAATGCCCCTCCCTCTCCTATATAAACACCCCATTACACCATTGTTGAGCACTAACAAGAAGCTAACAGAAACAAACAGAGGCAACACACGAAAATACACAAGCGTAAATTTCTTCTTCCTACAACTTCCAAGCATCATTTCGTTACTCAATATTCTTCACTTCGTAGCTCTTGAGTTTCCTTTGCTCAAGGGTTCCATTGTTGTTTTATCTTGGGAGACAAATTGTCCAGACGTATAAAGGATACATACGGGGCAATATTGTCTTAAGGACAAGTGCCACACTCGACTCAAAGATAAACCAGCTTCATTTTTCGCCTTCAACAAAATCGTAATTTCGAGCTTTTGTTGTTATATTGTAATTTTCGATTTCTAGTCGAAAATATTGTATTCTTTGTTTATCCTTTCGAATACTTGTAATAGTTAAATACTTCCCGCATCGCTTTATAAAGTACCATAGAGCAAAATCTCCCAACAACTTAAGACAATATTTGTATAGTATTACTATTAGTGTTCGAAAGATGTCGGTCAAAAGTTGTGTGACCAAATCTGGATATGGAAATGGTTTTCCGGCGAAGAGAGTGATGATGATGAACGTGTTCATGGTGTCACCGCTACCAAGACCGGTGGAAACAAGCGTTCTCGAGAGCCGAGGATGTCAACGGGACAAGAGGAGAAGATCGAAGATGTACTTCTATCTTGCGGCGGAGCAAGGCCCGTATCTATCCCGGACAAAAGATCCGAATAATGGTGAGAAGAAAATGGACACTCAGTCTGATGAAGTGACTGAAGTGAGCCAGAATCCGAAATTGGGATAAGTATTTTTCTTACTTGTCAAGAATAAGGATTAAATGATAAGTATTTTTCTTACTTGTCAAGAATAAAGATTAAATGATGTCTGATTAAAAAAAAAAAAGATTAAAGTAAGGAGGAATATGAAAATAATTTATATTCCTTACGCTTTAACAAATCAGAAGTTTAATCTCATCTTCTTTCCCGTTTAGAGATTGGATTTGGTAAACGACTTAAAAAGATCCGTTCTTTTAAGTGTAATAATTAAAAGTGTGTAAAGTATGTCGCACATACAATGGAGAAAGATCCAATAACTGTGCGAAAACTCTTACCACTCTTAAGTAAGCGCCAAGAATTATCTGGGCACCAATCATAACGGAAGAAGACTAAAAGCTAAAGACGTTGAGCTGTTCAAACAATTTGGCAGAAGATCCTTCATAGGATGATATTGGACACTCAGTCATAAAAAGCCTCCGGGCGACTGGAGTGGGCCAAAATTCCTTTGATATGATGATATTGGACACTCAGTCATATAAAGCCTCCGGGCGACTGGAGTGGTGCCAGAATTTATTTCATAGGAAAAGTAATGGACACCTAGTAAGGTGGGCCAGAGTTTCTAGGTCCTAAATGATCTGAAGGCCTAAATAAAGGCAGTAAAGAAATTGGACACTCAGTCTGCCAAAGCAACTAGAGTGGACCCGAGTATCGAGATCACATATGATCCGGTTACGCCCTAACCACGGGCAAAAGGTTGTTCATGTGAAGCAACGCCACCTCTAAAGTAGAAGGGGTTGGAGAGGTTGTCCTCAATAGGACTTCATGGATTGTGATCACTCTAAGATGAGGTGATACATATTCCTAACTTGGTTTAAGGGACGCCGTTGGTCAAGCTCGGTTTGAGATTAGTCCAATAGTCTCGTAATAACTAAGAATGGTACAAAGATGTCCGTAGCCAAATGAATGATATTTTTGTAATCCGTGCATCTATGCCATCATATATTAAGACACGTTAAATAGCAAGTCATTCAAAAGCTAACGATGTTGAGATTGTTGCCTACTGTCGACATAAACCCTCAAAGTGAATGTGAGGTAGACGAAGAGGCAAAATCACCTTTCCAAATTCCGTCAAGGGAATAGCGAAAGACGCACTACTCCTCTAGAACTTAGTCACACCTACTTGGGTGATTTGAAGTTTATACAAAATAGAGGGGGGAGACAAGTACGTTGTGATCGTCATTTGATGATAGTACAACGTATGGAATCCTTTGTTTGTTGAAAAGCAAAGATGAAGTTGTTGAAGCGGATAAGCGCTACAAAGCAGAAGTTGAAAATCAACTAAGCCTACGGATTGAAAAATTCGTAGTGATAGAGGGGGAGAATGTGAAGCATCGTTCATTAAACGAATGTTCATTTCTCACCTCAGTCTAATGGTGTTAGCCAAGCGCGAAGTCGTACGCCCAAATTATGAGGGGTAGCTTGGTAAAAGATGGGCTACCGAAACAGGTCAAGTTCGACCTAAGACTGTAGATTGCATATCCACTGGATCTGCAAATAACAGTAGTGTTGATCGCCTCTTGGCGTCAAAGAATGCTGAATTCTTTGGAGATAGTTTTCCTTGGAAAAGGAAAAAGGAGTAATTGCTCAAGGTTAACAAGAACCCGCGAGGGCCTGACTGTCCGGAACTAGACGTTCCGTATCTTCATGACTCGAAAGTTGCTGTCTATCCGGAACTTAATATTCCGGATCTGCAGAACTCAGGGATTCTAGATGTTGAACCAAGACGGAGCAAAGAGGGGACAAAGACTTGTTCCAGTCCTTCTAGCTTGTATGGTTGAGAACGAACCATGGACAATTGACAAAGAATTGTCATCTCCAAAAGCACTGCTTTGGAAAGAAGCTAAAGAGAGAAATAGATTCCATCATATGGAACCATACGTGTGTAATGGTTGATCTTCCTCCGGAAAAGAATCTTTGGGTTGTAAAAAGTGCTCCCTGTGAGTAGCTTCACATCCAGGGCCATTGTAATCTTACATGGCATGGGTGTTGAAACACCTTCCAAAAACCGGAGAGTTGGAAGAAGATGATCGAATTGGTTTGTTTGAATGTTGGGCTTCTTCCCGAACTTTCATTTTGGTCCCCGAAATGTTAACATTTTGGTCCCGAAAGTCTCGGATAAAACAGAAACAATGAATCGATCACGAAACATTGACTGCGAAGTTAGAAAGCCAACAACTGGAAAACCAACGGTCTTAGAGTGAAAATCATATTGAAACAAAGTCTCGATATGAAAGATATGAGTATCACGATGACATCTTAGGAATTGGATTTCTAAGACATCTAACGGACGGTCGATAGTTGACGGTCTCGTTGAAGCCACCAATGGATATGAATCATAGAACCGATTGGAATCATGGTGCACCCATAGACAAGGAGCGATATGCTCGGTCACGTGTAGTTCAATGTATTGTACACACTACAACCGACCAGGTATCGTCCAACAAACAGATCGGTTGAACTAAGGTTCATCGATGATCTTAATACAAGATCAATAGAAGGCGTTAAGTCGGATATGACGATATCCGAATTATTCGCTTATCTACGGATTATAGTATTCTCGGATGTCCAAATGGCGGTTACGAGAGAACACAAAGTGATGCAAACCGGACATCGATCGAAGAACACCAAAGCCACAAGTAAATGTGTATGGTGGTTCTTGGAAAATCCTCTAAGCAAACTTGCATCGACCGATTCATGATGGTATCGGAGTTTATCGCTTTATACAAAACATGAAAGAAGTTGAGTAACTTCACGGCTCCTTAGAGGACGTCCCTTATCGGGAGAAACCCGTGCCTTCAGCAGCTATACACTTGTGGCTAGCCGGTCGGCTTCGGGAAGGACACGGATGACGGCGTCTGGACATATCTCGGTAGATCCGTCGGAGACATAAGACACGTATGGCGCTGATCATCACGGGTGTCACTTCCTTGTTTACAAACTAAGGGACTACCCGGAGATCAAGCGTTCTGCTGTCTAGGGAATGAGCTTAAAACCCAAAATATACGGACCAATACGGTGGAAACCCAACCTTACGAACCGGAGATCCCGGTAATTTGGTTCAATGGGAAAACTAAGTTGTAAAGGTTCAGTTGATCGCTTCGGTGGAAGCATGAGCACTTCGGATAGTGATTTACGAAAAGAAACACCAAATCCAAAGCCGTTCCCGCGATAGACGTTAAGTGCTATCTGCAGATGGGTAAAGGTTAAGTTTTCAAAACTCGTAATGATCCTCAACAACAGGTTAGGTCTTTGGGAAACTTTTAATGGTTCCTAACACTTGTGAAGTGGGGTATAGCAGGATACCTTGTAGGAGACCACCTATTTAAGTGCGAGGACGGGCCGCCTCAAATTGAACGCACTTAAGAATCCAAGACGTTGTCCATGGCCAAAACGGACAAAACATTACGAAGAAGAGAGTAAGGGAATTTGTTGTGTTGGTACCGTTGTCTTGGCTTACACTAAACACCGACGGTTCAAGACATCACGTTCACCGCGCAATAAGTAAGTCCGATGGTATTCAACTATGGAAGGTTCAAAGCTGAGGCTACCTCTCCTTATGCAACATCGGTCCGCTGAAATATTGCTGGAAATGAAAAGACACCATGTGAGTGCGCCAAAATCTCTTTCAAGAGGGGATTGTTGGAAATTTGCCTTTGGCGGGAGTTGCGACCGACCAACTTTAACGGCTTAAACACTAGTGTAACGTATGTTGGAGAATCCGGTTCTTCACACATACATGATCTACTAAGTACGTAGATAACCGTAGGGCCAAGAATCGTCAAATTTCATTGAGAAATGAAAGAGATATTGGTTCACGAAGTAAGGTGTTTGAAGCATGAAAAGTGTGGTATTGTGTGTAATTCTCCCTCATCGGTAGAGGAAGAAAGAAGTGTTGTGTATATAAGATTCGAAATTGGTTTGGGGTTTGGGACCCCAAGGGGTATCCCATGTGTTTAAAGGAGGGAGGACCTAGATGTGCTTCGGTTCGAGGAAAGACCACACGCGCGCCGCCGCCGCCGCCGCTCGTCCCGTCCCGTCCGGTTCGGTTCTCGGGTCACGGGTCGTGGGCTATGGGGGTGGGGCCTTCGATATTATCTTTTTGGGCCGTAAAACTTTGCCGTAAGTACGCTTTGATCCCGAAGTTTCGGATATACGCTTTGGACCGAAATTCTTTCGGATGTACGGTTTGGTCCCCGAAGTTCGAATTTCGACGGTCAAGAAGAACCGAAACGCCAAGCACTCAATTCAGCCATTTATTTTGGCTGAATTACTCCTCCTATAATGGCCAAATCCGTTGGTCTTTCACCATTTATGTTGGTGACTTTACTACCTCCATAATGGCCATTATTTGGCTATTATGGAGGCGCTTTTCAGCGAGAACATGTGCCCCTCCCTCTCCTATATAAACACCCCATTACACCATTGTTGAGCACTAACAAGAAGCTAACGAAAAACATAGAGGCAACACACGAAAATACACAAGCGTAAATTTCTTCTTCCTACAACTTCCAAGCATCATTTCGTTACTCAATATTCTTCACGGTAGCTCTTGAGTTTCCTTTGCTCAAGGGTTCCATTGCTGTTTTATCTTGGGAGACAAATTGTCCAGACGTATAAAGGATACATACGGGGCAATATTGTCTTAAGGACAGAGTGCCACACTCGACTCAAAGATAAACCGGTTTCCATTTTTCAGTCTTCAACAAAATCGTAATTTCAGTTTTGTTGTTATATTGTAATTTTCAGATTTCTAGTCGAAAATATTGTATTCTTTGTTTATCCTTTCGAATACTTGTAATAGTTAAATACTTCCCGTACTGCTTTATAAAGTACCATAGAGCAAAATCTCTCAACAGAACATGCTCATAAGACCTCTCTATAACAATCATTCTCTATATAATATTTCCTTATAATAGCCAAGTTTTTTTTTTCAACCGATTTTTAATGTTATGTTATATGTTCTCTATAACAATATTTCACTATAACAATAAAAAAAAATCCGAACAAAGTAGGTCATTATAGAAACATTTGATTGTATATTGAAAAGAAAAACACATTGGACCCTTAGATCAACAAAAGCTATACCGAACTAACATTTTCTTGTCTCGAACAGGCAGAAATTTCACTGCACGGTTATGTATTTTAAATAATACTACTTATTAATTAAGGAGGAAGTTGGAATTACAGTGAAGGTATATATATGGAGTAATTTTATAATGGGTTGCTTCAGATTCTGGGTACCAACTTGTTATTAGATTATAAACCACTACTTTTCAAGACATCGTTTGACGAACTATTTTAACTAATCATAGTAGTAATATTAATCAACATGGGGCACATGAAAGTTGAAACTTTTCACATTTCCAAAATTTAGCAACTGTCTAATTGGATGCACGTTTTTGGTCCCCCACCCAAGAGGGAAAAAGGGTAAAGAAATTAAGAAAAAAAGTCACTCATCTTGCCTGGTCATATAAACTTAAAAATTCTAACATAAATATTAAACATATTTTCAGATTACTTAGGATGCAATAATCCCAAATGTCTCCACAAATAAGTAGTGATTTGTATATTTGCTACAATTAGTAACGTATACTTATTGTAAACTTCCAAAATTCGTCTTCCGCTCTCACAAACACCTCTCTTAAATTTCCCTTTCTTCTTTGTTCTTTCAATATGTCTAAGAACAATTGTCACCCTGCCCTCACAGTTTCCAATATCAAGAGCAGTATCCCTATTGTCCTTGAGATGGAAAACGTCCAATATGCGACGTGGGCGGAGTTGTTTAAAATTCACGCTATCTCTTATCAAGTTCTTCATCACATCATTCCTTCCGCTAGACCCCTTCCTGCGGAGGATCCTGAGTTATGGATTACACTTGATGCTACCGTTCTCCGATGGATCTACGCCACTATTTCAGTGGACCTTCTACAGACGATTATTGAGCCGGATACCACGGCTATGGCTGCATGGAATAGATTGCGTGACATATTCCAAGACAACCAACATTCACGTGTTTCGTCACACTCGAGCAGGAATTCTCTCTCGTTCGAATGGATGAATTTCCGAACGTTTCTGCATATTGCAAGAAACTAAAGGAGTTGGCGGATCAACTCCGTAATGTTGGCGCACCAATAACAAACAATCGTCTAGTTCTACAGTTGGTTGCCGGTCTTTCGGAGGCCTATAATGGGGTTGGAACTCCCCTTCGCCAAAGCAACCCTCTTCCAGACTTCTATCAAGCCCGCTCCATGCTTACGTTGGAAGAAGCCGGTTTTACAAAAAAGGCGGCTACCAGAGCAAGCCAAGTCGCCATGGTGGCGTCCTCTCCTAGTCCTTCGGGTTTTGTTAATAATTCGGGCCAAAACTATAACAATGGTGGCGGCAAGAATAATCGAAAAAATAATAACAAAAATCGTGGGGGCAAACGCGGTGGTTCTAGTGGCGGTTCCGGTGGTCAGCAAGCAGGTGGTGGGTCCCATCCAGTGAACAGTGACCCACCACCCCCCTGGGCCCAAGCAGCGGGGGGCCCATGGCGGTGGGGGTAGCAGGGCGGTGGGCCGTGGGCCACACAGCCTTACATATGCAGAAATTCCAAAGGTGGCCGGTGGGCTAGCCAACATCCGTGCCCAACGCCCAAGCGGTGGCGGCCCACTGTCGGTGGCCCAACAAGAAGCACCTCCGGCGGCTACGGCCCAAAGACCATCATGGACGGGAGTTCTTGGGCCCCGTCCTCCGCAAGCCCATCATGCAACAGCCCCACTCGGGACCGATATCGAGGCCGCGATGCACACGTTGGGGTTGACTCAACCGGACCCAAATTGGTACATGGACACCGGGGCAACTACTCACATGACTTCCGAATCAGGTACTCTCTCCTCTTATTCTAATTTGAGCACCCCTCGGGGTATAATTGTTGGTAATGGCAACTCTATTCCAATTCAGGGTTATGGTCAGAAAACGTTGTCTCCCCTCAATCCACCCCTTCTCTTGAAAAATACTTTACATGCTCCTAAATTGATTAAAAATTTAGTGTCTGTCCGGAAGTTCACTACTGACAATTCCGTTTCCGTTGAGTTTGATCCTTTTGGTTTTTCTGTGAAGGATTTCAAGACGGGGAGTCATCTCATGAGGTGTGATAGTAGGGGGGATCTGTATCCTATCATGCCTGGTTTCAGTTCATCGAGTCAAACCATGCCATCAACCTTTGCAGCCATCTCTCCTTCCATGTGGCATGCTCGTCTGGGTCATCCAGGATCTTCTATTTTATCAGTTTTAGATAGAAATAGCTTTATTTCCTGTAAGGGTACGAGTCGTACTCCACTTTGTCAGGCTTGTTCATTAGGGAAAATTGTTAAGCTGCCATTTGTAGACTCCAATTCTCATACTTCGATGCCATTTGATATTATTCATAGTGACTTATGGACGTCTCCTGTTCTCAGTTCATTGGGTCATCGATATTATGTTCTCTTTTTAGATGATTATTCTAGATTTTTGTGGACGTTTCCAATTGCGAATAAATCACAAGTGTTTTCCGTCTTCATCCAATTTAGAGCGTTCATTCGTACTCAATTCGAAAGAGAAATAAAGAATATTCAATGTGATAATGGGAAAGAGTATGACAATAGGGAGTTCCGGGATTTCTGTGCTAAAAATGGGATCAATTTTCGGTTTTCGTGTCCTCATACATCTTCACAAAATGGGAAGGCCAAACGCAAAATTCGTTCCATCAATAACATTGTCCGAACTCTCCTAATTCATGCCTCCATACCTCCATATTTTTGGCATCATGCTCTACAAATGACCACATATCTTCTTAACATAATTCCTTCTAAAGGTCCGACATATTTTCCCCCCCTCAAAATCTTATATAATAAGAACCCTTCTTATTCTCATCTTCGGATTTTTGGGTGCTTGTGTTATCCGTTATTCCCATCCACCACAATTAACAAACTTCAGGCTCGGTCTACCCCGTGTGTGTTTTTGGGTTATCCGTCTAATCATCGTGGTTATAAGTATTTTGATTTATCCTCCAAGAAAATCATAATCAATCGCCATGTCATTTTTGATGAAACTCAATTCCCAATTACAAAAGTTCATACTCCCGAACCTAAGTCGTATAATTTTTTGGATGACCAAATATCCCCATATATTATTCGGAATTTTTCGGACGTCTCCCGTACCCAAAATCCTCCAGCGGGCCCACTGCCCGTGGACCCACAAAGATCGCCACACCCAAAGCAATTCCACGACCTTTCGGAACAGCTTCTAGCAATTGGGCCGGTCCTCACCCACCGGAACTAGTCCGATCGACGAGTCCGCCTTTACCGATTTGGGCCAACGGGCTCACTGCCCGCGGCCGGTCCCGTCCCGAGCCCAGAAAATTCCCAAAATTCCCTCAATTCTTCCTCGAGTCATCGACCGGTCACTCGTAGTCAGCGGGGTATTTTTACACCTAAAAGACATTTTAATTTACATTCTGATGTCTCTAAATCCCCCTTGCCCCGCAATCCTGTGTCCGCATTAAATGACCCTAATTGGAAAATTGCTATGACTGATGAATATAATGCTCTTATTGATAATAAGACGTGGGAGTTGGTGCCCCGTCCATATGGTATTAATGTTATCAGGTCTATGTGGTTTTGTGCTCATAAAGAGAATTCAGACGGGTCCTTTGCTCGACATAAGGCGCGACTTGTTGGTGATGGTAAGACTCAGCAGGTTGGGATAGATTGTGGTGAGACGTTTAGTTCGGTGGTCAAACCGGCTACCATTCGCATTGTGCTTAGCTTGGCTCTTTCAAAGACTTGGCCAATTCATCAGTTGGATGTCAAGAATGCTTTCCTACACGGTGATCTCAAGGAAACAATCTATATGCATCAGCCGTTGGGTTTCAGGGATCCAAACCGTCCTCATCATGTATGTTTGTTGAAGAAGTCCTTATATGGGCTTAAGCAGTCTTTAAGAGCCTGGCACACGAGGTTTGCTGACTTTGTTTCCACTATTGGGTTCACTCACAGCAGGTCAGATAACTCATTGTTCATCTACCGCAGTGGTTCATCCTTGGCCTACATCCTGTTGTATGTGGATGATATCATCTTGACTGCCTCTTCCGATGCCTTACGCCAGTCTATCATGACCATGCTCAGTTCTGAGTTTGCTATGAAAGACTTGGGGCCTTTGAGTTATTTTTTGGGGATTGTCGTCAAGCGTCATTCCGATGGCTTATTTTTGTCTCAACGAAAGTATGCTGTTGAGATCATAGAGAGGGCTGGGATGTCATCCTGTAAGTCCACTTCCATGCCAGTTGATGCAAACCCAAAGCTAAGTGCCGCAGCAGGTGCACCATACGAGGACCCGATCCGCTATCGCAGCCTTGCAGAGCCCTCCAAAGATCTTTACCTTTACCGCACCTGGATATTACATATGCGGTTCAAATAGTGTGTTTATTCATGCATGATCCCGAGTTGAACACATGAATGCAATCAAACGCATCATTCGGTATATTCGGGGGACACCGGACTATGGATTGCACTTGTATCCTTCATCTACATCCACACTTGTCTCGTACACGGATGCGATCGGGGTGGTTGTCCCGACACCGGACGGTCGACTTCTGCGGCAAAGTTTGAGCTGTTTTCCCATAAGATAGGGATACACTTTTTTTTTTTTTTTTTCGAAAACCGCCTTCGCTATGGCGTTCAAGGATTATCGCGTATCCAATTCAGAATTATGGTTTTAGTACAAAGTCCTTATAAGTTATAAACCTATTTATAGCCTTAATATATCTGATTATATAACTCAATATCTCATGTACATGTAACAAAACATTCCGGACGTGGTATAGTTTTCTTTACAGAATTTGAAGTTTATAGATTATCATGTTAATATAACAATTAGGTTTACATACAAGTATTTATAAATATTTTAATTTTTTTTATACATATATACGAAGTCCCTGCAAAAGTTACTGATATTTCGTAAATCCATATTCATACTCTAAATCCCTCCACTACAATGAATTGCAGTCTGAAATCCTAACAGTTAGATCCTAAAAGGTAAAAATATCATACTTAAAAATTAAAATTTGAATTTGTGATCTAAAATAACTTTTGTATTCCCTACATGCTTCTCTTTTGCTTTACTCTTTAGGGAGTATAAAAACTCATGTACACTAGAAAAAGAAGTAGTTAATTTTAACCAATTTGTGCAATATACAATATGATAATAAAACTGAATATCTTATTCAGATAATCATAACATAAAACTGAATATCTTATTATAATTTGTTTTGATTTTCTTACTTTATTAGGATTTCTTTATAATAATTGTGTTTTATCTCTAAAAGGAAAATTATTTATTTTCTTGAAGAAAAAAGGATTTGGACTTTTATTAATTGAAGTTTTTTCTTCAAACAACAATACAATAGCATCTACAATGTGATTCTGATTCAGAGAGAGATTATTTTCTTAATAGCTTGTTATACTTTCTTTTATATTAATTTTCTTATATGCAGTTTAATTGACCAATCATGACGCCTTGTTATTTTAATCTCAACTAACATGTGAAGTGTTCAATCCTTTATATACTCTTTTAGTTGCTCTTCCAAGCCTGATTTATTAGATAATTAACATCTATAAATTACAAACAGAACACAGAAAAAGAATGGATTGGTGAATTGGGGTTTGGAGAAAGTGTAATTAATAGAAATATAATACTCCCTCCGTCCATTTTTACTTGTTATACTTTAACTTGACACGCTTATTAAGAAGCTAAAAATAGAATGATAATTTACTATATCACCCTTAATTATTGCTAAGTAACCTAATGATTGAAATAAATAAAACATACTTTAAAAGTTGTGCGACCACTAAAATTTTCTTGAACTTGTCAATCCAATAATAAATGATAAGAATAAAATAGATATAAAATATAAATTATCTCTTAATTTTCTAAAAAGTATAAGTAAAAGTGAATAACTATTTTTAATATAATGGATTAGTAAACCGAGAAATTACAATACTTGGTCATTGTAGTGTAGTGGGTGAACAAGTTGGCAGCTGGATAGGATTCTCTGAACAAGTGTAAATCGGACATTGGCCTTTTTTAACCAACTGCAAAGCTGTGAATAAAACAGTACTATATCCCAATCCATTGCAAAAAAACTCAAAGTTTTTGAATTGATGATCGAATGCTGATGCAAAGATGCTTTAAATTGAGTGAAATGTCTATAGTTATTGTTATTTATTGGTAGATAGATAGATACCTGTCAGAGTTCAGACGGTTTTGTTTGGCTGCATCCTGTTACCACCATTTAAATATGCTGCCACGAGTGGAATATATATTGAAATGCTTAAAGGAAAACAGACCATAGTGAGTTGGGAAAAGAGCTCTTTTCACTCTCTATCCATAGTCTAGTCCCTAGCATTCAGCTAATATCGTCTGTTAATCCCATATTTGTGCTTTTTGATACCTACTCTATATTAGGGCTGTAAAATGGGGCGGGGCGGGGCGGGGCGGGGAGGGGCGGGCTCCGGCAGGCCGAGATAGGCCGGATGGGAATAGGTCCCGTCCGTCCCACATCCCGCCGTAAGAGGGGCCGGAATTTGGGGGGACGGGTTGGGTCGGGATTTGATTTTTTTGCCACTTAATTTTAAAAAATAATATACATAAACACTTCAATAATTGAACAAGATAATGTAATAAAAACATCCCAAGACTATTTTTGTGCCTCTTATATTATTTAATAGAAATATGATTTTTTTGTAATACAATTTCAAAATTGCAATTTTGTGGTGTTGTTCAAAAGTTGCAAATCACATACTAAAATTGCAATTAAAAAAATTATATAGTTAACCATACTTTTTTTAATTTCCTCACAATGTCTTGAGAATCTTCGGTTGGAATTGAAATTTGTTGGTCAAATTGTTCGACCTCGCTTCATGTTCCCTCCGACAAGATTTCGTTGTAGTTCCAAAATCAAAATTTGACCGTTGTTGCAACGGTTATTTTTGCAAAAGGGGGGGCTGGTTGGGCGGGACGAGGTCGGGATGGATCGGAATCGAGACGGGGCCTGGGATCGTCCCGCCCGTCCCGAGTTCGAACCCCGACAATGCCAATTTTTAAGGGGATCGAGGCGGGCCAGGATCGGACCGATCCGGCCCACTGGACATCCCTACTCTATATAGTATTGTGACTTGTGAGTGAGTGATAAAAGATGCAATCGTTGTTAATGGTTTAGCAACCCTGGTTTGAAATCAATAATTTCAGTAGAAGACTTTCCTTTGATTGGCTCATTATGAATTGACGAGGATCTTTAGGGAAATAGCTTCACTAATATTTTCTATAAAAAAAAAAAGTTCTCTTACAAATGAGTGACTTTCTTACATATTGTCTGGATTTAACAAGAGTAATCCCAAGAGCATGTATAAATGATATTACCGAAGACTGAGCATGGGGGTGAGTGGAGTTGTTGGGGGATAGATAATCAACAGGAAATACCACTAGGAGGACTTGCATTCCTACTTCTATTAGAAAAGTCACTTTTCTAATTTTTAAAGATTTAGATTTCCGACCAGCCAAACATGAAAAAATGAAAATATTTTTCCCCATACCAAACACACCTGGATGTGAGGACCAAGATAGGAAGACTACTACACAATGAGGCTAAAATCTCTTAACTCAATTAAGATGAACCAAGGAATAATGAGGTAAAATGGTAGTATGAATGTAAAAAATAGCTCAAGCTGAAAACACCGAGCAGTGGTGATATACTCAATTTATTGCCATCTAAGATGGAAGAATAGAGAAAAAGAAAAATACACCAGCCAAATATGTTTACAGTTAGAGAAAGAAACATCAACAAAGAGCAATTTCCTACAATTTAAGATAAATCATTTCAGTTACTATGCATGATGAAGCCCAATGATTTTATTATCACAATTATTTGCTGTAGTTATAGCTTTATCTCGTGTGCATATGAGAAGGCGATCAAAATATACAAACATAGCCTTCATGTAAGTGTAGCTCTGACTTCTTTCCTATCTGCTCCACAGGCCTGAAAAGAACACACATTGATCAATTGAAACCATCTAAAAATTCTAAACCTAGAGTATTTCACACAGAATAGAATTGCTCCTTAACGAAACATTTCGGTTGTAGTTTGTTCTTCCACTCACTATTTGTATAGTTGTATTGTTTCAAGTGACATTATTGTAAACTCTCTAAAAAATCAGTGAGATCATAAAGATATCATACAAATACTTCCAATACATTCCAAGGAAAAACAGCAAAAATCAACCAAAAAAAGAACACTTTAACAGTTAAGGGATCGTGCAACACAAGCTACTGCAATCACTAAGGTTAAGGAATTACAAAACACTAGGCCAACATCTTAGATTATCCAAAAGAAGCATAGTAGAAGGAACCAGCTGCTATTTACGTAGCTGGGAGGGAGAATTCTCTCAGCAAATAGTTCAGACGCCGTCTATTAGTTAAAAAAGGCCCCTGTGATTTAATTATTAGATAACCCTGGACCACATTTTCCTTACACTTCACTCATTAGATAAAATATTACTATCACAATCTCTCATCGGATTTTGTAAGTAATAATGAAAGTCAGTTCAAAGCAACAACCACCATATCTACTATCTAGTGAAAATAGAGTAATGGAGGGCTCCAGCCACATGATCTGATTCGGATCCACTGTGCAAAAAACCCTTGACAAAAATCCAAATATCTCTTGCTGTTCAAGAACAAAATCTATTTGGCACCTGTTTAACTGAACATTGTCCTATCTGCATCCATCTAACTATACACAGATAACATTACAACTGAAACATCAAAAAGATTCATAAACATTGAAAAAGCTACGAACAACACATTTTCATTGATACTCTCAACTAAGATGGTTAATCCACAAAAACATAGAGAGAGCTTCAAGTTTGAAGCACCCCCCATCTCTTCCTTTTCATAAGACTTAGAATAGCAGTCCCAATAGTTTGTAATTCTTCTTCTGTCTCAACATGTTCCACAAACACAACATTTTACCCGACAAAAGGAAAGCAATGAGAATAACCCCACCACATTCCTATTGACTCTTATCACACTATAGAAACACCACATTCCTATTGACTCTATCACACTATAGAAACAACACAACAACAAACCCAATGTGATCCCACAAGTGAGGTCTGGGGAGGGTAGGATGTACGCAGACCTTACCCCTGCCCTTTCTGAGGTAGAGGGGTTGTTTTTGGTAGACCCTCGGCTAAAAGAAAAGTAATTGGAGCAGGACTGTAAGAAAAAAACAACAAAATAGCAAGATACAAAACAAATGTGGCAACAGATCGTAATGCACATCAAGGAATAAGAAATTACGTGATGACTGAATACTACTATTAAAAGGAAAGGAGGAGAGGAGAGTAGCCCCTCTCCCACTCAGAGTGCGACAACACTTAGCTACTTACTAACCTTCTACCCCAATCCTCGACCTCCATATCTTTCTATCTAATGTCATGTCCTCAGTCAGTTGAAGCAGTGTCATGTCCTGTCTAATCACCTCCCCCTAGTTCCTTCCCAATATACTGTCAACTGGAATTTAAGGCCAATGACAACTATTAACAGAAGAACTGAAAATGGGCTAGTCTCCATAAAGCTCGAAGTAGTTCTTCCTTGTTGGGGAAATTTTAAAAAAAAAATCAAAAGTTTTTTCTGAGGTCCAAATTACAGCGTCAAACCCGTCAACTTAACTCCATATGCCACTCTTATAAAAGAGAAAATCATGTCAAACTCCCAGTCAACATAGCTCCTTTTGTATATCATTTTTTTTATTGTTAGCTCCTTTTGTATACAATTACAAAGAGGCACAACACAATGATGCCCCTACATTCAATGGTCAGATTACAGCATCAAACCCGTCAACTTAACTCTATCGGACACTCTTATAAAAGAGAAAATCATGTCAAACTCCCAGTCACTGTAGTTCTTTTGCATACAATTACAAAAAAGGCACAACATAATGACAATTTCACAACGGGGTACTTTAGCACATGGTGACTATGGATATCTCTATGAATAAATGTTTTTATCACTAGTGAAAGTACTCTCGGACACTCAGTAAAATACTACTACTCAGTAGACTACCAGGCAAGGACCAGTGATTAAATTTAGAGCCGAGCATGCTACTCTGGTTACCAAGAGTTTACCCTTCTCAATATACTGTCAAATGGATAGTAATGACAAATACCACTATTGACACAAAAACTAATCCCTTTGTCTGAGCTGGTCTCCATAAAGCTTGCAAAGTAATTCTTCCTTGGTCCAGGGAAATCAGAAAAAAGAAATCAATAGTTTTTACCAAGGTCTCCTCTATATTCAATCATCGGATTACATCATCAAACCTGTCAACTTACTCCATGGGCCACTCTTATAAAAGAATCACTTGTCAAAGTGCTCTTAGCAGAATACTAGGCACAAACTATATTTACTGAAGGTAATTTCAAGGATGGATTTCCACATCATAATATTTTTCACAAGATAATGTGCTACCTCGTGGGGATTGGGGGGTAGACTTCAGTTGTAGATTTCTTAAGTGCTTATATAATGTCTAATGAAAATTTGCAATTATAACTTAATTTATAGATGATACAGTCTTCATTAAATAATACTCCTAAAGAGATGAACTGATGAATTAGAACAAATGCATACCTCAACTCCAAATCCTTTCACATATACATTGGTAAATAGCTCAGAAGGGTCAGGCATGGGGCTCTCCTGGAATACAGTATAAGCAGTTACTAATCAGCTAAAAAAAGCAGTTACCATAATTAGAATCACTAAAGAATAGAAGATAAAAGCACCACCCTCACCTTTGCTTTAGCAATGGCTTCGTCTACAATTTTTCTCTTTTCTTTCTCAATCTCCTGGAGAGAAGGAACAAAAACCGACAAAAGAGTTGAGAAAGTCCTTTCAAGATCGACGCCAAATTAAACATAGTTTCCCTGGATACAAGCTTTAAAAAGTAGTCTTTACCTTCAGCTCCTTCTCAGTGGCTATATCATGGGCTAATATGAGTTTCCTGATTCTTTCAATAGGGTCACGTTCCTGTAAAGTTAATAATAATTTTATTAAAATGTTCTATGCAGCATTCACGGGTTTAGATGTATTAGAAACTCTAGGATGTATTGACCTGTCTAACACCACTAATCTCATCACGAGTGCGGTAGGTGCTTCCAGGATCAGACATAGAGTGACCATGGTACCTATAGGTGTCCATTTCAAGAATCTGAACCAAATTTAAAGAACATTAAAATGTTATAATATACTAAAATGAAGTAAAAGAAAAGAATACTAATGTGTGAATATAACTGCGTCAAATTTGGCAAACAAATTACATGATTCAGCCCCCAAAACACTTGGCTCAAGATCCCAAAGCAATATAGCTCCACTAGTGCAAGGTATCAAGGATACTGCACTACTTCGTGCAATTTCTATCAGCTGGATAGCCAATACTGTGGCACATAGGTTATCAAAATACAGTCATTGTCCAAGGAAAATAGACACGTGGACCCTTTGGTTCTCATCATGTCCTAGGTCTAGCCTGTTTTCATTTATTATGCTAACGGTTTTACAACCTCCTTGCTATTGAAAACAAAGAGAATCAAAAACACGTGCAACCCAAAAATGACTAATCAACTAAACACATTTAGCCCAAAACATTAATGCTCATCATATGTGACACTGTAAAGAAGGTACAGTAATAAGAAGTGTTAACATAATTGCTACCAATTACAAATTCCTGAAACCGTCTTATGTAGAAAAATTCATTGTGATGAGCTTGCGGATTCTATTAACCAAATCAATATATGACTCCTCACTGAACTTGTTGTTCCATCTAATTTTTCCAAAATTCACAAGTAAGCCCTTCACCCAGAGCACTCAACTAACATTTAAATGTTGCATTTTGGTTATCCAAGTCCTTCAATCAAGGATTCTAAGCAGATATTAGAGCACAAACCACCAGCGCTAGAAAGTAAGTGCTAATGTGATCTGTTCTGGTCAAGTAAAAGTTCATAAAGAGACCCAAGTAGAACAGAGGCCATCATATATTTCCACTAATGAAGCCTTTTTCTTATCAGGCATTCATTGACATTATCTCAACTGCTACGCATTTTTCACCATGCATCCTCTTCTAATTTCAATGGCAGAGAAATACTTGACTAAGCAGGTTATCGTAATGAACTGATCTTAATAATTAGTTCAAGGACTTTATTAAGGATGCAAAATAAGTGTTTAGGAATCACACATCTAACCAATGTTGATTATGGCTAAGTTCATGCTCCCTATATGAGACAAGGTATAAATTTATTAATAACCTTATTTTCTTTTAATCTGGACAACAAGTTAGCAGACATCTCATGATAGCATAAGATAATAAGTTGGCCAGAGAATTTGATTAAGTGCAGCAGTTCTAGCTGGTAATATAGTTGAATCAGTTTATAATCTGGTTGCTGTAACCAATAACTCCAGTAACTCAAGCAACCTTCTAAAATAGAAGGATCGCTTCTGCTTTTGTTTCACACATGGGCAGCTGTGAAAAAGAAAGAGGACACCCTTCAATCAATGCTTTCGGGCGAAGTCCTTCTGTGTCAAAGTGGTGACTCTTTTGCTTTGAATTCGAATTAGATGGAGAAAGAAAGGGAAATGATTTGGAGATAGGTCAAAATCAAAAGAAAGATGACGAGAAAGAAAACCTTAAGGGGGAGTCTACGGCTCCAGCAAAAGAGGGGGGGATGAACAGACCAAGTTTTCCTAGAAATTTGGGGCCTGTCTTCCCTTTTTCCAGTTCATCTTACGAAAAAAAAGGTTTACATCCTTGGATGGAAATGTTGGCACTCCCAAATCAGTATAAACTAGGGTTGTCCAGTGGGCCGGGTCGGCCCGATCCCGCTACCCAGCCCGCCCGATCCCCCCTTTAAAAAAATTGGCGGTGTCGGGGTTTGAACTTGGGACGGGGCCTGGGATAGTCCTGATCCGCCCCATCACTACCCCGGCCCGACCCGTCAGCCCTCCTCCCCCTTTGCAAAAATAATTGTTGCAACAACAGCCAAATTTCGATTTTGTCTGTTGTGCAACGACTATAACGGCCATTTTTGGGCCCCCACCCCATAAACCCCCTACCCCCTTAATATTTATTTTTAACTCCTAAGTTAATATAGTTACACTTTAACCCTATTTCTCAACTATAAATACCTCATTTTCCTCTTCATTTTTCTCACAAATCTTCATACGATCTCTCAATTTATCTCTTTACAATTCTACATTGACTACTAAATATTATATTTATTTTGCTCATTTTTATCACAAAGTTAAAAAATTGGGAGTGAAGTTGGCAACTAGCTTGAGGATCATCCATTAAGCAAAGTTTCAATTACCTCGATTACACATCGACATTACGTCGGCGTTTGGTACCTACGTTCCTTCTTTAAATTATTATTGTTAATTTATTCTAATTATCGCACTTAATTTCATTATCTTTAATTATTTATTTGCATAATTAAAATGGAAGGATTAAGAGGTAGTTTAAGGGTAAGGGTAAAGGTGTTTCTTCTAGTAGGGTAACAAGGTCATGGGTACTTCTTCTAGTAATCCTATTCCTAGTCCCGATAATTTCACCGATTTCACTCATATAGATGAAACTGTTTTTTTTAATGATATATCATTAGATGATGAGGTAGATGAACCAAACTTTAATTCAGACGATAATCTAGATGACACACCCACTAGTGCACCTCAAACTCAGGCTCAGACTAAGTCTCAGCCTGAAACTAAAACTGGAATGGCTCTTATTCCCCCTAGTATGAGTCGAGACCCCACACAACGAAAATTAAAATCAGTTGCGTGGCATTTTTTTGATAGGGACCAAGAGAATAACTAGCTAGATGTAAAATTTGTAAAAATGTTTATAAATTTAAAACCGGAAAAGATCAAGGTGGAACGGGAGGTTTATTGAGACATGTACAAGGCGAGCATACAACTAGGTGGAATCAATAACAGGCTAAAAAATTGGGTGTGCCAGCTGAGTCGGAACAAGGTTCACATAGTGTCTCCGACTAAGTACAGGGTCAAATTAACCCGACAACGGGGGAAATTTTTGGTCCTAAATATGATAAAAATATAGGGAAAATATGACAAAATTAGTTGCGCTGGAGGGTTTGCCTTTTTCATTTCCTTCCTCTCCTGATTTTATTCATTACATTCGATTAACATATAATCCTGCTTTTAATGATTTTCCTAGATCAACCGTTAGAAGAGATGTTTTTAAATTTGCAAGTGAATATCAACAATATTTATGCTATGCATTGTATCATTTTAATGGCAAAGTGGCTATCACTTCTGACATAGGCCGGAGTACTAACGGTAATGATTATTTAGCGGTAACATGTCATTGGATAGATCAAAATTGGTCTATGCAAAAACGTATTTTAGCATATAGATATATTGATGGATAGACACACCGGAAGTTTTATTGCACAAAATATTAATGAAATTTGTGATTATTATGGAATAAATGATAAAATTATGACTATTACATTAGATAATGCTACTTCTAATAATTATGCTATAAGACTCCATGTTTTCCTGATCATTTTCATTTAAGATGTGTGTGTCATATTTATAACTTAGTTGTAAAAGATGGCCTAAAACTTTTTGAAAGCATTCTTGAAAAAATACAATTTACTATAAATTTTATTTTTAAAGGTAATAAAATACAAAGATGCAAAGAGTATAAAAAAAACTTGTCATGATTGTGAATTACCTTATAGAAAAATTGCAGAAGAAGTTTCGACTAGGTGGAATTCTCTGTATGAGCAACTACTTGTTGCTTACGATTATAGACAACCTATAACTTTATTATTTAACGCCCATAATAAAAATCCAAAAGATATGCTTGTAGATAATGAATTTCTAGAGAATTTTTTCAAGCTACTAAAGAATTTTCTGGTATTTATTATCCTACTATTTCAAATATGTTATTTTATATAGCTCTAATATTTTTTTGTTACTTAATGAATATATACAAAAATCAACTTATAAGGCATCTATTGAAAAACTGTTTAAAAAAATAAAAATTAAAAAAATACTTTTTTCCTATTCCCACTATTTATATTATTATTGCGGTATTAAATCCGACTATTAAAGTAGACGGTTGTAAAACACTAATAGAAACGATTTATGATTGTATAGAAGTACTTCCAAAAGACCCAACTCACAAACCAACTAAAGAAGAAGTTACGTCTAGCATACACACTGAATGTAAACAAGTATATACGTATTATCAACAACAAAGTGCAAATAATCAACCGACTTCTGTACCATCTTCTACTACTTCGCTGCAACCTTATAAAAAACATGTGACTTCTACTGCTAGTATTCAAGGCCTTAGAATAAAATGTTTAGTGGTTTAACTTCTTCACAAGTTAGCGAATTTGATGTCTATGATTTGCAGGGTGTTGTACAGTACGAATTAATTATCAATGATGAAGGACATAAAGACTTGCTGAAATACTGAAGGCAGAATGAGAATACATTTCCGACACTAGCAAAGATAGCCCAAGATGTGTTGAACATTCAAGTGCCATCATCAACGTCTGAAAACACTTTTTCTGCTGGAAGATTTCAAATAGGAGAGCACGGACATTCATTGGCGGGAGACACAAATTGCAGTTCTATTCAGAGATTGAATTCGAGCGAAGCGTAGAAGGTGCGGTCAACTATAGATCAACGAAGAAGAAGACTACAACTACAACGAAATCTTGTCCGAGGGAACAGGAAGCGACGTCGAACAATTTGATCAACAAATTCCAATTCCAACCGAAGATTCTCAAGACATTGTGAGGAAATTAAAAAAAAGTATGGTTAACTATGTAATTTTTTTAATTGCAATTTTACTATGTGATTTGCAACTTTTGAACAACACCACAAAATTGCAATTTTGAAATTGTATTACAAAAAAATCATATTTCTATTAAATAATATAAGAGGCACAAAAACAGTTTTGGGATATTTTTATTACACTATCTTATTCAATTATTGAAGTGTTTATATATATTATTTTATTAAATTAAGTGCAAAAAAATCACAAATCCCGATCCCGACCCCCCAAATTCCGGCCCCTCTACCAGCGGGATGTGGGACGGGAAGGGACTTCTTCACGTCCCGCCTATCCCAGCCCGCCTAGCACGCCGGAACCCGCGTCCCGACCCTCCCCCCGTCCCGCCGGGACGCGCCCTGTTGGACAGCCCTAGTATAAACTATGCAAAATGTCTTTTTTGCCTTTCAAATTGTGAGAGTTCTTCATCGACTCTTAATTGAAGGTTGTTGAGGTTACTCAAGTTTGACATCAAAATGTTATAGACAGCTTGGTAAAAATCAGGCTTCATTGACACTTATTAAAGGGCTCATGAGTCCTCTTTATCCTGAATAAATAAATAAACCATGAAGTTTGTGCTTCCAAAAGGGCTTTCTGACCTCGAAACACAAGGGTTAAACCTAATATAAAAAAATATAAAATATTACTGCCACAACAATAAACTATATTTTCTTGGGCAAAAGATAATAGTAACAACAGTTGCAATTTCATTTTAGTATCACTTTTTTATTTCTTCTCCTTTTCTTTCCTTCTGTCAATATTACTTGGGGAAAAGCTCACTAATTCTTTTTAACAGCTTCTATGAAATTATTAGAGTACATAACGGCATGCAGCATCTAAAACATTATGTTTTCTACGGCATACAAGGCATGTACAAATAAGAAATTACATAACAAAAAGAACAACTGCCAATCAAAACTGAAAATTAATCTGGAACGAGGCATGATATTTTTTTATAAAGTCTAATTTATTTTTTATTAATTTGATAAAGAACAAGGCATGATATGTGCCTTATAAAAAGGAGACGGGGAGAAAAGGAAAAAGGCATGATATGTGCTTACAATTGGTCCATTCTTGAGGGCGTGTTCCTTAGCAAATTTGCATGCTTGTTTAACGGCAAAGACATCCATACCATCTACCTGTTTAACATAAAAAGGAACACAAGAGTCAGAGAAACATCAATATTTCCACATCACTTAGTGAAACTTAATAATTGGTCCTCACATAATAATCTCTATTTCTTCTCCATCTTAGTGGCAGGAGAACTTTTGTAGGGATCTAGTAGCTCAGTTGGTTCACTACCAGAACTTTCATCTTGTTGGTGAGGGTTCGAAATCCCCATGTTGTAATCACGCCGCTCCCCCCCCCCCCCCCCCCTATGTAATACAAATTTTTAAAAAAAATAGTGGCAGGAGAAGCTCTCTTCTTTTTCTCCTTTTCTTGCTAGGCCCCCAGTAAAACTAATACAATCTTCTACATAATCTAGTACTACTCTGATCGTAGTAGAAGGAATATATAGGCAAATATAACATCTAAAATCATACATACCTAAACAATCATCCAGGTCTCATAGATGTGTGCTATGCTCATGCACTACATCCACAACCCCACAAAATAACATATCAAAGTGAAGGATAACTTTTAACTGTCAAATATCAAAAGGCATCCTTCGTTTCCTTTCTTTTCTTTTACCTTTTTGATAAGTCAAAACAGCTTCTATATTTTTTCGGAGACTTCTTTAATATTTGCCAGGCTATTTTCACTTAATTCAGTGGCCATACATTGTTTTCCGGAGTTCAACGACATCTTGGCCTCAATAAAAAACCTGACTTCAAAATTCTAGGAAATGACTCTTTTGCTTGCTCGAGTATGCAACAGATGCAGCATCCCTAGAACCAATGCACCAAAAACAGGAACTTTATGGGCAAGGAAAAGATACAATATTAGGAAGAGCCATTGGAACCTTGGATAAAGAGGAAAAGGACTACAAGAATGTTAGGTATCTGTCTTCAAAGGTGGACATACACTATAAGAACAGATACATACATGTTGAAATTGGAGCAAGGAGTTGCAGCTTAAGCACTAGTAGTTGGTTAAACGTATCCAAAACAAAACAGGACTCTCAATGTATATGCCATTGAGGCTGAGACCAAATACCAAGACAGAGAATCAACCAAGGAAGGGATTAATCTTTCTCCATAAGCTGCCTGGCTGAGGAATGTAACTCTTCTTTTGAGATAAATTGAGAACCAAGTTGGTCAAATAAGGAAAAGAGGCACTGAGGCAGAGTGATGGGATTCAATTTGCCAAATTTTCGTTAAACTTAGTAGGGGACCAGAATAACATTCATAGGGTTTTTTTTTCTTTTGAAAGAACCAAAGCAAAAAAAATTTACCACATCTTTTTTTATTATCAACAGAAAGTTTAAAGTTACAACAGAAGTTCCTCGGCGAAGATGGAGGATTCCAAGCATTAGTATGGAACTTCCATTATTGACACTACATTTGTTGTCTCCTACTGGCTTGAAAATTGATGGATCCACTGGTTCCGTCGTCCGAAACCAATGCAGAGGCAAGAACAAGATTTTCATAAAACTATCACCATTATTTACAACAACTACATTCCATTCTGCCCTCCCTTGTACTTCTCTCACTTTCCTGATTGATCCAACTGTTATTTAGTTAAGGTCACATTAGCAAACACCGTTGTTGAGAAGAACAAGGAGAAGAAAAGTGAAAGAATGTCTACTTATGGGAAAGATCTCTTTGATGTAGAAACTGCCTGGATTTTCTCCTCTATAAGTAAAAACTTGAAAAGATTAAAACTTTAATATATGGTCTTGACTATGCAAGATAGTTGACAAGCGTGGCTTCAAAAAGAGATTTTGGTGGTGAAAGGATGTCAAAACGAGTTTTATTCGATTCCCAGCCTGATTGAGACTGGTGCAAGTCACCTGAAAATTGAGTTCCCTTGGTTTTCCAACTTTGAATAATTTCGGAAAGCAATAAGGATGAAAGTTGTTGATTGGAAAACAATAAGGATGTATTTTGTTGACATGGATATTTTAAGAAAACACTCTAACTTGAGGGCATACTTAAGGGGTGTATCTGGCCATAAACTCGATTTTAGTTTATTCTAGATTTAATAAGAAATGTTTACTTGAGTATTACTAGCACATTCACCCAACAATCAGCTTCCAAAAATAAAGAGAAAACAAATCAAGATAATCTCACTACTCTCTGTAAGAGTCAACAAAAAGGAGATGCACATTACCAATAAAAAAAAAGGGAGTTGCAAATTATGATTCACCATACCTTCAGACCAGGAACATAATCTCCTCTCTTGTAATAAGCTGGACTCTTTGCAGCCCTCCATTCTGCTGTCCCCATTCCATCTGCATCAGCAAAACAGCATTTGAAGTGACAACGCATTACATACTTAACAAAGAAGGCAATGAATCTTATTTTTCAGTATCAAATGCCAATTGTAGTCTATAATTCATAAGTGGTTAGTTCAGAAAACATTCTACTCATCAGAATATTACAGAAAAAACACATACATTTACAAAAGAAAAACATTCTGAAGACTTGCAACATAGAGAAAAACACAATTTTGAATAATGAATGCAAAAACTTATGGAAACAAGTCTACTTATCAATCAAATGTGTATTGCTACTTAAAGGAATTTCAAAAAAGGAGGACTCTTTTAAGTATTACTACCAATTGAAAGAGAGTTCAGTTTCTTACAGTGGTTATTCTCGCACACTAGAATTGCAGGAAGATCCCACAATGCAGCCATATTCAAAGCCTCAAACAACTGTCCTTGATTAGCGGCACCATCACCATACATGGCAAAAGTCACATACTCCTCTTTGGAATACTTCTGTGCAAATGCCAATCCAATCCCTAAAGGAACCTGAGCACCAACAATACCATGACCTCCATAGAATCCACTCTCCTTCTTGTAAAAATGCATCGAACCACCTTTACCTCTCGAACAACCATCTTTCCTTCCCATAAGCTCTGCAAACGACTCCACTAAATTTCCACCACGGCCGAGGAAAATGCAATGATCTCTATAAGCTGTAATGATACAGTCCTTTCTCGTAATTGCTGCTTCCATACCTGTTATGGAATCGAAGAAAAGGGAGAGAAGATCAAACTGAGAATGAACAAAACTCAGTGCATTGATTCATTACATTTTTTTGTTGCATTGAAAATATAAAAAAAAAACTACATCACTATTTATAGAGAACTAAAGGAAATAAAATAAAAGGAAAGATGTCATTGTCGTTATAGATAATAAACTAAAAGGAACTAAATACTCCCTCCATTCATTTTAACTTGTGACATTTCGCTTCTCGAGAGTCAAAATTACATTTTAAATTGTATTACGACAGGAATTGCAACTTATAATATTTTTCATCTAAATTTCTATTTTAAAATATTGAATTAATCTTATTCAATTTAGCTCTGAAGATTAGTCAAATTAACTATCAAAAAGCGAAATGTGACAAGTAAAGGTGTACGGATGGAGTATTCTGTAATTAATGTATTCTGGAATATTCCTAGATTAAAAACGAAAGTAAATATTCTACTAAAGAAGAAGCAAAGTAAATTTTAACAATACCAACAGCGACGGCTTCTTGTCCGTCGTAGAGATGGCAAAATCCGCGAATGAGTTTAGCTTTGTAGAGAGAATCGGCAGCGATCTCCATACGACGCATCTCCGTCATGTCATTGAAGAAAGTCATGAGTTCCTTAGGGCTTGTATCTATGGAACGGGAAGGAGTATCGATGTTGTGGCCGGTGAAAGGGAGACTTGTCTCAACGGTGATTGTGGCGGTGGAGTCCGATGATAGGCGGCGCATGGCGCACACGGTCGCCGATAAAGGCTTGAGGATATGGTTAATGCTTCGGGCTGTGGATAGAGCCATCTTCGATCTGTTATCTCTCTTTCGGAATCGAAAGAAGTTGGTGTGGGGAAGAGAGAGTCTGGTAAGTGCTAAATGGAGAGGGAAGGTGGAAACTGAAAATTTTATTAGAGAGCCAGTGGCATTATTTAAATAAGGAATTTGCATATTTAGTCCTTCAAAATTGATAAATTTTAATTTTAGTTTTTATATTATTTAATTAAACCTTCAATTAATTATCATCATATCCAGTGAAGTGGGGTCTATGGAGGATAAAGTGTTTTCAAACCTTACATCTACATTGTTGAGTAGAGAGATTGTTTTCGAAAAACCCCGGCTCAAAACAAAGCATAAGCACAAGCAAAGCAAGATAAATGATCAGACCCGAACAAGAAATATGAAAATGAGAGTAACAAAAGCGAATAAGTCATGATACAACATTCTGAAGAAAAAAATAGTAACTAACGCTGGTAAATAAGACAAACAAAATACACAAAAGAACAGCAGAAATAAAAGCACATGGGACTATAAAACAATGATGCTCCTACTAGTATGATAGGCTAAGTAGGGCTACAATAATAACACTACAACTACCAGTATGTAAGTGTAAGTAGGACTACGCTCAACTATCTACTACCCGTCTACCCTAATTCATGTCCTCCACAACCCTCTATCTAAGGTCATGTTCTAAGTAAGTTGCACCAGCGTCATATCCCGTCTAATCACCTCTCCCCAGTACTTCTTCGGCCTACCTTTACCCCTCATGAACCCGTCCATAACCAACCTCTCACACTCCCGCACTGAGGCATTTGTGCATCTCCTATGTACATGCCCGAACCATCTCAACCTCGCTTCTCACATCTTATCCTACACCGAGGCCACTCCCACTCTGTCCCGTATATCATCATTTCTAATCATATCCCTCCTTGTACGCCCACACATCCATTTCAGCATCTTCATCTACGCAACTTTCATCTTTTGGATGTGCGAAGTCTTGACTAGCAAACACTCCGCTCCATACAACATAGTCAGTCTAACCACCACCATATATAACTTGCCTTTAAATTTTGGTGGCACTTTTTTATCGCACAAGACTCTAGATGCAAGCCTCAATTTCATCCAACCTGCACCAATATAATGTGTGACATCGTCATCAATCTCTCCATTCCCTTGGATAATATACCCGAGATACTTGAAGCTTCATTTCTTTGAAATGACCTAAGTACCAAGTCTCACCTCCACACCTGTCCCGTGGTCGCTCACGCTACTGAACTTGCACTCCAAACATTCTGTCTTGGTGCTACTCAACCTGAATCCTTTAGACTCTAGAGTTTGTCTCCAAACCTCTAGCTTAGCGTTCACTCCGGTGCAAGTCTCATCAATCAGGACTATGTCGTCTGCGAATAACATGCACCATGGCACCTCCCCTTGAATTTATCGCGTCATTTCATCCATCACCAAGGCAAATAAGAATGGGCTAAGAGCTGATCTCTGGTGCAGCTCCATCATCACTGGAAAGTGCTACGAGTCTCCTCCTACTATCCGTACCTTGGTTTGGCTCCATCATACACATCTTTGATCGGCCTAGTGTACTCCGTAGGTACACCTATAACCTCTAAACATCTCCATATAACCTCCATATGGACTTTGTTGTATGTCTTATCGAGATTGATGAAAACCATATGTAAGTTTCTCTTCCTCTCCATATACTGCTCTACCAACCTCCTAATAAGATGAATGGATTCTGTAGTCGAATGTTCCGGCATGATTCCAAACTGGTTATCGGAGATAGACACGCATCTTCTCACCCTTATCTCTATGACACTTTCCCAAACTTTTATAGTGTGGCTTAACAACTTGATACCCCTATGGTTGTTGCAACTTTGGATGTCACATTTGTTCTTGTACAAAGGAATCATTGTACTCCACCTCAATTCTTCGGGCATTCTTGCCGTCTTATGACATTAAACAACTCAGTCAGCCACTCCAAACCTGCCCTGTCTGCGCTCTTCCAAAATTCAATTGTGATCTCATCAGGCCCAGTCGCTCGTCCCCTACGCATCATGGAAACAACACCCTTAACCTCCTTAACTTTAATACTTCTACAATATCCATAATCCCGGTACCTTCCGGATTGTTCCAGATCTCACAGCACAATGTCGTTATCTCCTTCTTCGTTCAAGAGTTTATGGAAGTAAGATTGCCACATCTGTCTAATACGCGCGTCCTCCACCAGTACTTTGTCTTTCTCGTCCTTGATGCACCTCACGTGATCCAAGTCACGGGTCCTCCTCTCACTCGCCTTGGCTAGTCTGTACAACTTCTTCTCCCCATTTTTTTCCTCTAATTCCACATGCAGGCGTTCAAAAGCCATCGTTTTCACCGCGGTAACCGCTAGTTTTGCATCATTCTTCGCCATCTTATATAATTCCCTATTCGTTTACTTCTCCACCTCATCCTTGCTTTCTACCAATTTTATATACGCCACTTTCTTTGCTTTTACATTCTCTTGAACTTTACCATTCCACCACCAATCCCATCGATGCCCACCACGGCTACCCTGAGAGACCCCTAGCACTTCTCTAGCTACCTCCCGAATGCAACTAGTTATTATGTCCCACATCTCGGTCACATACCCACTATTCTCCCAAGCCCACCTGGCTATCAACCTCTCCCTCATCTCATTTGCACTAGCCATGGTCAAACTCCCCCATTTGATTATTAGTCTGTCATCCACAACCTTCCTCTTCTTCTCCATATTGATCAATAAATCCATCACCAAAAACTTATGTCGGGTTGTAAGATACTCACTCGAAATAACCTTGCAGTCTTTACAAAGACTGTTGTCAACCTTCATAAGAAGCAAAAAGTCTATCTGAGTCTTAACCACCGAACTACGGAAAGTCACCAAGTGTTCTTCTTTCTTCAGGAACCTCGAATTTGCTATCACCATCCCAAAAGCTTTAGCGAACTCCAAAAATGAGACGCCTCCCCCGTTCATGCCCCCGAGGACAAAGCCTCCATACACGTCGTCATAACCCCTGGAAGTGACACGATATGTTTATTGAAATCTCCTCCTACAAATAACTTCTAAGTGGGTTGTATACCTCCCACCACCTAGTCCAAATCCTCCCAAAAGCGCCTCATCTCCTCCTCGTCCAAGCCCTCCTACGGCGCGTAAACACTAATAATGTTTGTAGTGCACCCTCTAAATATCAACTTAATCGTCATCATCCTGTCATTAACCCTCCTAACCTCTACCACATGATCTCTTAGCTCGTTGTCTACCAAAATGCCTACCACATTCCTATACATCGACCTACTCAAGAACCATAACTTATACCCGTCCACATCCTTAGCCTTAGGTCCTACCCATTTTTTCTCCTGGACACAGGCTATATTAATCCTCTTCTTCTTAAGAATATTAACTAGCTCTATGGACTTTCCCGTTAAAGTCAATGTTCCAAGATCCTATCCTCAACCTAGCATCTCTCTTGCCTCACTTACCCCCTAACCCTCGCCCCCATCCCCAACCAAGAACATGACCCTAGTCTACCATCATTCACCAAAGCCACTAGAGCAAAACTAATCCAAAGTTGACGCTAACACACACATGAACTAATACTAAAACACAAGTTAGCAAGAAATGACAAAGAGATAGAAGAGCAACTAGTACAAGTTAGAAAATTAGTTGAGTGTAATGTAATCGGGCAACTAGCAAGTAAGTAACAACATATATTTCAATGCAAGTATTACTAAACCAAGCCGAAATAAGAGAGTAAACAGGCAGGGACCAATAGAGATTAGCAAGCAAGAAATAAGAAATGTGAGTATTTCACAAGGAGTGGACATCAGCAAGCAATCAAAGAGTCTAGAATAAAAGTGGAACAATCAAACCCTCAAGAAGGTTAACTATAATAATTTATCAATACAAACAAATTTAAGAAGCAACACAAAATTCGAGGCAATAAAACTAGTAAGCCACATCCAAATAGACGAAGCAAGACATTGTAATAATATGAACATAGCAGCAATATATTCGAGTAATAGAACTAAAATAAATGCAGCAATTTATTATAAACGCAACAATTTATTCAAAGCGCAGCAAACCAGGACAACAAATGCTATGAAGAGCAAGGTAGAAATAGTAATGATAAAAATAAGAGTATAGTAAAAGAGCAGCAAAAGAAGTCTAAAAATATTACAAGTTACAAGCAGGAAATAAGATATGCCAACAATATAATTCAAGCAATACAACGACAAACTATAGCAAACCAGAGAGGAAAACCAAAGGAGAATTAAAACAGGGGAAATCAAAATCAAAGGCTGAACTCTAATGACAAGGAAACATATGCTAAATAGGATCTAAAACAAGATTAATCAAGCAAAACTAAAATCAGAGACTAATCCAATAATAAATCCAGGCTGCACAATACTACACAAAATGGATCGAAGAAGAGAAAATTGGATGTTATATAAGAAGTAAATGAAGATAGGGAGACGGTAGAACATGGACTGTCGATATGTGACATCTGAAACCTAGTCGAAATCTAGATAGGCGACTACCCAATGGGCAGGTAACACTAAAAATTAGACTGGATCTTCATCGAAAAATGTCGGATCGGTCGTCTTGCGCACACACACAGAAAGAGGGGAAAAACAATGAAGAATGAAGGAAAAGAAAGAAAGAGAGCAGGAGAAGAAGAGAGAAAGGGGCGAGAGATACATAATGACAAAGAGAAGCGACCTACCTGGGTGATGGACGCCGGCGGTTGGAGTCCCGACGTTGGGGTGACAATGGGAAAGGGGGAGGGGTATTAGCCGTTAGCGATGACAAACAGAGAAAGAGAGTATAAGAGGAGAGAGAAAGTTACAAGAGAGCGTAAGATGACAAACATATGTGTATTTTTGTTCCTTTCATAATGTAATTTTTACCCTCAAATATGAGATAGCAGTACAAATTTAATATAGTACATCGAGAAAAAATATATTTGTGAACTCCTTATTAATAGTTTCTTTGATCTAGTACTTAACTAAGATGAAAGTTGGTAAGAAGGAATCTTGCTTGGAAAGACCGTTGTTGAAGAGGGGATATTAGATGAGTGATTCCTCATTTTCATTGAAATAAGGAAAGTGGGATAAAAGTTTTAATCACACATTTGCTCAGTTGGTAAAGCACATTCACCTTCGACAAGTAGGTTCAGAATTTGAGTCACGCTAGAAGGAAAGTGTGAAAACACTATAGATCCTCCAAAATTGGGAAGGGGTAAAAAAAAACTCTAAGCACGAATCTTCAATTTCTATTAGAGGGGTGGCGAATACAATCCCCTCAAAGGGGGAGCAAAGCAGCCGGCAGGGAAAGCACGAAAGAGATATGAATTGCACCGACAACATTGTGAGGATTAGGCATCAAAAGTACACATATTAATTAATTGAAGGTTAGATATGCTTAATTAAAAACTAAAAGGATCACAATCAAAATTTGTCAATAGGTGAGCGACTAAAAGCACAAAATTTCTTCTATTTAAATAAAAATTAAAGAAGGTCTGACCATTTTATTTTCTTTGGGTGCAAAAGAATCTGACTATTCGAACGTACCATAAGTTGTTTCTTTTCTTTCTCTCGTTTCTTTTTCAAAGTATCACTTCGAATGTCCCATAAGTTGTTTTCTGTTAATTTTGGTACGGTTTTATTTTTCTTTTCTCGTTTTTCAATTCGAGTTTAAATTTGAAAAATATGGATTAAAGTTTTTATTCCAATTAGTTAAGTTTAAAGTCAAATATTATTATGCAAACAATTAAAAATATTAGTAAGTGCATCATTGTCCTTTGTAAAATGTGTTTTATTAAAATTTTTGACTTGTTTACTTTCATATAATTTGTTTCAGTTGTAAGAAAAATAAATTAACGTAATTAATACATGTATTATTTTGTAGATTATAGTCGATGAGCCTTAATTTGTTAAAAGCTGGAGGAAATGTACTTTTTCATAATAGTTTTATTTGACTTGTATACCGTTCATTTAATTTGCTTCAGTTGTAACAAAATGGAATTAACGCAACATTAACAAATGTATTACTCCGTATATATTATCAATGAGCTTTAATTTGCCAAAAGTTGGAGGATACCTTATTATGGATAAATTTCCTAAATGAGTAAGTGGAAGGCGAAAACAAAAAAATTGAGATTTCAACAAATTTAAATGTTAAAAGAAGGAAAGGTTTCTTCCTTTTTTGAGACTTTGTGAATAGCAATAATGGATGTTTGGAGTCTATAGATACATATTAATATGATATGTCACATTTAGTTTAGTTCAGATATTTCTCTCGTTTCCCAGAAACTTTAGAATAATTGAGCTTCAATTTTGTCTCTCCAATGATGATTTTTTGTCACGCAGACATTGATGAATATGATAGTACTCACTAAGTACTCTATTACTATACTTCTTTCGGATTAAAAAGAATATCCATTTAGCCATTTACGCAACCCTTAAAAAATACTGATTCTTAGGCAAAATAATAAATTTGACTAAAATATTCCTAATTAAATATGTATTGAGATTAGGTCACCTAATACTTAATAAAAATAAATCTGAAAAAATAAAGTTAATTATTATCTACTCTTTTTGAATAAAAAATAAAGGCTAAGTGGACGATCTTTTTTATCCGGGCAGAGTAGTATACAATGATGTGCTAGATAGATTTCTTTATTAATTCAGCATCCTATTTTTCAAACTATATATAAAGTGGGCCTTCCATGAATAAAAGCTCGAAATATTAGACTGGTCAGTTTTTTGGATCCACCTACCGAGGGGTAGGCGTGAAAGGCTGCCGCAGTCTATTGCTGCCAACCAACGATTGCACCAAAAGCTCAAACGGTACCTTCTATATAACAATCTGCCTATTACATAATCAAGGCTAGTAAAATATGAGAAATTTTACCTAGAAATGTAAAATTAGACGTCTAACTATAATTATTAGAAATATTTGTACTTAAATACCTAACATGATAAGATTTTTAAAATATAGCAATTAGTGATTTTAGAATTCAATTTTCCGCATTTTCTCTTTTTCTCACGCCCTTTCCCCAGCTTGAATTTCTATTTATTATTTTTTTAATATAAATCCCAAATCTTTCTTTTTTAGTTTTCTCATTCGGTGTCCGGCACCCACATTGGAGCCCGACTATATCCGTATTCGCGCCGGGTAGAGTCCATTTATGGGGAAGCGCTCTCTTTCAAGGATTTTTTCCATACACAAGGTTCGAATCTGAGATCTCTGGATTAAAGAGGGGAGCAACTTCATCCACTGCACTATATCCTTTGGTGGTAAAATCTAAAATCTTCACCCCACAAAACAAGGAAACGAGCAGCTCTTCTTCTTTTCTTAATTGCAAATAGAATCACGTATTAATGTTCTTACTCCAATTTTTCAATATTATTCTTCCTTCTTCTTTTTTAGTAGTGAAAATATTTTTTACATTGTTATGGTGAAAGAAATGATAGTTAAGGTGGTTTCGGTTATGTATATGGTGGTTTTTATGATGGTAGTCTGGTGTGGAATAGTTGTATGACATATGTATGTCGGTATACGTTATTTCTACGTCCAATGTATGAAAACATACAAAATACATAATTGTATGTTGTGTGTATATCGGTTGTCTATTTTACTGTTTGTGTATATTTTATTAAGAAATTCTTGCTAGTTTTTTAATCTGATTCTTCCTTTAAAGCGGATAATTAAGACCTTGATTTCGCATCTCTAAGTAAAAAGTCCTTAAAATTTTATGCCCACAAACTAAAGAGTTTCACCTAAACAAGTCTCACTAATTAACCTGGCGAAATCGACTTTCGAGAAAGCTTCTTTCTCCTTAATAATAAAAAGCCCAAAACTCCCAAGAAAATCAAGCATTTTCTTCTGCTATGCTACCATAATCGACTAGTTACAAGGCATTGTTTAATCTCAATCAGTATAAATATTTATAAATAATATTTAGGTAAAGTTGAGTCAGTAACCTATTAATTATAAAAAATGCTTAGTGATTTTTGTATTACTTAGACAAAATTCAGTAACTTCACTGCTACACAAAACAATTAAGTGACCGATTGATGTAATAAAAAAAAACTTGAGTGACCAATCATAAAATTAATCCTTCATTTCAATTGGACTCCTGAAACTACAAGCATGTTTTCTTAGGAATGTAATTTCACAAGTGGGGTTTAGGAGGTTAGTGTGTATGCGGACCTTACCCCCATCATGTGAAGATAAATAGATTGTTTTCGAAAGACACTCGGATCAAGAAAATCAATCCCAAGTAGTTTTAAAAAAAATATATGAAAATGAAGAATTCGTGACAAATAATAAGAAACGCAATACATATTTAACAGTTTGAAAGAAAGGAACAGTAATACATGTACATAATATGACAAATAATTCTTCTACATCCAATAAATTTACTACTCTAGTCGACATGTTAATTAGATGGCTTCCTCTTACCAAAGGGTACTGTAAACTCAATTCAAAGGATGGTACTTGCAGTTCTACATGGCTTACGAATTGTTCGTTCTAATGGCCTCGTTCTCTTGCAAAGTAACGAGGACACAACAAAGCTAATTTCAATAGTTAAAAATGAACACCAGCTATACACTAATATTGTTAATGAATACAATTAACATGTGGATACACCATTTAGGGGAAGTACTCATCACACATCTCTATAATAAACAAAATTAGGTGGCAAAGCTACTAGCTAAATATAGTGAAGGGATATGTAATGATGAATAAATATGATAATTTCATTTGTCTACGCAGTTCTCCTTTTTTTGTCTCACAACCACAAAATGTAGATAAATCAATGTCAACTCTAGAATAATAAGGTAAGTGAAGTCTTTGCTTTAGGCCCTCAAATGTTAAAGGTCCCAAAATTATGAAATACTATATTATTATATATAACATATAATTTATATGATTATTAATAAAAGAATTCAATTCTTAATATTTTTTGAAATTTTTTGTGGAGGTTTTACGGTTGAGTGAGTAAATAATGATAAATCTTTTTTTTTTGTTTGTTAAATTAAATGGTATATTCACCTTCTCATCAATTAAAATTTTTCTTCATATATGTATGATATTTTATCATGTTCCATAGATCTTTTTATCATGTTTATGATGATTTCACTTTTAAATTCAACTCAGTTTCTTTGAATTAGCTATTTATTTTGTCAATTTTTGATTTATCCATACACCAGAAAGCAAATTATTTTATGTCTCATATTTTCTAACTAAGAAATCCCGAGGCAAGTGTAAGATTTGAAACTCAGTGGATAATGGATTCATCCTTTTACCTTTCTCACTTAAATACCATATTTTCGTATAGGGGAGAGTTCGATACCGTGACATGTGCCTAACCTCCCCCCTCCCCCTTCCAAATGAAAAAAATAGAAGATATTAGCGTTAGACTTTTATTAATTATAATGTGTGGTCCAATTAATGTAAAGTCCATAACTAATATTTAATGAAGAATAAATATCGTTCGTTAGATCAGTTATTTGATGGACGCAACGTATTAAGTCACAACTCTTATAAATTGGTCCTCCCTCCACCTATTAGGGTTACCACATTTTCTTTACAACTTTTCCATCGTTGACGGCTGTGGTAACGTAAGGGTAGGGACAAGGAGGTAGAAATCGATTTGCAGCTGACGCTTCCACTCTTCTCTACGACAATGTCTTCCCCATCAGGTATGTTTTCTATAGCATATCTCTGTAAGATTATTGTGTTCACGATTCTAGCGTTCATTAAGTTAAGTTTAATATGGTATCGAGCCTGAATATTTGAGCTGATTGAAAAAAATAATTCCTTGATTATTTTCATTATGAAGAGATATATATTCAAATATACAATATCTAAATATGGAAAATTAATCTATCTTTTCCTAATACAAGACTAATACATTTTCCTACTATAATACTAATATCATAATTACACTTGTACACGAATTCTACAAACATGGTATATTAATTATTGACTTTTCCGAACACAACGCAGTCATATCGGGCGGTTGTTGTACGCTAAGACTGTCCCCTAAAATCTTCAAACAGAACTAAGGGAAGACCCTTAGTAAAAATGTCAGCAATTTGGTACCATGAAGGAACATGCAAGACACGTACTTGTCCACGAGCTACATTTTCGCGAATAAAGTGAATATCCATCTCGATATGTTTAGTACGCAGATGTTGGACCGAATTCCCAGAGAGATAGACTGCACTAACATTATCACGGTAGACCAAGGTAGATTTCTGAATAGGAAAGTGTAGATCTAATAGAAGATTATGCAGCCAACATGACTCAGAAACCATATTGGCTACCCCTCGATACTCGGCCTCCGCACTGGATCGCGATAAAGTAGCCTAGAATTTTGCTGACCAAGAAACCAAGTTATCACCCAGAAACATACAATAACCAGAGGTCGAACGCATGGTATCTGCACATCCACCCCAATCAACATCTTAAGACACGAGAGTAGAGACAGATGATGGATATAAATGCAAATCATAATCAAATGTGCCATGTATATATCGTATAATGCGTTGAGCGCATGCATGTGCTCAACCCTCGGATCATACATAAATAAACACACATGTTGGACTGTATAAGTAATATCTGGTCTCATAAATGTAAGTTACTGAAGGGCCTCTACAAGACTGCGATAGTGGGTGGGATCCTCGTATAGTGAGCTAGTATTAGCACTCAACTTCGGTTTGGTATCAACCAGAGTAGAAGATGACTTACAAGATGACATGCCAGCTCTCTCAATGATCTCGGTTGCATACTTCTTCTGTGATAAAAATAGACCACATGCATGACGAGTGACAGCTATACCAAAAAAATAACTCAAGTATCCCAACTCTTTCATAGCGAATTCTGAATTGGAAGGGACATGATAGACTTGCACAATACATCCGAAGAGGCAGTCAAAATTATATCATTCATATATAACAGAATGTATGCAAGAGAAGTACCACGATGATAGATGAACAGAGAATAATCAGACATGTTGTGAGAAAACCCAATAGTAGACACATAATCTGCAAACCTCTTATACCAAGTCCGTGGGGCCTGCTTAAGCCCATACAAGAATTTTTTCAACAAACAGACATGATGAGGATAAATGGGGTCTCTAAATCCCAAGGGCTGATGCATGTATACTGTCTCCTTAAGATCACCGTGTAAAAAAGCATTTTCACATCCAGTTGATGAATGGGCCATGCTTTCGAGAGAGCTAGACTGAGAACAGTGCGAATGATAGCCGATTTGACCACCGGACTAAATGTCTCACCACAATCCACGCCAACCTATTGAGTTTTACCATCCCATACAAGACATACCTTATGCCTCTAAAAAGAATTGTCATCATTTTCCTTATCAGTAAAAATTCACATAGAACGAATAATATTGACACCAGGCGGATATGGCACAAACTCCCACATCTTATTTTCAATAAGAGCATTATATTCATCATCCATGTTCATTTTCCAATTTGGGTCATGAAGGGCAGACACTGGTTTACGTGGTAGGGGTGATTTAGTGACATTCGAATTTAAATTAAAATGTCGTTTAGGTTTAAAATACCCCTTTTTCTATGAGTAACGAGCCCTTGACTCGGAACAGAAATGGATTGGACCGGGGACATTGATGGACTGCCTCAGGATGGGCCAGCAGGCAATGGGCCTACTGGCCTGGAAAATTCGACTGTATTGGAGGCAATTGGGCCAGCCACAAGGGCACATTCATTTGTCTACAGTAATATAGGGAGGCCAAAGATGTCATCGTCCAATTCTCCATGTGCAGCATGCAAATTATTGCGTCAAAAATGCACTAAAATGTGGATCCAGATCCGATCCGATGGATCCGTATTTGGATCTAATTTTTATAGACCCGATAGATCTGGATCCAGATATAAAAAATGGATCTATATCTAGTAGGATCCGATCCAGATCCGATCCATTGCCATCCCTACTTGGGGTTGGGGGCGTGAAGAAGAAGGAACGAAGAAGGTAGGGGCTGAAAAGAAAATAAAAGAGTCCCACTTATTGTTGTTTTTTCAAATTTTTGCTATTTACGCGCTTAATATTTTTTATTTGTCACGTCATCCGTTAAGGTTATAATTAATTCACATGAAAGTTATTTAGGAGGTATATAAACGCTCATAAAGTTACATTGCTAAAATGATTTTTCAAAACAAATCAAGGGGGGATTTTATATATTTTTCTAATAAATAGAATGTCCATACATGAATATTATGCATGTGTTAATGTTTATAGTTTGTTAGTTACCAAAGTGGTCAAACTAGAATGTTGACACTATGCACATCATAAAGTGACCTAATGTTTATTTCATGCTGTATTTAAGTTTATCTAGTTTGTTAGTCACCAAAGTGGTCAAACTAATATGTTCATGGATAACATACATACATGAAATTATTGGTAAAAATGGTGTATTTGAAAGGTTAAACAGAACAAAAGCTGAGCCGAGAGATGACTCTCTGTATTTAAGACAATATTGCCCCGTATAGATATTTTTACGGTATTGGACAATAGTCTCCCAAGATAAAACAACAACAATCAACAATATAAAGCTAATAATGTTGATTTTGATGAAGAAAAATGAATATAGAACAGATTGCAAAAAGGAGAGGATTTCTGTGTTTCGTTTCGTATTTCGAACAGAACTGAAAAAAGTTTTGAGTAATGTGTTGTCTTTGTTTCTGTATTATGTAACAAAAGAGTTTTTCGTTCTCTGTATTTTCGAACAGAAGAATTTCGTTTTCTCTATAAATTGAACATTCAATTTATAGTTGAAGAGGAGGGTTGTTGCAACGTTTCTAAATCTTCCGAACCATTGCAAAATTTCTGAAATATTCATGGACCAAAGTGTAAATAAGAAACACTTCAGGAACTAAAAAGAAAATTCCGGAAGAGAGCCTACAGCCCGTGACCCGTGAACTGAGCCCGAGCCGGATGTGCGGCGGTGGCGCGCTTGTGAGGCTTAGCCCCAAACCCAAGCTCACCTAGGTCCTCCCTCTTCTAAACGCATGGGTTACCCCTTAGGGTCCCAAACCCTTACTAAAAAATAGAGCTTATATATTGCTCAATCCTTCCATCTTCTACCTATGTGGGAGATATGTTATTTGGCCAAAAAACCATCCATCTATTCATGTCTCAAACACCTTACTTTGTGTACCAATATCTCTTTCATTTCTTAACGAAATTTGATGATATTTGACACTAATATCATCTACTTATTTAGTAGATTAGACATGTGCGAAAAAATGATGTTTCCGACATGTGAGACCCACGTGTTTAAGTCACTAAAGACGGGAAGAACTCAATCCCACATAAATTTTCAACAATCCCCTCTTGAAAGAGAATTGGTGCACATAGGGTGCCAAAGTTCAGCAATCTTTCAGCGGAAAGATATTGCATCAGGAAAGGTAGCTTTCGGCTTTGAACCTTCCTTAGTCGATTCCCATCGAATTTACTTACTGCGCGGTGAACGTGATGTCTTGAACCGTCAATGTTTAGTGTAAACCAAGACAATGATATCAACACAATAACTCCCCTTATTCATTTCTTCTTATAGTTTTGTCCGTTGTGGCCATGGACAACTCTTAGATTCTTAAGTGCGTATATTTGAAGCGGCATGTCTTTGCACTTAAATAGGTGATCTCCTATAAGGTATCCTGCTATACCCCACTCACAAGTGTTAGGAATCATTAAAAGTTTTAGAGACTTATCCTTTACCCATTATGCCGGCAGTACTTAATGTGTATCGCGGGAACAACTTTGGCATTATATTTCTTTACAGAATGATAATCCGAAGTACTCTTACTTTAAGTGAAGCGCTAAAACTGAACCTCTACAGTTTAGTTGTCCCATTGAACCAATTTCTTGGGATCTCCAATCAGTAAGGTTGGGTTACCACCATAAAGATTCTTATTGTTTGGGTTTTAAGCCCATTCCCTTAGATATGAAGAATATTTGATCTTTGGATAGGCCTTTAGTTAATGGATCTGCTATATTATCCTTTGATTTGACGTAATGAATGGAAATGACACCCGTGGTGATCAAGTGCCTAACAATCTTATGTCTCCGATGAATATGTCTAGACTTGCCGTTGTACATACTGTTCTGTGCCCTTCCTAAAATCGATTGGTTGTCACAGTGAATCATCGTCGAAGGTACGGGTTTATCCCAACAAGAGGTATCCTCTAAGAAGTTGTAAAGCAATTCTGCTTATTCTCCCGTATTATCCAAAACAATAAACTTTGATTTCATCGTGGATCGGGCGATGCATGTTTTCTTAGAGGACTTTCAAGACACAGTCCCACCACTAATTGTGAAAACATACCCACTGGTGGATTTGGTGTTCTTTATGTCCGATATACAGTTTGCATCACTATATCCTTCCAATACGGCTGAATATCTTGAATAATGTAATCCGTAAGTCAACGAATATTTCAGATATCGTAGTATCTGATTTAACGTCTTCCAGTGATCATTTCCAGGATTATGAGTAAACCTAGCCAACTTATTGACTGGATAAGCGATATCGGGCCGGGTGCAGTTTGTAATATACATTAAGCTACCAATGACATGGCATATCGCTCTTGGGATACGAGTGCACCATAATTCTTATCAATTCTATGATTCATATCCATTGGTGACTTCATAGGGGGACAGTCAAATACATCAAATTTCCTCAAAACATTTTCAATATAATGAGATTGAGATAAAACCAGTATGTCAGATGTCTTAGAAATCTTAATACCTAAGATTACATCTGCAATACCCATATCCTTCATGTCGAAATATTGTTTCAACATATTCTTAGTTTCCAGGATTAAGTTTAAACTACTTCTGGTGATGAGCATGTTATCTACGTAAAGGCATATTATGACAAATGAGTCAGATTTCCCTTTGATATAGATACATTTATCACATTCATTTATGGAGAAACTTTTTGATAATAAAGTATTATCAAACTTTTCATGTCATTGTTTCGGGGCTTGTTTGAGTCCGTACAAAGACTTAACAAGTCGACATACTTTCTTTTCTTGTCCTGGAACCACATACCTCTCGGATTGTTCCATGTATATTTCCTTTTCCAACTCTTCGTTTAGAAGGTTGTCTTAATATCCATTTGATGTATCGCAAGGTCACGCAAAGCTGCAATGGCTATGAATACCCTTATGGATGTTAATCTAGACACATGGGAGTATGTGTCGAAGTAATCGAGGTCTTCCTTTTGTCTGTAGCCTTTGACTACTAATCTGGCCGTATACTTGTCAATAGTTACATCTGCTTTGTACTTTCTTTTGAGTATCCACTTACAACCCAAAGGTTTGCTTCCCAGAGGAAGATCAACCATTTCTCAAGTATGGTTTTACATGATGAAATCTATTTCTCTTTTTATAGCTTCTTTCCAAAGTGGTGCTTCTGAAGTTGACAATGCTTCCTTAATTGTCCTTGGTTCATTTTCAACCATATAGGTTAGAAAGTCTAGACCAAAGATTTTATCCTTTTTGGCCCTTTTGCTCTGTCTTAATTCAACCTCTGGAACCCCTAAGTTCTGTAGGTCCGGAACATTAAGTTTCGGATAGTCAGTAACTTATGAGTCCTGTAGATAATCAGAAATTCCGGGTCTTGTTGATAACTTCATTTGCACGAAACTATTTCTCTTTCCTTTCTAGGAAAGATCTGTTCAAAGAATTCAGCATTCCTTGATTCCATGATCGTATCCTCGTGGATATCATGTATCTCCGACTTATACACTAAGAAGTGATAAACACTACTGTTATTTGCATATCCGATGAATATGCAATCACAGGCTTAGGTCCAATTCTGACCGGTTTTGGTTTAGTTACTTTGACCTTTGCCAAACAACCCCACACTTTCAAATATTTATAAGTGAGTTTCTTTCCTTTTCATAATTCATATGGAGTTTTATCCTTACGCTTATGCGGAACTCTATTGAGAATTGTATTAGCAAAACGAATTGCTTCGCCCCACATGTTTTGGGCTAAACCGGAATTGATAAGTAAAACATTCATCATTTCATTTAACGTACGATTTTTGCGCTCGGCAATACCGTTAGACTGAGACGAGTAATGAGCGGTTGTTTGATGAACAATGGCTAATTGAACACAATATTCTTCAAACGGTGCTACGTATTCTCCTCCTCTATCACTACGAATTGCCTTAATCCGTAGGTTTAGTTGATTTTCAACTTCTGCTTTGTAACGTTTAAATACGTCAAATGCTTCATATTTACTTTTCAACAAGTAAACATAACAATACCTTGTACTATCATCAATTAAAGTCACAAAGTACTTGTTCCTCCCTCTAGTTTGTACAAACTTTAAATCACATATGTCGGTGTGAATAAGTTCTAAAGGAGCGGTGTTTTTTTCGACTGAATGAAAAGATGATTTGATTAGTTTTGTTTCTACGGATACCTCACATTTATGTTGAGGGTTTATGTCGAAGGAAGGCAACAATTCCAACTTGACTAACTTTTGAATGAATTTATAGTTAACGTGTCCTAATCTATGATGCCATAAATTAGAGGACTCAAGCAAGTTGGTAGAAGGTTTTATTTCATTAGATGAACATATTACACACATAGTATTCATTTTGAAGAGGTTGTCATAAGCGAAGCCCCTTCCTACAAATATACCATTCTTAGTTATTACATATTTGTTGGACTCAAAAACTAATCTAAAGCCAGCCTTGACCAACAGTGGTCTGAAACCAAGTTCTTGCGGAGGTCAGGGACGTGCAAAACTTCCTTCAGAGTAAGCTCTTTGACTGAAGTCATTTTGAGGACACCCTTTCCAACCCCTTGCACTTCAGAGGTAGCGTCGTTGCCTATGAATAACTTTTTGCCCGATATTGGGGCGTAAGAGGAGAATGCACTCTTGTCAGAGCAGATGTGACGGGTTGCACCCGTGTCTATCCACCATTGCCTTGGATTCTCCACCAGATTTTCCTCTAGCACTACAACTGAGAAGTCCACAATCATGTCGTCAAGGTTCGAAGGATCATCCTGTCTTGCACAATGTTAGCCTTGACCTTGCCTTTGTTCTTGGCTTTTTCATTCTGCTCTCGCTTTAGTTTGCGGCACTCTTTGATTATATGGCCAGACTTTCCACAGTGATGGCAATTTCCTTTGAACTTCTCCATCGTTTGGCTTTTGCCGTTTCCCTGGTACTTGCGCTTTTTGTTGGCGTTTTCCTTTGAATCAACCAAATTCGCCTTTGCTTCCATTGGCTGATTTCCCTTAGATATAGCCCTTTTATTGTCCTATTGTATTTACAGTTTGACAATAAGATCTTCAAATCCCATTTCCCTTGTCTTTAGTTTAAGATAACTCATGAACTCGTAGGCAATTTCTCAATCAAAGACCCAACTAGAAACTGCTCATTTGGCTTCATTCATTCCAAATCCAGATGATGAAGAATCATTTGAAACTATTGGATTTGGGACATCATTGATCTACCATCCACCATTTGAAATTTCAGAAACTTTCCAACGATGAATTTCTTAGTATCTGCATCCCGTGCGTTGTACTTTTTCTCGAGTTTTTCCCACAACTCCTTTGCTTTCTTCACGGTGCAATACACAGTATATAGTGTATCCGACAGATCGTTCAGAATACAGTTTTTGCACATGAAATCACTATGATTCCAGGCATCCAGTGTTAACTTCAGGGCATTTGTGACCTGGATATCTTCTCTCACTTCAGCGTTGTGTTAGACTGAGTGTCTATTGCATCTCTACCAGAAGAAGGATCTCCTGTCAGAAAGCGTGGCAGGTTCAACGTAGTGAGATAGAACAACATTTTTTGTTGACATCTCTAGAAATTTGTACCCAGAAACTTTTTTGTTCGTTCTCCTTGGAAACTGACAGTAGCACGGACAATAACATTTCATTGAGCAGCAGCAGCAGAACCAGAAGCAAAGTTTGAAACAAACATCTTTCAAACACGCGCAAAAAAAAACTTTTGTCTTAAACTGTTGGTAAAAATGGTGTATCCGAAAGGTTAAACAGAACAAAAGTTGAGTCGAGAGATGACTCTCTGTTTTTAAGACAAAATTATCCTGTATAGATGCGTTTACGGTATTGGACAATAGTCTCCCAAGATGAAACAACAACAATCAACAATACAAAGCAAATAATGTTGATTCTGGCGAAGAAAAATAAATATAGAACATATTGCAAAAAGGAGAGGATTTCTGTGTTTCTGTTTCTGTATAGTTGAAGAGGAGAGATGTTGCAATGTTTCTGAATCTTCCGTGTAAATAAGAAACACTTCAGGGACCAAAAAGAAAATTCTGGAAGAGAGCATGCAGCCCAAGCCTGATCGGACGGGCGGCGGCGCGTGTGTGAGGCTTAGCCCCAACCCAAGCTCATCTAGGTCCTCCCTCTTCTAAACACATGGGTTATCCCTTGGGGTCCCAAACGCTTACTCAAAAATAGAGCTTATATATTGCTAAATCCTTCCATCTTCTACCTATATGGGAGATTTGCTATTTGGCCAAAAAACCATTCATCTATTCATGTCTCAAACACCTTACTTTGTGTATCAATATCTCTTTCATTTCTTAACAAAATTTGATAATACTTGGCACTAATATCATCTACTCATTTAGTAGACTAGGCATGTGCGAAGAAACGATGTTTTCAATATGCGGGGCCTACGTGTTTAAGTCACTAATGATGGGAAGAACTCAATCCCACATAAATTTCCAACAGAAATTTGTCATTTGTTCATTTTAATGAGAAACCTATTACTTGAAAATAAACAGATAAATTGACGTTCACTATGGTTAGAGTTTACGAATTAACCCAAAGGTGAATTATTTACTCTATGCATAGTGAACATGATGAGGCAAATTAAATTCTTTATTAAAATATATTTGTATATTCAAAGATATCTGATATGTTCGATTAAGAATTTTTATTTGCCTAATGAAGACTAAAAGGCAACTAAATAATGATAGTATGCCATCCAAAGGAGAACTACGATATATTCTAATGATTGGTGTATCTGAATCAATTTTGTAGTTAGTTGTGTAACAATAGCAGCAAGATTGAAGTTATTAAGGATGATATTGGATAACTCATTCTTCATGCAATTGATCTCTAACTTGTCTCTTTTTAAGGAGCCGTTTGGATATTGATTTGAAATCATGAGATGAAATTATGATTGTTTGAAGTTAAAATTTTGTTTGAACATACAATTTTGATGTTTTTAATTGTATTTTTTCTTATAGACATAAAACCCCACAAGTTGTGAAAATTATCAAAACTTTCTCAATTCTTATACAATCTTACCAAATGAGTAAGTCATAGCTCATAATAAAATTAATACGTTAGAAAGCCTTTCTAAAAAATAAAACTTCAGTTGATCAAATTTTAATTCAATAAAATAAAAAATTGAACATCTCACATGGTTGGTAAAAGTAAATTTGTTCTAAATATACTATCAACTTGTAGATCCTTTGATATTTGATATAAATGGTTGGTAAACATGATCGGTAAATATATCTACCAACTTATGGATCTATTTTTACAAAATATAAACTTATGGTCAACTTCTAGATTTAAATTTTTTAAAATTATGATTTGAAATTTCAAAACATGTCTTTTTGGATAATTTGGGATTTCATCTCATACGATAAAATCATGAGATGAAATCGCATGTCCAAACGTTGATTCATCTCATAAGATGAAATCGCATGTCCAAACGTTGATTTCATCTCATAAGATGAAATCGCATGTACAAACGCCTACTAAGAATGGATTTTCTTCTAAGTGATTACACTATTAAGAATAGGTGATATAATTGTGAATTGTTCAGTATTTTCCTTAAGAGGAAACAAGATTAAAGAATTAGAAGAGTTATCCTGTCATACCTGTAAGTCGAAGCAGTTGGTAAAGGATCTAAAGCTAAATCAACAAGTATAAGAGAAAGAAAGCACCTATTAATGTTTTATTGGATGCTATAAATGAATTTAAGGTAGATAGTGTTTAATTTCATGAAAGGAAAGGACACTATCAGAAAAATTGCCTTGAGCGTAAACTTTTGTTTGAAAAGAAATGTACATTAATTATTTTTCTATATTTCAAATCAAACTTAGCTAAAGTTCCTTATAATAATTTGTGATTTGATTTTAGTGTAATTACTTAGATGTTTATTGTGTCGAAAGAATTTTTATAGAGATTACTAAATCCTTAAAAAAAATCTTATTTGTGAGAAATGGTATGAAACTTCTAATTGAAGATATATGGACTTGTGATTTTGATCTTGAATAATGAATATCATCTTGATCAATCATCAATTCTACGTGTCTCTTTAATATTTTTTCTGATAAAGAATTCTTATAATGAAAGATACAAGTGAGACATTCTTTTGACAGGATAAAATATCCCATAATTATTCACCTATAATTTATCACTGGAGTATTGTGATACCTAAAAGGCACAAGTGATGTAAAATAACGTTAATTATGCAAAGGAACAATGATGTAAAATAACGTTAAGCAAACTGTCATTATATTATCACTTATGAAAGTGAAATTTGTGACATTATGTTTTTGAAGTCACTATTCACACTTATGACGGCAAAACTTTATTTCAGGACTAGGGGTTGTCGACGTTATTATCAAGCTGTTGAAAATTATGATGATTATTCTGCAATAATATTCTTTTCTAGTAATAACAATTACTCTAAGGGAACCACTTATGAAATAAAAGTACTTTGTCAATAAGAGAAGATTCAGAAACAAAGAGTGTCAACTAGAGTGATTTCATGATTGTAGATCTATTAATGAAAATTTACGACCAAAGACATTTAAGGAATATGTACATATAATGAATCTCGGTTGTACTTATGATTAACGTGTTTATGATGTTTTGACACTCTGAGCTCAATTATGTGTTTCTGATATACATTACTGAATTTTTTGTTTCTCATAAGGATGTGCACATTATGTTTTGAGATGTTACAGGATAAGTCTCAATGAGATATTATTATAGATCAGAATGTTAAATGTTTTATAGCTTATGAACCTGGTATGATAAGTTGCTAATGTTATAGTATATGGAAAGGAGTATGTAGCATAAAATTATGTATAATCGACTAACTCGCATTGGTTGTCATATTATGGAATATATGATGACCATTGTAGAAGAGATTTATTTTATGGGCAACTAATGTTTATGTCATTTAATATTAGTGTTATGTGGTCATTTGGACAAGCGGGAGAATGTTAGACTTTTATTAATTATAATGTGTGGCTCAATTAATGTAAAGTCCATAACTAATATTTAATGAAGAATAAATCTCGTCGGTTAGATCGATTACTTGATGGACGTACCATATTAAGTCACAACTCTTATAAATTTGTCCTCCCTCCACCCATTAAGGTTACCACATATTATTTACATCTTTTCTATCGCTGACGGTCGTGGTAACGCAAAGCTAGGGCAACGAGGTAGAAGCCGATTTGCAGTCGACACTTTCGCTCTTCTTTACAATAATGTCTTTCGCATCAGGCATGTTTTCTGTAACATATCTTTGTAAGATTATTGTATTCAAGATCCTGACGTGCATTAAGTTAAGTTTACAATTAGATTATACGTGCAATGCAGTATCTAAGAACTAGTATCATTATAATGTTTTTCAGGCTAATGAAAGTAAATCAAAATAGTTCTTGTTTTTAAGTTGACGTTTGATACTTAATAGTTTGACCAGTAATAACAAGTTAATTACTATTTTTTTGGTAGAATAGTTACTACTATTACTAAGTTTAGAGATTTACTTGTAATTAATTACAAGTGACATAATTGTATAAATATATTCGTATTAATAACATACATAACTTCAACTCTTTTAAAAAAGGATTTAAGTCATATAATGCTAATGTGAAATCTTTTAAATTATCAGTGTAATTTAACATGTGCTAATATGGTAGTTTTCATATAAAACAACAATATATCGAGTGAAAATATTTTTCATAGATATCAACTAAATAATTAGTGTTCATCATATAGAATTACCTATAACCGGCATGATTGATAGTGTAAATATTTTTAAATGCATATTGTTGACACCCAATTTTGTCCCATCTTTTATGATTTTATTCGTAATTTTTGATACTTTGACACTTTTAAAATAATTTTAAAATATAGGCATATATGTGTGTATCTTCGTATTATTATTATTATTCGCATATTTTATATCATTTGCATTTTTATAATAATCATAAGTTATCCAAAAAATTCTATGATATTTATTCTCGCAAAATTGCATCGCATTTACATTTTTTATTTAAGCATTAAACATTTCGCAAATATTATATTTTTTTCACATCGTTACGCTATTTTAAATAATTCACATCTTTTACAAAAAAAATATATATATATATACAAATATGTTTTAATATTAAACCCCTTTTATATTTTTCAATTCCCAACCCAATACAATTCTACCCAAACAAAATTCACAAGCCCAAACCCATTCCCATTATTCCCTTCCCCTTTATTTCCCCCCCAATTCCCAAGCCCAACCGGACTAGCCCAACTCCCCAAAACAATTAAACCCAATTCCCACAACCCAAAAAAGAAAAAATCGCGAGCCCAACCCGTCGCCCCAGCCCAACCCGACCGACCCGACCCGACCCAACTCGTCTTCCCCCCTTCTTTTAATCCCCAAATCAAAACAAAAAATCCCAAAAAAATCAAAAAACCCTAAACCTAAACCTCTCAACCAAATCCGCCGACCCACTCCCTGCCACCAACCCTGACACCACCACACCCCTCCCGTCACTTCGACCCACGCCCCTACCCCCTAAAATCCGCTTCCAAAATTCAGAAATCTTTACCTTTAATTCGAATTTCAAACTCGTTCTTGGGGGGGAAATCCACCTATAAATACCCCATGTTGTTCTTCATTTTGAAAAGAAAGATTTTCGGGGGAGAAAAAATAGATTTTCAGAAGGATTTTCGGAAGATTATTCCATATATACATAAATATTTTGTTGTGTTCTTGAGTTTAAAGCATTTTGGCTTCTTTGTTGTTCAAGAATCAAGTCCGAAAAGGTTTGTCATCCCCTTTGATTCTCTGATTTTTCTTCACCGATTTCGGGTCGGGTCGGGTCGACCGACCCGGGTCGACCGGTTCGGGTAACATTTTCGAGAATTCTTGCATTTCATATTTATGTATGTTGGTTATCCGAATTTGGTGTTAAGATTTGATTTGGATCACGATTTTCGGGTCGGATTCTTGACCGGGTCGGGTCGACCGATTTAAATTTCCAATTTTCTTACATTGCTTTCTTTGTTGTTATCATTGGTTATCGAAATTGATGAAATTATTTGATTCCGGGTTGAAACTCCAATTCGGGTCGGGTCATCGACCGGTCGGGTCGACCCGGTTTGGGTAACATTTTCGAATCCTTGCATTTCATATTTTTGTATGTTGGTTATCCGGAATTGATGGAATTATTTGATGTCGGGTTGAATCTCCGATTCGGTCAGATTCTTGAACCGGGTCGGATTCTTGAACCGGGTCGGGTCGACCCGGTTTGAATTTCCAAATTTCTTGCATTGTTGTTGTTGTTATTGGTTATCTCGAAATTGATGAAATCAGTTGATTCCGGGTTGAACACATGATTCGGGTCGGATTCTTGACCGGTCGGGTCGACCGGTTTGAATTCCCAAATTTCTTGCATTTCATGTCTTGTATATTGGTTATCGAAAAATGAAAAAAAATCGATTCGGGTTGGCATCGATTTGGGTCGGGTCATCGACCCGGATCGGGTCGACCCGGTTTTGCGTATTTCAGTTTATGGCATTTTTTCATATCGTGTATATTGGTTATCTAAAAAATCTGAATTTCGATTTCATTCGGGTCCGTTTTTCCGTAATTAACCCACTGTTCACTTTTTCGGTCTGTTTTTTTTCAGAATTAACTCATTATTTCATCTGCCTTTATTTATTTCTTTCGTTTCTCTGTTTCTCGTTCGGGGTTAAACATCCGGTAACGGATATCTTACTATTCTTAATGCTTTCTTGTTTTATTAATACCGCATTTAGGCCGACGAAATTGAATTCGAGGCCGCGCTTTTCTTTCGTTTCAATTCTCTGTTTTTCAAACCTTGTTTTAAGTATCCGGACAACGGATATTTTATCGTTTTTTACTTGTTTTAAACTAAACACCGCATCATTTTCGGAAACTGTTTTTTTTTGCCTCTCTTTTTTTCTTCCTGTCTGCTGCTGCTTTATTTCTTTTTTCATTTTAATTTTACTTGATTTGGACATGATACTACACTTTGGCCGATGAAAAATATCCGTCGATTTTGAGGCCTCCACAGTTGCAAAGACGGAAATATAACTTCGGGCAATGATGAAGACTTAAACTTTTTATTTCATCCGAGATCAACATGTTTAGTAGGCGAGGTGAATTATATATTCGCAGCCACGATGTGATTATAGTGATCTTTTCTATTTCACCCGAGAGACCAACACGTTTAGTAGGCGAGGCAATCAAAATAAACCACATTAGTCATATGTTTGCAGCCACGACGTGATTGGAATGTTCTTGTCAAAATTTAAGTCTGAGCCCTCCGTGATCAAAACATTCACTTTGTTTTGAATACGGATATGAAGTTATTTGTATTTAATTGTTTCTAACCGTTTGTTCTTGACAGCTTGCAGGGATTAAAGTAAATAAAGGCAGATTATTCCTCGGTGTTTATTTATTTTATTTCTTTCTTTAATTCAGCTTTTATCCCGCTTTGTATTGTAATATTATTTATCGCACTTATGTAACTATTGAAATGCTTAGAATAGGCAAACTTAGGATTAATTCATAGGGTAGTTTAAGATTTGAAACCCGTCGCTAGCTTATTTATTTGTAGGCTCGGTTAAATTCAAACTTAGAAATCCTTCGCTAGTTTATTTATTTTAGGCTCGTCACGCATATTCAAGATTTTCAAAACAACTTTTGTCATCTTTTATTTGCTTTATTAAATCATACTGAATAAGTTTATATTTTGTCAACTTACAATTCATTGATTCCCCAAATTTTACTTCTTTGGCATTATAAATAATTTGTTTTACTATCAATTGTCAAATACATATTTTTCAACTCTACATGTATTTCTCTTTAAATATCATACAAATGCATATTTAAAAAATCTCTACATGTATCTTTCTTTTTAAAATGCATCATTTACTAATTATTTGCAAACATCTTTAAATCTGTTATACTTGTAAAAATATATATTTTTCTAGTAATAATTAACCTGAGTTTGACCGGATAACCGCAAGTTAGCGGATCTTAAAGGATGTCTAACCCCTTCCCTTTAGGATAATAAAGAACCCTTACCTAGAATCTCAAATAGTTTCGCAGACCTTAAAATTGGAGTTTACATTGCAGCATTTAGTTTAAATATTTAGGTGTCCTAATTCACCATAAAAAATAATTAGGTGGCGACTCCTCAACCCTCCTTTACCCAGGAATCACCGGAATAAGTCCGTGCTCCGCTTCCGACCTCTCGCGGGGGGTCGGGTCAAAATCGGGCGCGACAGCATGGCGACTCCGCTGGGGATATTTCAGGTTCTTAACCATAGCAAAATCAGGTTAATTATTATTGTGCTTTACTTTTTAATCATTATTTGTTTTAATGCTTTGATATGTTTCATTTGTGAAATTTTGCATAATTGCTTTAATTGCTATATTCTCTTCTGCTTTCCTTAAATTGGCATTTCGCTCATATTTCTTCCACTCTGGAAAATTGACACTATCACACACTACACGCGAGGTGTGTTTTGCGCACCCGCAAATTTCTTTCAATCTACCAAATTTTAGGAGAGTTGGCGTATGCGCGGAGTGACCGGACCATCCGGTGGCCGCGTAGCCTTCTCACTCGAGTAGTCCGCTCGGGAACCTTGTGTCTAGTCAGTCAAATCTTAGAAAATTTAGGATAGAGCTATACCACCATTTATTTTAAGTCATGCATACATACACCTTAGGTGGGTTGATCCTTGGCATCAACTCCACAATTAAGAAATCCACCAAATCGTCGGCGGGTCTCACAACCCAACGACCAATCAGCATATTATGTGCAGCGTGATAATGATAAGACTAATTCAAGCCTAATCATGACATGCTGAAATTGGAAATGTACATTCATTTTGTCTCATTTTCGACAAAAGCATTACAGTTTAGCAGCTTGGATCAATCTGTCGTAATCCCGCATATCTGGCGTTTAGGCCCACCTCCGGCATAAGAGAGGCCCCATGTATATCAGGATGCACATATAATTTCCATACAATCTGCTTGTTATTTCATGCTACTTCACACTCTGTGCATATTAATTGAAACAATAATTACTTGCCTTATACTAACTTGGTTCTCTTCATTTTTCAGGAGGTTTATTTTGTCTAATTTATTCCCCCCCCCCCCCAAAAGTTGATTCGTATTGACTAAAACTGGCGGAGCACCCCATCTTTTATTTTCCAATCATGTCTACCCAAATTGTATTAGTACTTAATGAAAAATGCGATTTAAATTGAGGCCTGAATCGCATTTATGCATTTTAATGTATTTTGCCTCCACCTTTTGAAAGCTTAAAAATGACACATTTGCATTGCTTTTGCTATTTTAAAATTTGTTTCGTCTAATAATTTTCTTCTTTTTCATCATGCAAACTAAATTTGCCGATAATATGTGACATGTAATGAAACAAGCAAACAAGGTCCCAAACAACAAGCAAGACTTCGAAGGATATGAGGAAGACTCACAACCGGAAGAACTGGGGCATTTTTTGGAATGAGCCAAAGCCAGTTTTGGAAGAAACATCAAGATGGTTGATAACGACATGAACTACGTCATGACCTGATTCCCTCGGCGGGATACGTAGGCGGCCACATCGGCTTCGGTCCCATTTTTAGAAAATCCTTACAATCCCCTTTTGCTTGTAATGAACTACGTCACGACCTGATTCCTTCATGGGGATACGTAGGCGGCCTAAATCGGCTTCGGTCCCACCATTAGGAAATATTTTCTCCTTTATCTCACAAAAGACAAAATGCACCCATCTGATCACCCTGATAGGGCAGGCAAGCAATCTACACAAGACTCGGTTGTCCGTTCAAAAGATCGTCATTCTCACATATCAGAAACTGGGGCATTTTTTAAGGGATCACTGTCGGAAGACGCCGATAAACATTGGAAAAGCATCGGCAAACTAAGTCTTCAGCCAGAATAATTTTGGATAAGACGTTTGCTTTGTTTCACCGCATGTCACTTCTCGACAAAACATATATATATGCAGTAATTCTTATAAGCAAACTATTTTCAACAAACATTTTCATCAAAATTCGATAGAATTTTGTGTTCCTATTTTTAAGATGCATTTCTACAAATTGTTTTCGAATGTTTTCATTAACGGTTGGCCAAGACTGGGAAATAGAGAGGGGCTACGGGTCCGAGTTAGCAGGACATTGCAGATACCAAGGCCGAAGCTACAAAGTCAACGCGAATCAACTCCCCCCTCCCAAAACTCATAAATTTATTTTAGTACAGGTTCTTCAGGTCGAAAACAGCAGGGAAGCTGCAACGTTTATGAGCAAATTCACAAGGGATCTCCGCATCACAAGGATCATTTTCCTGTTTGGAGACTGTACAAAGATGTCATGCTAAACTACATGTTCCCAACCGTGTTGTGTCCACGCAAAGAACGGTATTTCGACTTACAGGGTCGCATTCTCATCTACTCAACTTTTGCATCGCTTTTATTATGGCATAACAGTTCGACCATAGGGTCACACTTTACATTACGTCAATACGACGACACAAATCAGGCGCCCACCTTCTAATGCGGGTATGTTTTAAATCGGCGCCACCTTCTAATGCGGGTATGTTTTAAATCAGGCGCCCACCTTCTAATGCGGGTATGTTTTAAATCAGGCGCCCACCTTCTAATGCGGGTATGTTTTAAATCAGGCGCCCACCTTCTAATGCGGGTATGTTTTAAATCAGGCGCCCACCTTCTAATGCGTGTATGTTTTAAATCAGGCGCCCACCTTCTAATGCGGGTATGTTTTAAATCAGGCGCCCACCTTCTAATGCGGGTATGTTTTAAATCAGGCGCCCACCTCCTAATGCGGGTATGTTTTAAATCGGCGCCCACCTCCTAATGCGGGTATGTTTTAAATCGGGCGCCCCCACCTCCTAATGCGGGTATGTTTTAAATCGTGCGCCCACCTTCTAATGCGGGTATGTTTTAAATCGTGCGCCCACCTCCTAATGCGGGTATGTTTTAAATCGGCGCCCACCTTCTAATGCGGGTATGTTTTAAATCGGCGCCCACCTTCTAATGCGGGTATGTTTTAAATCGGCGCCCACCTTCTAATGCGGGTACGTTTTAAATCGGCGCCCACCTTCTAATGCGGGTACGTTTTAAATCAGGCGCCCACCTTCTAATGCGGGTACGTTTTAAATCAGGCGCCCACCTTCTAATGCGGGTATCGTTCTAATGCGGGTTTTAAATCGGCGCCCACCTTCTAATGCGGGTATGTTTTAAATCGGCGCCCACCTTCTAATGCGGGTATGTTTTAAATCAGGCGCCCACCTTCTAATGCGGGTATGTTTTAAATCAGGCGCCCACCTTCTAATGCGGGTATGTTTTAAATCAGGCGCCCACCTTCTAATGCGGGTATGTTTTAAATCAGGCGCCCACCTTCTAATGCGGATATGTTTTAAATCAGGCGCCCACCTCCTAATGCGGGTATTTTATTTTAAATCAGGCGCCCACCTTCTAATGCGGGTATTTTATTTTAAATCAGGCGCCCACCTTCTAATGCGAGTACTTATTTTAAAGTGTAAACAGGCGCCCGCCAACGCCATCATCTGCACAACATTAAGCAACGACATCATTTCAACTTACAAAGTCATATTCTCACTTACATATCTTATGCAACTGTTATACACTAACTTTTATCTTAGCTCTGGTCCACAGGAATTTGAATCGGCGGGAGCTTTCAGCACAACGTGGAGCTATATCTTACGGCGAACCAAGGCAATTTGGTCAACAACCTACTTCGAACGTCGATCCGCTCTTTCCCATTAGTTTCTCGCATCTGCGACCAGTGTCATCCTAAGTCGACACTGGGGCATTGTTTCTTGAATGTGCACCATCTTTTTGCAACTTCTTCCCCCCGGGGATTCTATTTCTTACCATGCAGTCCCGATGATCGGGACAAAATTGGCTACTCAGTCAACTTCTTTGGCCGAAAACTCTTTCATCGTCTCCGTCCAAAGAGGGGCATCTGTTGACACCCAATTTTGTCCCATCTTTTATGATTTTATTTGTAATTTTTGATATTTTGACACTTTTAAAATAATTTTAAAATATAGGCATATATGTGTGTATCTTCGTATTATTATTATTATTCGCATATTTTATATCATTTGCATTTTTATAATAATCATAAGTTATCCAAAAAATTCTATGATATTTATTCTCGCAAAATTGTATCGCATTTACATTTTTTATTTAAGCATTAAACATTTCGCAAATATTATATTTTTTTCACATCGTTACGCTATTTTAAATAATTCACATCTTTTACAAAAATATATATATATATATACACAAATATGTTTTAATATTAAACCCCTTTTATATTTTTCAATTCCCAACCCAATACAATTCTACCCAAATAAAATTCACAAGCCCAAACCCATTCCCATTATTCCCTTCCCCTTTATTTCCCCCCCAATTCCCAAGCCCAACCGGACTAGCCCAACTCCCCAAAACAATTAAACCCAATTCCCACAACCCAAAAAAGAAAAAATCGCGAGCCCAACCCGTCGCCCCAGCCCAACCCGACCGACCCGACCCGACCCAACTCGTCTTCCCCCCTTCTTTTAATCCCCAAATCAAAACAAAAAATCCCAAAAAAATCAAAAAACCCTAAACCTAAACCTCTCAACCAAATCCGCCGACCCACTCCTCCGCCACCAACCCCGACACCACCACACCCCTCCCGTCACTTCGACCCACGCCCCTACCCCCTAAAATCCGCTTCCAAAATTCAGAAATCTTTACCTTTAATTCGAATTTCAAACTCGTTCTTGGGGGGGAAATCCACCTATAAATACCCCATGTTGTTCTTCATTTTGAAAAGAAAGATTTTCGGGGAGAAAAATAGATTTTCGAAGGATTTTCGGAAGATTATTCCATATATACATAAATATTTTGTTGTGTTCTTGAGTTTAAAGCATTTTGGCTTCTTTGTTGTTCAAGAATCAAGTCCGAAAAGGTTTGTCATCCCCTTTGATTCTCTCGATTTTTCTTCACCGATTTCGGGTCGGGTCGGGTCGACCGACCGACTCGGTCGACCCGGTTCGGTAACATTTTCGAAATTCTTGCATTTCATATTTATGTATGTTGGTTATCCGAATTTGGTGTTAAGATTTGATTTGGATCAACGATTTTCGGGTCGGTTTCTTGACCGGTCGGTCGACCGATTTAAATTTCCAATTTTCTTACATTCTTCTTTGTTGTTATCATTGGTTATCGAAATTGATGAAATTATTTGATTCCGGGTTGAAACTCCAATTCGGGTCGGGTCATCGACCGGCTCGGAGTCGACCTTAGGTTTGGGTAACATTTTCGGAATCCTTGCATTTCATATTTTTGTATGTTGGTTATCCGGAATTGATGGAATTATTTGATGTCGGGTTGAATCTCCGATTCGGGTCGCCACTTGAACCGGTCGGATTCTTCGAATTAGGGTCGGGTCGACCCGGTTTGAATTTCCAAATTTCTTGCATTGTTGTTGTTGTTATTGGTTATCTCGAAATTGATGAAATCGATTGATTCCGGTTGAACACATGATTCGGGTCAATTCTTGATCGGCCGGGTCGGTCGACCCGGTTTGAATTCCCAAATTTCTTGCATTTCATGTCTTGTATATTGGTTATCCGAAAAATGAAAAAAAAATCGATTCGGGTTGGCATCCGATTTGGGTCGGGTCATTGACCGGATCGGGTCGACCCGGTTTTGGCGTATTTCCGATTATGGCATTTTTTCATATCGTGTATATTGGTTATCTAAAAAATCTGAATTTCGATTTCATTCCGGTCTGTTTTTCCAATTAACCCACTGTTCACTTTTTCGGATCTGTTTTTTTCGAAATTAACTCATTATTTCATCTCGCCTTTATTTATTTCTTTCGTTTCTCTCGTTTTCGTTATTTGGGTTAAACATCCGGTAACGGATATCTTACTATTCTTAATGCTTTACTTGTTTTATTAATACCGCATTTAGGCCGACGAAATTGAATTCGAGGCCGCGCTTTTCTTTCGTTTCAATTCTCTCGTTTTTCAAAGATCGCTTTTTTAAGTATCCGGCAACGGATATTTTATCGTTTTTTACTTGTTTTAAACTAAACACCGCATCATTTTCGGAAACTGTTTTTTTTTTGCCTCTCGTTTTCCCTGTCTGCTCGTCTTTTTCGTTTCATTTTTTAATTTTACTTGATTTGGACATGATACTACATTTGGCCGATGAAAAATATCCGTCGATTTTGAGGCCTCCACAGCTTGCAAAGACGGAAATATAACTTCGGGCAATGATGAAGACTTAAACTTTTTATTTCATCCGAGATCAACATGTTTAGTAGGCGAGGTGAATTATATATTCGCAGCCACGATGTGATTATAGTGATCTTTTCTATTTCACCCGAGAGACCAACACGTTTAGTAGGCGAGGCAATCAAAATAAACCACATTAGTCATATGTTTGCACCACGACGTGATTGGAATGTTCTTGTCAAAATTTAAATTCGAGCCCTCCGTGATCAAAACATTCACTGTTTTGAATACGGATATGAAGTTATTTGTATTTAATTGTTTCTAACCGTTTGTTCTTGACAAATTTTCGGGGATTAAAGTAAATAAAGGCGATTATTCCTCGGTGTTTATTTATTTTATTTCTTTCTTTAATTCACTTTTATCCCGCTTTGTATTGTAATATTATTTATCGCACTTATGTAACTATTGAAATGCTTAGAATAGGCAAACTTAGGATTAATTCATAGGGTAGTTTAAGATTTGAAACCCGTCGCTAGCTTATTTATTTGTAGGCTCGGTTAAATTCAAACTTAGAAATCCTTCGCTAGTTTATTTATTTTAGGCTCGTCACGCATATTCAAGATTTTCAAAACAACTTTTGTCATCTTTTATTTGCTTTATTAAATCATACTGAATAAGTTTATATTTTGTCAACTTACAATTCATTGATTCCCCAAATTTTACTTCTTTGGCATTATAAATAATTTGTTTTACTATCAATTGTCAAATACATATTTTTCAACTCTACATGTATTTCTCTTTAAATATCATACAAATGCATATTTAAAAAATCTCTACATGTATCTTTCTTTTTAAAATGCATCATTTACTAATTATTTGCAAACATCTTTAAATCTGTTATACTTGTAAAAATATATATTTTTCTAGTAATAATTAACCTGAGTTTGACCGGATAACCGCAAGTTAGCGGATCTTAAAGGATGCCTAACCCCTTCCCTTTAGGATAATAAAGAACCCTTACCTAGAATCTCAAATAGTTTCGCAGACCTTAAAATTGGAGTTTACATTGCAGCATTTAGTTTAAATATTTAAGTGTCCTAATTCACCATAAAAAATAATTAGGTGGCGACTCCTCAACCCTCCTTTACCCAGGAATCACCGGAATAAGTCCGTGCTCCGCTTCCGACCTCTCGCGGGGGGTCGGGTCAAAATCGGGCGCGACACATATAACTTAAACTCTATGAGAAATAGTAATTTTAGTATTATACTATGAGTTTTGCAAACAACAAGTTACTTCAAACACGAATGAAGAATGAGGTATTAGATTAGTTCTACAATAAACAAAGTCCAATTATTATAGTCATTTGCACTTTTGCTCTTATTTTGTACTGGTCTTCAATTAATGCCCCTCGAATGAAATTAATGTCTTTTGGGGCATAAGGTTTTTACAAGATCGACACAAATTGTGTTGGATTTTGTAAAAAACTTATGCCCCAGAAGGCATAAATTTCATTTGAAGGGAAAAAATTAAAGACTTGTCCTTTTGAAGGGAAACGCGTGCAATTTTTTGATATAATAATCTGAATAAAGCAAAATTAGAGGGTATTTGGATTGAATTTTTAAAATAAGCTTATAAGCTAAAAGCTAAAAGGCATAAGTTGGTCGTATCCAACTTTTGGCTTATTTTTGTACTCTTTTAACCTAAAAATAAGTGTTTACAAATATTTTTTATCTCACCAAAATACCTCAAAAAGTAGAAAAGAGCTTAAGAGCAACAAAAAAAAAAAACACGTAAGATAAGGCAACCCAAACACCCTCTTAGGCCTTATTTGTTTTCATTAAGATTAAGACGTCTGCATCTGAATGATTAAGATGTTATCTCTAGATCTGAACACTGAATGATTAAGATTGTTTGTTTTTCAACACCTGAATGTGCATATTGTATTTATTTAAACATAATAAATATGCAATTCAAATAAAATATAACTAAGTATTAAAAATAAATTTTATTTAATAAAAAATAAAATACTTATGTTCGCTAGTAATGGTGGAGATACTTTGTATTGGTGGTGGTTGATGCTAGTGGCTAGTAATGATGGCGGTGATAGTTGTGAGGGTGGACGAGTTAGTGCTGTAGTGATTGACACCATAGTAGCGGTTGGTAGTAATGACAGTGTTGGTGGTGCTGCCAAAGAATGTATGGTGATTGACGAATGTGTTGGTGGTAGTTAGTCGCAGTGCTAATTATGATAGTAGAGGTGTTTGATAGTAAGAATTGGCCGCAATGGTTGTTGATATAATTATAATTATTGGAGGTAATATGTGTGGTAATGACTGACAGTAGTGATTGATATGGGTGTGTGGTAAGGTGGATGAGGGTTGGTGGGGTGGGAGGATGGTGAGGGGTGGGTAGGTGGGTGGGCGGGTGGTGGTGGGAGTGCACTTGAGGTTGGGGATGTTGGTAGAAAAAACTAAACATATAAAAATATCTCTTAATGATAGATATTAAGACTTTGTTTAAGATCTTAATAATTAAGATATATTCAGATTAAATAAATATTTAGATCTTAATATAAATAAATGTATTTAATGACTTAATTAAATGCAAACAAACTAGACTTTAGTACAAAAAATTCTTAGGGGTGCCAAATTTGTATCCACAAGGACTTAATGTGTCAAATTGAAATTATTCCTTTCTTTGCGTAGTTGTTTCCGAAATGATTACTGTTCCTTGATATTTTCCATGATGCCGTTTAACGGCACGGAACCTTTGTGAATAATACTAGTTTGTTTGATCAAATTTATTTATTTTTTTAATAAGTGTTTATCTTAAAAAAATGAGTTGTTTGAATAATTTTTTAAAAGAAATAAATGTTTTTAGAATAGCAGAAATAGTTTTTTAAAAATTAAAAAAATTATTTTTGAAAAAAATACATTTAGAAGCATTTTTTAAAACTTAGCTGAATATTAATTATTATTTAAAAATACTTTTTAAATTAATTAATAAAATATAAATTATTTTTCATAAAAAATATTAAGCTGATTTAACAAGCTCGACCAATCCCGCTACAAATCATCTGTTGACTGTTTACAATTAACAATTTCCCTCCCGCCATGACCACCACACTCCCTATCCTCTTCCCTTCACCTTTTCCTTCTCCTGCAATCTCCATAACTAAACACTCTTCATTTCCACTTCAAATTGAAACATTAGGGTTCTGTTCCGTCAAGTCAATTCAGAAGAATCCGTTCAGTTCTGAATTTAGAATCTTCTACAAGTTTCCGAGGTCAGTTTTTCCGGCGGAGTCTCAAGACGAAGACGAAGATGAATATGAAGATGATGATGACGACGAAGAAGCGGCGGACGAGTACGACGTCGCTTCTGCGGAGGTTTCGAATGGAGGCGACGAAGATAGCGAAGATGAACTCGAAAGTTCCGATAGTGGTGAAGTGTTGAACATTGAGGAGAACATTGAGGAATCGAGAAGGCAGAGAGTCGAGAAGCTTCGGGATGAAGTTAGAGAGTTCGGTGATGGAATTATTGATGCGAATGAACTTGCTTCGATTTATTCTTTTCGAATTGACAAATTTCAGGTCAGTTTTGTTTATTTTTTCCTGTATAAAGCATACTTTCTCCGTCTCAATTTATGTGATATCTTTACTTTTCGAGAGTCAATTTGACTAAACTTTGAAGTCTTGAAGCTAAATTGGATCAGGTTAACTCAATATTTTAAAATTACATAAGTTGCAACTTTTCTCATATCAAAATACATCTTAAAATATTGATCAAAATTAATGCAGTTTCAATTTAAGGAAGCGAAAACTATCACATAAATTACGCCGGAGGAAGTACAACTTATTCACTTTTGTTTTATTTTCTAGTTATGTTGATATTTTGTGCAAAATTTTGAAGCGCTTGTCGATTCAAGCTTTTTTGAGAGGTTCATCTGTTGTGGTATCTGCGCCTACAAGTAGCGGGAAAACTTTGATTGCTGAAGCTGCTGCAGTTGCTACAGTAGCAAGAGGAAGGAGATTATTCTATACTACTCCTCTGAAGGCTTTATCGAATCAGAAATTTCGAGAATTTTGGTACGAATGTTTCTAAAATATACTCCCTACCTTCTACTATATAATGTTTTATAAGGTTTGCCTCTACTAAAAATACACCATGTTTTCCGTTACAGAATATTTATGTTTATGTACTTTACAGTGAGACATTTGGTGAAAGTAATGTGGGGCTTCTCACTGGAGATTCAGCTGTTAATAGAGATGCTCAGGTTTTAATTATGACAACTGAGATTTTGCGCAATATGCTATACCAGAGGTACATTTCAGTGGGTTTGTATACTGTTGCTTATTACTTAGTATTTGATAGAAACTGAGTTTAATAGCATGCTGATCGAAAAGAGATAAAGCTTTTTGCATGTGACAATCTGGTTTAATTTTCGTGTATAGAAATTTCATGGACTCAAACGAAGTTGGCTATGTATACCATCAAACTGTTATTGAGTTCTAGATTTAAAATTTGTGTAATATGTCTGCTAAGCAAGCAGTCAACAAAGAAAACATGGTTTTCCTTAAAAGTTGGAAAAGAAAGTTTGAAGGATAAAGAAAGTCAAACTTTTGTTCTATTTAGTTACTTGTTTTATTCATTCCTAAATTTACTACGAAATTACACTTCACTCTGCAGCGTGGGGATTGCTTCCTCAGATGGTGGTCTTCTTCATGTTGATGTAATTGTTTTGGATGAAGTACACTACTTAAGTGACATATCTCGGGGTACAGTTTGGGAAGAAATAGTATGTGTCTTCTGAATGTGCAAGTTCTATACATCTCAATTCTTCAGCAGCCTCAGAGTACCAATTTTGTATATTTACTCCCCTCTTTCTGTTTTAAGGTTATTTATTGCCCAAAGGAAGTTCAACTTATATGTCTTTCGGCGACTGTTGCTAATCCAGATGAGTTGGCTGGATGGATAGGTCAGGTATTGCAATGGGCCAATTCTGATTGCTCTGAAAGTGATATTCTCTATATGTATTCTATTGCATATATAACCAATGAAGTCTATCTGGCATATGCTTCTCCGGTCCTTTATTTTTGTTTCTGTCTCCAAGTTGTAATATTTAGATTGAAGTTATTTTGGCTGAAGTGTCTTATCTTCTTCATTTATATTAGTAGAAGCGAAAAAGATGATTTTGTCATGAGAGTGAGCATCCATTAGGGTTAAAAATCATTTTCTTATCCAGCCAGGGTTATTTTGATAAAGTTTAATAGAAATGATACAATTATATGATAGGCTAGGTGAGGTAAAGGGTAAAGAATATTACTGTATTGCAAATTCATAATTATTGTGTCATATTCAAAATTCTGGTTATTTGGCAATTTCACTTAGCCTAAATGTTCCTGATTTCATTTTAGTTTACCGATAATTTAGCAATTTTGTGTCCTTTTTTTCCTCATTTCACAAATGTCCAGCTCCTGTAATGTGTGTGTAAGTGTGTGTGTGTGTGTGTGTGAGAGAGAGAGAGAGAGAGAGAGAGAGAGAGAGAGAGAATGTTGGTATGATAATTTTCTTTTGATGAAGTAAATGTTGGAATGATAACTAATCCATTCATATGCCCATCTTTTAAACTACTGCCCATCCAACGAGAACCAAAATTCTACGTTACTTATTGACCAGTGGCGGATTCAGGATTTTCACTCAGGGGTTCGAAAAAAACAACAAAAGCTAAACAATCCCTGAGAATCGAACCTAGGATGTTGGAGACAATTTTGAACACCCTGAACCGTTTGAGCTAACCTTTTGCATTTGTTGAGGGTAGTCAAAACTTAATATATGTACATAAACACATAATATCTACCCTATATATAGTGTAATTTCTTGCCTCCCCACCCTCTAAATCCGTCTATGTTATTGACATTCTTGGGGCTGGTCTTGTTTACCATACTTTTCCTTTTTCTCGAAAAAACTTTTTTTGGGGGTCGAAATTGCTGGAAGTGCACTTTTAATTTAAATACTTGATCTCTCCCATAAATGTCTTCTTGGGTAGGAATTGGAAACCTGAGGCGTCGGCGACGAATAATTGGAATCTTTATATTTTGAACAATTTGATAGTTCATGGTTTGATAAATAGAGTAAACCCCTTGATAATTGGTGGTTATTGGGGAACCTTAGGTGTCGATAAGAGAGAAGACTTGAATTTTTAATAAACTGTAGGTAATTTGCCTTTTAGTTTGGCTTGATTTTAGTTAATGTCTTAACGTTTTTGAACTTAAAAATTTTGTGGATTACTGGTTATGATGTAACAATAGGTGGACTTTGAGACCTTGTAATCAAACTATTAAGTGGCTAATGTTACCAGTTCAAGCCCTGAGTTCCCTTCTTGTTCATAGGGAAAAGCTTTGCAATTCCATTCTAAGGAGACTTGAAAAAGTTTGGATGCTGTGTCTCTTTCTTTCAGTGTCTGCTGTTTATATCGTTTTGCATCACATGTCTGTCTGTAAATGGTTTTATTATGCGGAGAGACTGTCAGAATAAAAAATGACTATCTTATGCTGATTTTGGCTGTGAAGTTTGAACTTAATCCAAGCTTGCCAGTTCTACTTCAACTTTACTAGAGTTTTGTTAAAGTTAATCTAATGACAAGAAAGAATGGATTGTGTATTCACTTCTTTAATTTAATGATCTTTCAAGATTCATGGTAGGACGGAGTTGGTAACATCAACCAAGCGTCCAGTTCCATTGACTTGGCACTTCTCCACAAAGACAGCTTTATTGCCTCTTCTTGATGACAAAGGAACAAGCATGAACAGGTAGAATTTTTCCCCTTAACTCTTTCATTGATCTTCTCGTCTTATGTTTATCAGTGGTGATTTCTTTCACAACGTTTTTTTTTTGTTTCTGGAACTTATAGCACTCACTGCATTTGCACTTGATTTCCTTTATAACATTAATAACTTGTAGCATGTATTGCTTTACTTGTTATTATATTTTTCAAAGGTCATAATATATGCATGATTCAAAATCAGTATCTTGGTAAACTACTGATTCCCAGGTATTAGAGTTCATTCAGTTTTAGATTTTGAGCCCCTGTTCTTTCTTTTTACAGCATTTATGAACATTTCTTATATGTTGTTGAGGCATGCCACATACATTCTGAAGTTCAAAATATTGTATCTACAAAATTCTCAAGAACTTTATTTCAGCTGCATATGATGGGTTGGCCCCAAAAAAAAACCTGTGGCGGGATAGGGAAAAACAAATTATAGTGGTGTGAAATACTTTCCGTAGTATTTGGAGGAAAAGTATGAATTACTTACACAAGAAGCTGCTGAAGTTCTCATTTCTAATTACCTTGGTCTGACTGTGCAGGAAGCTGTTACTCAACTACTTACAGTATGATGAATCCGGCAGTGAACTATACAGGGAAGAAGTATCTAAAAGAAGAAAATCAAGAAGACGTGAAAATGATGCTCGGCCGCTTTCAAAGAATGATATAAGTAATATTCGCCGCTCACAGGTATGCATAGAAGCTTATTCAGTCTGAATTTTGTTTTACGATGTTATCACCCTTTCTTAATAATTTGTTGCAGCATTAGCATTTTTACAGAATTTATCAAAACAAATTGTCATTTTCATAGAAAACTGTCAATTTAACTAAATTGTAATTTAGTTACAAATTTCATATCCTCAGGTACCTCAAATTATAGACACACTGTGGCACCTAAAGGCAAGGGATATGCTTCCAGCAGTTTGGTTCATCTTTAGCAGGAAAGGATGTGATGCAGCTGTTCAATATCTTGAAGACTGCAGGTTACTGGATGAGTGTGAAATGAGTGAAGTTGACCTGGCATTCAAGAGGTTCCGTATTCAATACCCTGACGCTGTGCGTCTGTCTGCAATGAAAGGCCTCCGCCGAGGAGTGGCTGCACATCATGCTGGCTGTCTCCCCCTTTGGAAATCATTCATTGAACAGTTATTTCAGCGAGGTCTAGTTAAGGTTGTCTTTGCTACTGAAACCCTTGCTGCTGGCATCAATATGCCTGCTAGAACAGCTGTCATTTCATCTCTCAGCAAACGGGGTGATAGTGGACGAATCCAGTTAAGCTCAAATGAGTTATTTCAAATGGCTGGTCGTTCTGGTCGTAGAGGTATTGATGAAAAGGGTCATGTGGTTCTTGTTCAGACTCCTTATGAAGGGCCTGAAGAGTGCTGCAAAGTTCTTTTTTCTGGGCTTCAACCTCTTGTTTCACAATTTACCGCCTCGTATGGAATGGTGCTTAATCTCGTAGCGGTACGTACTTCAACCTGAGCCTCCTCGGCTCATTATTTTTAATTTCACAATCTTATGTCTTCTTATTCTGCAGGGGGCCAAAGTTACCCGTAGATCAAGCGAGTTAGATGAGATAAAAGTCACACGAGCAGGGCGGACTTTGGAAGAAGCAAGGAAGTTAATTGAGCAGAGTTTTGGGAATTATGTGGGAAGCAATGTCATGCTCGCCGCAAAAGAGGAGCTTGCTAGAATAGAAAAGGACATAGAGACACTTACTTCAGAAATCAGTGAGGAAGCGATTGATAGAAAGAGCCAGAAGCTCTTAACGCAGTCAGCATATCAGGAGATTGCTGAACTCCAGGAAGAATTAAGAGTAATTTCATTACTCTTGCTCTTCATCTTTTATTGCCTCAAATTAGACAGTTTGTTTCCCGGCAACGGAACATTCATTTCCATATCGCTTATCAGAAAAAAAGGTTTACTTTCTGACCTGAAAAGTCTGTAGACAGCCAATTCGTATAATGAAACTAGTTCTACCTAATTTCCAGTATAACTATTAGCTTCCTTTTTAAATATTATTCAAGGTTCTTTGTCTGAAGGACGGCTTTCTAGTTACACTGGCCTATATGTTTCAGTTCCTGGAAGCACGAGTAATTGAAAAAGGCTCTTATTCATTGAATGTCTTTTCTAGTGGTATCCTGGTGAAAAATAATCTAGTTTTCAGCATGTCCTACACTGTTTCCAACCACTATTTCTTCCAGTTCTCGTAATTTTAAAAGCATACTGGAAAACATTATATTGATGGTCATTGTGCCTACCTTTTCCAGGCTGAAAAGCGTCTTCGAACTGAACTGCGAAGAAAAATGGAGCTGGAAAGAGTGTTCTTGTTGAAACCTTTGTTAAAGGAGCTAGAAGATGGACACCTTCCATTCATGTCTTTGCACTACACCGACAGTGATGGGGTACAACATTTAGTTGCTGCTGTTTATTTGGGGAAGGTTGATACTTTGAATGCTGAAAAGCTTAAAAGTACGGTAAGCATTTCACGTGACCCTATTTTTTTTGCTTAATACTAGTAAGTATGGAAGCCTTCGTGTCATCAACAAGTGCAATGCTTGATGATTACTTCTACTTGTAGTGGGCCTCCATAGATGCAATTAGCTTGTGTCTTCGGCATTTGATCTGCAAACATCTTGTTGCATACAGTAGAAAGCTCTGTTGTAGGTGCTTTGCTCAATTTGCAACAAGTAGAAAATTTGTTAAGACCTTAATGCAGTTCTTGCTCTTTGTTGTTAAAGTTAATAGGCGACATGTTAGACATATTGTATAATTCCTTGCAGTTTGCCATGTTTGTAGAACTTTTAATTTTCTGCTATTTTCTCCTATTCTGACTCGAGTATGGGGGATCATGTTGCCATCTAATTGTCACTAGTCTTGAATCTTTACTCTTTGTTTAAGATCAATCGATCGATCAAATAATCTATCAACTATGCCTCAATCCCAAACTAGTTGGAGTTTATCTTAGACTCTATGGAGCTATCTTGTTGTTGAAAGAGCCTCTCTTTCTCTCACTTTCATATCTTCCAAGTCATTTGGGATATGCCTTGTGCATTCTCCTTTAGATTGAGGGAATTAATGGTCAATATTATAGTGCATTCCGTAAAAGATTTTTATAGTTGGACTGCTATGCAATTTTCTACTCTTAAAGCTGTTTGTGATTATGGTACTGCAGTTTCCTATTAAAGCAAAAATTCTCTTTCTGGTTACCTACTGTACAGTAGTAGGAATGTGTAATCCTTCCTTTTCCAGGTGCGTGACAATGATGCCTTTGCATTAAAGACAGTAATGGAAAATTTTGAACTTGGTGATAGTGGAGATGAAGATGTTAAACCGTCTTATCACGTGGCTCTTGGTTCAGATAACTCTTGGTATCTTTTCACAGAGAAGTGGATTAGAATGGTTTACAGAACAGGCTTTCCAAATGCTGCCTTAACTCTTGATGACGCTTTACCTCGTGAAATTATGGCTGAGCTTCTTGATAAGGCAGAGATGCAGTGGCAGAAGTTAGCTGTGTCTGAACTTGGAGGTCTATGGTGTATGGAAGGTTCTTTAGAGACATGGTCTTGGAGTTTAAACGTGCCAGTCTTGAGTAGTCTATCTGAAGAGGATGAGGTACCCTGTCTATCAACTTCATTTTCGGGTGTGATTGTTTTTCTTTTGTTGGATGGTTTCTGTCTAATAGGGGCATTTCCTCCTCAAGTTAATAATTGTTAGCATCTGCTTTTGCATTTCATGTTTATTTTGGGTCCGGGTGCAGGGGGTGGGGGGTGGGGGGAGATGGATGTGGGACGGAGGGACGACGGAGAAACAGCTAAGTGTCGAATACATGGATCTTCCATTTAGCATAATCACTTATTAAAAAGTAAATATTCCTTGTTTCCTAGCCAATAGATATTCTTGTCTGGGGTCATAAGGACCTTAAATATTTAGGTAGACTGAACATTCTCTCCTGTGTTCAGGATTGCTACTATAAGGAGTAAGCAAGAATAATAGTCTCTTGCTTTAGTAAGCATGGGTATTGCAGATTTTAGTGTTCTCCATTTCGAGATTTCATCCACATGTAGAACTCTGGTTAGAGTTGCTACTGTTTATACACTTTGGGTTGTCGGAAGTTTAACGTCCAATTAGTTTTTCTTGGTGAAATGCCATTGGAAGTAAGGACAGCTTGTGGTTCTTCTTTTGGCCAAACTTTTAAATGTTAAGACTTACGACCCTGTTTATATTGTTCCTTGTGTTATTCTCATCATTATTTTTCTTACAAGTTCCAGAGGTAAGAACTAAAGATACTAACATAGACTTGCTGGTCCCGAAGATCAGCTGCCATGAGTGATTAGGTGACATACAGCCACTGCCGCGAAAATCTTTCTGTGACACCCCTCGACATTGTTACTTAAAACTGCAGATTTATGCTAAGTGTAAATGATGATGATCCATACTAGACATTATAGAATCCTTGTAAGATGAACAAGGCATGTTTGGTTTCTGTTTTTTTTTTGTGAACTCTGTATAGGGACTTCAGCACACCTTTTGTGCTCTTGATGTATACAAAAGTTACCGTTCTCCAAAAAAAAAAATGCTTAACGTGTGATATGACACACAAACTGTGTCAAGACTCCTGAATCCTGATATCCCAGATAAATCAAAAGTAAACCACGAGCTAACTTTTTTGGCTTCACCACTGGGTGGAGTTTACTTCTCTATTGGCATAAAGCCTGGTAATGACTAATTTTGATTATGTCAGCAGGTCCTCAGAATCACTTATGTGCATCTCTCATGCACACATCCCACAAAAGCATAGCATGTCATAATAGAACTATCATCGTATGATATATGATTTTTTCCTTTTAGGTGTTAAACCATGTGAGACATTGAACTATTGAACCCAACTATGCTTAGACTTTTTTTCTGCTGATGTATTATCAGGTGATGCAATTACCTCAAGCATACAATGATGCAGTAGAATGCTATAAGAACCAAAGAAATAAGGTCTCTCGTTTGAAGAAAAGGATAGCTCGTACAGAGGGATTTAAAGAGTATAAGAAAATAGTAGATTCAGCTAAGTTCACTGAGGAAAAGATCCGGCGGTTGAAGGTTAGGTCAAAGCGTTTGATTGGTCGTATAGAGCAGATTGAGCCAACTGGTTGGAAGGAATTTCTGCAGGTATATCACTGCTTATCTGCTTGTTACGTGCCATTGATTATACTTCATGTGGTTGTGCTTTCATCCTTAGCCCATTATATCTGGTACAACATCCTTATATTGGACATGATTGAATGTTCTTGCTCTTCTATTGTGAAAAATCTGTTTTATCCTCAAGCGTGTACACTATTCTCCCCTGTACTTAAACACCACACCATCTTTGACCCAAATAGAAAAGAGAGAATTTATCATAATATTATTTTTGAGAACTTATTGTTGCTGGTTCCTTCATCATTTTTTGGGGATTTGCTTGGAGATTAACTTTGTTATTTGATGTTTGGAAATGTTTGCTAATTAGCAGAAAAGAATGAAGAGTTCACTTCTGTGAACTGTGTATTTCTGAAGTCGTCGGGAAAATCTTTCAGGAAGCAGCATTCTCTTTTGAAAACCTCCATTAAAAAATTATACGACACTTCCCATTTTGGGGCTTCCAAAATGTTGACGCCATTCAATTTCTGTACAATTTTCATAATTTCAAGAATTCAGATTCATTAAGTTTTCCTACTTTAAACTTTGATGTGATGATTTCTCTATCGAATATTTTTCAACCACTGCTTTAATACTTTTCTTCCACTATAACGAGCATGCTATAGAAGTCAAAATAAGATCTTAAACTCCATATCTAGTCAAATAGCATCATATAAAATGAAATGGAAGGAGTACGTCATAAAGGGAAAGGATTGAGAGAACTTTTTTATGATGTTGCCTTGCCGGATAACTGAACTAATTCTTTGTTGAATGTCTTTTTCGAAAGAGAATAGACTCTTGAAGCTGCATCAAGCTTCCATACTCATGTTATTTTACTTGGTCTGGTGACTTTCTTGAGGCAGTTTTCCTGTTGTTATTGAAGCCCTTAGTTAGGTTGTTCATTTTTACCAAAAAGCAGAGAAGTTACTCATTACTGAATATCTGCCAGGTCAGCAATGTCATACATGAAAGTAGAGCATTGGATATCAATACACACGTCATTTTCCCCCTAGGTGAAACTGCAGCTGCAATTCGAGGAGAAAATGAACTTTGGCTTGCGATGGTTCTTCGAAATAAATTGTTGCTGGACCTAAAACCTGCACAGCTTGCTGCAGTCTGTGGAAGTCTAGTTTCTGAAGGCATTAGACTTCGGCCCTGGAAAAATAACAGGTAGAATCTCTGTCGTCAAGGTGCAGAGTAGTATCAGTCTGCTTACAACTTCATATGTTCTAGGATCTCCCTTATAGTTTTGTGTGAGTTGTAGTTTTATCTAGCTCTTGCATACACCTTTGCTTACAAATTTCACCTTGTAAATAAAGGACTCATCCTTATTAAGAAAACGGCCAGTACTGCTTTTCTTTGTCTTAGCATTGCTGAATTAAAATTTAGTGGTCTAAAGATTGAGTTACAAGAAAGTTCAAGTTCATATTGGTGACCATCTCCTTTTATTTAAATTGCAAAACGTAATCTTTTATATCTTTTTATTTATATGCATGTGTGCGCACACGTATGTGTCTGTAGATCTACGAAAACTCTTTTTGGCAATGTAAATGTAACAAAAATAATGTTGAAAATCTTCATATTATTTTGGCAATTGTCAAATATAGCGATTATGCTTGTATTTTAGTTACATATGAGTAGTTGAAAACACTTTGATTTATTTGGTTGTCATTGTATTATACAGACAAAATACAGGAAGACCATTAGTGTTCTCATTGTGACTTTATCTTCTTTCGTCATTCTTTTTTTGTCGTGATGTCTTAAGAATATTTCTTTGAGGAAAATGCCTAACAATCCTGGATTTTTCTGTCAAGAGTTAAAACTATATGTTTCACTCTCTCCCCCTTACCCCCTTCCCTCCTGCGCTTCCTCTTATATTCTGAGTAGAGGGATCCACAGTAAGTTGCCTTTGTCTTGCAGCCTGAGAAGGCAGGATAGTGTCACATTAGAGTTAAATTAAAAAGAAAAAAAAGATGAACTATATACAAAAAGAAGAGAGTGCAAAGGTTTGGGAAAGTTGATTTCCAGCATAGGCTTCAATACCCCTATATGAACTTGCAGACTGTAGGTCGTAGTTGATCTGTTCATATCCCCGATGAGGCTGTGGTTTCATTAATGACAAGTATTTCTTACGATATCTGATGCTGTGTTGACAGATTATATTAAGTTGGAGTTTGAATATCCAGCTGACATCTAGTGGCAAATTTTCGCGGAGTAAAAAAACATATTTTGATTAATTTTCATTTGCTGAGACCTGATTTGAAGTTTTATGCAATATAATCTTATTAAATAGTATAAATGGAAGGTGAAAAATAGTAACCTTAGAGCTATCTTCCAGAAGGGACGATATTTCACTTTTACAACATTCTAGTTTGAATTACACTTGCTGCTCTCTATTGTGTCACTTGTGTCCTGGTGTTTCCAGAATTTTAGTTGGATAAGGAGGTGAACCAGATTTTTAGATCTCGTGTTGTTTTACTTGTGCTTGACCTCAAGATAATGCTGCAGTTTGGAGATTAGTAGCTCTATTTGATAGCTGGATAGTTGTGTTGTGGTAGGTACTATCTAATGGTAAAAGATTGTTGGGTTTCTGAAATAAAAGAGGTTCTTTATCTGTTATACCATTTAAAAAATTGGGTGCAATTTATCTGAGAATCTGCTTGCTGCGTCACTTAATCCAGAATTTTAATGCTGAGTTTCTTGCCAGAGGTTTAGACTAATTTGGTCCACTAGGTATTTTAAAAAAGAATTGAAGAAATCAAAGCAATTGTGTAGAACATTCAGAATAAGTTCATCATGGTTAAGTTGGCTTCTACATGATCGTCAATGTTTCTAAACCTCTGCTGAAAAGGAAAGCTCTGATTACCATCTTCTGTCTGCAGTTTCGTTTATGAACCCTCTACCACTGTCTTGAATGTCATAGACTTATTGGAAGAACAAAAAAGCTCACTTCTAGAGCTTCAGGAAAAGCATGGAGTAAATGTGAGTTTTCAAGTTTGATTGGAGTCCGCTTTACAATATGTTTCAAGTTGGCTTTGCACTTCATTAATGTGAAACAAACTTGCTATATCACAGATTCCTTGCTGCTTGGATAGCCAATTCACTGGCATGGTTGAAGCCTGGGCCTCTGGCCTTACTTGGAAAGAGATTATGATAGACTGTGCAATGGATGAAGGAGATTTGGCTCGCCTTCTACGAAGAACAATTGATTTGTTAGCTCAGGTATGCATGTTGTTAAAGACTATACATCTCTCGCTTGCTCTATTTAAGGAATTCCATATTGCACTAGCGCTTGCGTATTCTTGGGCAACCATTTGCAGTCAATCTTTACTATTCAAGATTGAGAACTGAGTGTTACAAAGTTTAATGGGCACACATCTAGGCACCTACCTATATAATTAAAGAAAGACTGAGACAGTCCTAACTTAAGCTGACTGAGATAGTCCTAACTAAAGCTAAGTTCCTTATTTTTGGTGATTATGTAACTCCTTATTTTCTGCTCTTCCTTTCGTTTCTTTTTTTTCTTCCTGTTTCATTTTGCTCCTCTGCATGATTGCAGGTTCCTAAATTGCCTGATATAGATCCACTGTTGCAAACCAATGCCAAGAGTGCCGCTAACGTAATGGACCGCCCACCAATAAGTGAATTAGCAGGATGATATTCAAACAAAAATTCATCATCTCCTTAAGGAGTCGAACTTAAAGTCAGGTAATCTATAGCCGCTGTTCCTTTAAGAGTGTTAGAACTGGGTCAATTTAATTTCTGTAGATGAGGCTTCAAAATTAGTGAATTTCTTATTTATCACCAGCAATATCGATTGATGGATACATGATCTTCATGGTTCACAGTTTGAAGTTCTTATCAACTCCCAAATCTTAACAACTCTTTATTCCTTGCAAAGTAGACTTATCTCCGTCTTCCTTTCCATTATACTTGTTTCTATTTCACTGTCCTGAGTTCTACTGGTCTATAATCAGTCTCACGACAGTTTAAAATTATTGAGCCAGGCTCAGCCTTCTCTAAAAGAGATTGCTCAAAGCCTGCAGAGTAGCAAGAATCTAATGGACAAATGGCAGGTGCAGCATCTTGCTAGGTGGACGAGGCTTTAAAAAAGACCAACATAATGAGTATTTTCCCATGAGAAGTATTAGCTGGAGTATGCTGCATGCATCTCCAGTAAGAAGTAAACCAAACACACTGCATTAGGTTGGTGCATCCGTGTTTCCAGATTGACTGGTAATTGGTAGAATGAACGCACAGCGGAAATGAAGTTAAGATTCAATGAAAATGAGCATGACTTTCTTAGTAGAAATACATGACACAGGAGATTGAAGTCCAAATTTTAGCAGAAGCCTCCAATTGATGTCAGCGTTCTTAATTTTGCATTGAAGTTGATTGTTCGCCAATTAGCTTGGAGGATTGTCCTCTATTTCTTCTTGGAGTTGCAACAACATATGACTCGATTTTTATAAAATGTGACTATATTCCATAACAAGAAGCAATTTGTTACTTGTAGATCAACCAGGATTTTAGCCAAAATGTATATCAATCCATTCGGAGTAGTCCTGTTTCAATATCCATTAGTTTCAACCGTTTTGTTCATATTGAGACATAATTGAATAAATAATTATGTTCTCTTTATTAACTTTAGTTTTGAACAAGATGGGTTTACACAATTCAATGTTGTTCAAAAGAAAACAGAGATCTCAATTTTCATAACCCATCATGCAAAGATTCTTCAAATGCTTGTCCATTAAAAGAATCCAATGTGCATGTGAAAGGGTATACTTAAGATACAAGTAAATATGAAGAATTGCTCCATCTTTTAAGTTTTTAAATAAGTTGAACACAATTTTAGTATCGGCCACCTTTTCAAGTATGTGTTCTCCAAGTAAACCTACTTAAAAATTAAATAAATGAAACCAAAATACTTTTCTCTTACACTTAAGAATGCAGTGCCACAGTTTTCCCTTTGTTGGCCATCTTCTATTTGACTGAAACCTTTCTACAAGGTTTCCAAGTGGATAGCATGGGAAGGTGAAAGGACAACAAATGGTGTAGAAAACACCACCTGCGTATCGCAGGTGGTGTCACAGGTGGAGTCTGCGGACCGCAGACAGAGCCAAGCGGCCGCAGATGATGCAATCACTGAAGGACATAACCTACGAATCACAGATCATGTCAAAGGCACAGTTTGCGATTCGTAGGTCAAGAGCAGAGTGTGACAGCGCGGTGTTTTGGTTATTTTTACAATCCAAGAGTGTCACTTTTGGTCTCTTCTGTAATAAATCAATCTAAGACTATAAATAGTAATCTTAAGTCATTTTCATAGCTTAGACTATCTTGAGACTATTGTTACTGTGTTACATTGCAAATTTGCAATATGGCAAATCATGATTTTATTTTAAGGATGAAAAAGATTAACGTTACGGCATGAACATGACCAGATTGCAGTAGCTCATTTTCCCCTCTTTTTCTTTAAATAAATTGTCATTAGGCTGGCTGCCTAATGACTTTTGCTTATTTTCCTCTCTATTAAAGATTTAATAGCTACTAAAATGCCCGGTAAAGCTGTGTACAATAAATCCTTCTGATTCGGTCCTTTCCCGAACCCCACGCATCGCGAGAGCTTAGTGCACTGAGCTACTTTTTTTTTTGTGGGTGTGATACTGACACAGCTTGAATATGCTTATACGGTTTTGTGACCAAATACTAGGTCAGTTGTATGGAGAATTATGCCAAACTTACACACCACATCTCAAAAACATATTCGTTTAATTTAAGGTCGGTCTCACAATCCATCATTACAGTTATTAAACGCAATTTTTTTTAAAAAAAAAAGGTCCTACACTTGCATCGTCCAAATGGGAATGGTGAATTTAGCGATCAGAATCTCTGGCTCGGGAAATTAGGCCAAAAAAATGGTTACATGAAATGCAGCAAGGGATCTACTAAATTGTAACAAGGAAAATTTCATGGAATTGACAACTTTAGTGTTTTACAACAGAGAAGGAAAAAATATATACATCAATCTGTCACAAAATTTAGAATGGCATCCTACAAATTATCCGAGCTGTTAGCTGGATCATTTATTCAATAGGGAAAAGGTAGAAAAATCTATGGTATCAAGGTCCACAATTTGAATTTCCACAAGTACGAGCAATCGACTAAGAAAGAAATATCAGCAGCATAATGTCAGAAACCTTCGAGAGCATGTAAAATGTGTGAAATTTTACCTTTGAACTTCATTTCTCCATTTTGTGTGTCATAGAACTATAACTATGACTAACTGAAGCTGTAGACTACCTTTCTATGCAAAATGCACATTTTTCAACTGAAGAGCAATCTGCGAAAATGTTGTACTTTACTAGAACCGTTCAGACAATCTGAGTGGCCATTAGATGAAAATTTTCCCTTTAATGTTCTCCTCCTTTTTCTTGATCGGATCAAGAAATCTTCCGTGTCTAAAACGTAAGAGACCTAGGCATCCGAAGACACAAAAACAAAGTTAGCAAGAGAGACAAGGTTCTTAAATTTGTGTCCTAAGGATAGCTAGAGTACCTTTGATGAACTGCATGCTATCTTACATTCTAGACCATTAAAAATTTTAAGTCCTTCCATAGCCTCGGATGTAAAAGTCTCATCTCTAACTCCATACTTCCGTTTATTTCTGCAAAACGAGCATGCATTAACCTATGTTATAAAAAAGGTCAAGAAAGTACTCTCTGTTGATATAGTACCTTGTCAAGAACACCCCAGGGTTCTCCTTCTGAGGAATAACAGAGAGGAGTTGATTGCTCAAATAAGCTGCAAAATTCGGGTCGATTGTAACAGCAGACACCTCAGGCTTATCATAAACATAGTCCATGAGTTGTATGGATAGACGTGTTGGTTTAGATGACTGCAATGGAGGTCATTTATGAATGCTTCATTTAAATGGAGAAGGGAATGCTAGGTTCTATATAGGTCACATAACATAAAAGGAAGCAAAGATGTTGCAAAGACTTACACATGCTATTCTGTATATGGTCTCGTCATGAACAAGGGCACGCACATTTTCATGGTAAACTACATCGGAAAATGTGCTAGATTTTCTTGAGATTTCATACGTATATAGTTGGAGAAGTTTGCTTTCCAACTCATCAGTTGCAATCGTCTGAAGCTGCATGTGATGCAGAACGAAATTCTTAGAATTGTACAAGGCGGCTGCATACACCAAAGAAGGAAAAATGAAAAACACATGCATTTACCTGTTTGACAATTTTGTATATCAGCTTGTCTAAGGTGAAAAGAAGATATGACTGAGCTCCAATAATAGCTCGGCAGTCATCCTCGAACTTTGCATTGTCAGAGGAACCATCAAGCAGGTTATAAAGTGCACTCCTGAATCTGTAACATTAAAGATGAGTTTAGTCTGATTAAGTACAGATTAATTAAAATTTAGTGGAACAGGAAACAAATCACTCAAGTGACCTGGAATATGATTCAGTGGGATTTATAGCATTTGAGACTCTCCATCTGTGTTCAGATGATGAAGAATGCAATTTTGCTTTCTGTAGTCTTTCATACAATGTCTGTAGTTCAAGAGAAGAAACATTACTGTTGCATCACGTAAAGGATTTATATTTCATAGGAGTAATATTTAATAGCCTTACCTGGTGAAGTCTGAACAGCACATAAAATGAATCATTTCCGAAAAATATGCGTGATTCCTTCTCCCTGTCATGAAATATAGAAGGAACTTGCTTAGTCAGAGGCCTGGATGTATGTAGAAGACGTTCTGAAAATGGCATAACAGCACCATCTCCTTCAGCATCATGGACATCAGCAGTTCCTTCCACCTCTCCTTCACTCTCTGCCTTGTTATCATTCGCATCATGGTCCCCATCTTCTTCACGCTCTTCATGAGAGCCTTCTCCATTAGCAGACTCACTACCTGAAACATCACAATTTTCAGAAGCATTCTCACTGTCCTCTGATGTCCCCTGAGCACTCGCTTCCCCTTCATCATCAGCATCATTCTCACATCCTCTGTCTCTACCACGAATTTCTTCTCCATGTCCACTTTGGTAGAGCTTACTACTTGAACTTACCTTTAAACTATGTGATACATTTTGACCACCTTCATTCGATGGCGTAAAATTATCCTCAAAATCACCATTTGGAGTTAATTCACCCTCTTCTCTCTCAAGTTTACATTTTCCTGCGGACTCTTCAAGGCATTTCTCAACGTTGATACCTTCTGCCTTTGGGTCCACGAAACCTCCATCCTAAAATCATGTGGAAAAAGAAAAAAAGGAAAAAGATATTAGAGTTGGGGGCAAACAACAGATATACTGCAAGCTTAAACAGATTTTATTTTTTTTTGTCTTGTTTTCCAAGATTCCATTTTATATAATCAGAGGAGAGCTTTTTATAATTTATTTATTTTTACTGTGTTAGCAAGCTACTGAAGTTTACAGAAACTGACATTGCTTTCTAATTGTTCAACTGCTAAAGAAAGAATACTCTCCTGATCTTAGAATTTTCCAATTTGAAAGCAGTTAAAGAGACTTGAAGGGGAGCCTTGGAGTAACTAGTAAAGTTGCTGCCATGTGACCAGGAGGTCATGGGTTCAAGCCGTGGAAACAGCCTCTGGCAGAAATGCAAGGTAAGGCTGCGTACAACAAACACTTGTGGTCGGGCCCTTCCCCGGACCCCGCGCATAGCGGGAGCTTAGTGCACCGGGCTGCCCTTTTTTTTTTTAAAGCAGTTAAAGAGACTGAGCTTACATTACAGTTAAGGCATCTTCATGGGTCAGTGCTGGGTATCTAAACGGGCTAATTTGGGTGCTATTCTCTGAAGGGTTACTTTGGGCATAGCCAAATCAGCCCACCAGCAAAATACATATTGGCCAACCCGTTAAATTTTGGGTCAATTTTTGCACCCCTACTGCCTGACAAGGGAGCAAGAGGCAGATACACAGTTCACAGCAGGATCTAAAAAATTCTTTCTTTTGGATTCATGTCAGGATATTTTACCAGTGGTTTATATAAAGACAGACTACCTTTTTATTTCCTAAATATTCGGCTTTTTAGGAGCAGGAATAGGAAAGAGGTTGAGCAGGGAGAACAAGTGGGGTGGGGGGTAAAACACAGTACCTTTGAGTCATTAGACGATACTATCTCAGGTTCATGTTTGACTGTGGAACTACTAGGTCTGGAAGTACCTGCACCATGCCCTGTCAATGGAAAGAGTACATTACATCAACTTTTCGAATACTAAATCCCATGAAGAGGTGTAAAAAACGTGAAATAGAAGAGATGCAGAGTAAGCAGCCCATGAACCTGAAGCAGTTTCTCTACAGACTCTTCCATGGCTTTCCGCTACAATAGTGCTGTTTGAAAGCACTAGCTGGTCAGCAGAAAAAGCCTCTCTGCTGAGACCAGATGCCCCATCTGCCATGTTGAGATTAGCAGCTGCCTTTCCATGCTGAAGGAGGGTCTTTGAAGTGACGATTTTCAGCGTCACACCATTTGCATGAGGAGAGCTATCATCCTTAAACCCATTTTCACCATCTGCTATACGAACTCTGGAAGAAATTGAATGCCCAGATGGAGGCTCTTCATCTCCATTCCTGGAACTGCTTTGTCTGCAATTCATGGCCGACCCACTAGCAGGGCTACCAACCCTTTCCCCATCAATTGCTGTTTTATCTTTAGCATTTAGATTTTTATCCTTTACAACATCTCCGCCATCCACGTCACCCTGAGCCTGACGAGGAACACCAAATATTGGTTCCAGGAAGGTGGTCCAAATCTTTATGACTTTATCCAACTGTTCTCTTGTACAAACTTCTCTACATGAATACTTGATGATTTGATAAAGGTCTTCATGGATGTCAGAATCAGGATACTCGAACTCCAGATGTGCAATAATTGGTTGCCCATTTCCAGCAGCAACAGAGAGCAGCACATCATCTTCTTTGCATTTATTTTCACTGATTTCTTTGATCTCAGCCAGCAGTGCTGTGGGGAAGAAAAACATCAGTTCCATGAGAAATAAGCACCTGTGGGAAGAACAGAGTTTACACAGAACAACATTTCATATATTGCACTATGATCTCTCAAAAGATCTTTTCTACATTACAATTCAAGGTGTGCTTCTAATGCTGGGACAAAAACTGAACAGACCTCTGAAGTACTATTGTGGACATACAATAGACTTCCTCCTATCTGCAAGAAAATAAAGGCACCCGATGAATAAACCTTGACTACTGAATTCTGTGAAAGCATAGTCATGAATATACACAAGCAAAAGAATACATCTATCAATAATGACTACCAAGGCTAATCAGTTGAAATGGCTCAAAACCATATGATGGTGAAATCTCTTACACCTTGGCATTTATTACCAGTGTGATGGAACTGGAACCTCTCCCAATAAAGAACATTAGGCCACCTGCATGAATTGATGTGCGCATAGACAGCTACACGCTACTTCATTTACACGACAACAGCTAGCTTAGGGACACCAAAATTTCCAAATCATGTTCAAAAGAGCAGATACGCTTTGTTTTCTTTTTAATCTTTCGAGGAAGGGGAGATTTTTTAATTGTAAGTTGAGAATGTTACTTCTAGTGGATAGTTTTCCTAGTAGCTTTCAGTCTCAAACTAGAGCCTTCATGTCAATCCTCCTTGACTCCCCTATATAGAGGGTAATTCAAGACAAGAGTACCCATAAGTAGTAATACACCTTACACCATCTGGAATAGTCTGGAAATAAGGTTTGTGATCAATGCATGTTCTCCTATTTTATAGGGTAAACATAAACTTCAAAATTATTACAAAACTAAACAATAGGCTCAAATATGTTTATTGTTTGATTAGGAAGGCATTGACGGAAATTCTCATGCAGGGCAAGCATTAGATTATTCATTAAGGCTAGATAAGACTTCAGAGGGCAAGTAACAACTACAGTGAGGTGGGTGAAAGCAGAATTAGAGTTACTGCATCATCAATCTTTCTGCTTGTTAGGTCTTGTAGTTGATAGAAAGTAGAAATCTAATGGAACTGCTAAACTTATTCTAACCTCTTGACAAATCTTGTAAGATCCACAAATCTTGAGCTCCTTTCTAAAAATTCATTTCAACTTCCATAAATACTTTTCTGGTTCTACAAGAGCCAATTTTAAATCGTAAGCTCTTGCATGAGACACCCCAGGCTACACTGTTTCCTTCTAGAGAGTATTCTAGATTTATCCTCAACCACTAAAAGGCATTTATGGAAAATCAAGTGATTCTTCCAGATCCTACCACAAAAGACGCACTAGAAAATCTGTAATATAATTAGAGAAAAATCTCCGAAGCGGGAAAGTCCATATCTTAGAAAAATATAATTAGGATACATATAAATAACCAAACAAGAGTAGGAAAAACAGTAGTTGGAGCAATGGATGTGCAAGGTAGAAAAGGAAACAGAAAGAGTTTGATGAAGATTGAAGACACTATCAACAAAAAGGAAGCAGAAAAAGGAAAGTATTTTATCGATAAGTGGTGCTGCTGGCAGTGGAACTCATCCTTAGGGTATACCAACTACGACAGAGTATATGAAATGAAAGAAGAGTAGCAGTGCTTTTCACTGTAAAATCCTATATTACAAATTTAGCTGTCAGGAATTCAAAGGAATGTACTAGAACATCTAGACGAGAAGTTTGGGATAGTAGGCACTCTACACTCCAAAGGAGTAAGATGCATGGGGAGATGGGAATTCTATTACTGGTAGGATTATCGGAAACAATCTACCATTCCTTACCTTTCCTCTTTGAATAAATTAGATATGATGCATTTTAAGCTGTCTGACACGCAATAATGATTCTTAATACAAAGTAAAAGGGCAAATTTTCTGAAGTAGTAGTTCACTTGATATTGAATAAAGCTATAGGCCAATCTATGAAAGCAAAAGAAGATGAGTAAGGAAGAGGTAAAAGAAAAAAGAAATGTATTTGTATAGTAAAAGATTATAAAATAAATAGGGAAAGCAAAAATCAGCATCGAGAAAATCACTTTAACTAATGCTGAAGAAAAGAATTTCTATGATCAAGTTTCCACACTAAGTTGGAGTTCTCAATCTAAATAAGCTTGTGGGCGCAGCCATTTTATTTTCAATTAGCACCTAAAGACAAATTGAACTCTACCCGCTGCTATTACCAAATGAAGAGTCATAGCAGCACAGATGTAACTTCAATACTTACTCAGAATGAATTAAGGTAACAGAAACACCTGAATATTTGCTCACAATGAATGAAGTGCATTACACGAGTATAAAGATTTCAACTTTATAGATTAGCTACTTGAACTATCATAGAGCAGGACCAAATTGAATCTAAGGGCACAACCACCTGCAAGATTAGTGTCACAGCAAAAAACCCGGCTAGCACCACGAAAGCGGCCCCAAGAAATAGGTATTCAGTTTTCTAATTTACTTGATCTCCAAATTTCTTGGTCACTAATGCTTCCATTTTCATTTCAATACATTCAACTAGTTATTAGAATGAACTAGTTAAAAAATCAGCAAAATGTCATCTTACATTACCTTTAGTGCTCAAGCTTTTTGTGTCCTGCTGCTTGAAATAAAAGCTACGATGATCCAGTGATTTGTGATAGTTCTTAGCATAAATTTCAGCCCAAACATTATTAAAATCAGAACGACACCTCGCCCACTCCTCTTGTTTCTGCTTCAAGCGAGTGAGTATAACTGGAAGGGCAAGTGGTGCATTCTTCCTCAACACATCCATAACATCAAGCCCGTGGTCACCATAGAGACGTTCAATGCACCTTAGGTTCAGAGCTATACCAAAACAATGCATAAGCATTTATGATAACAATTCAAATAGAAAAATCAGCATTATTTACTGGGACTCTTACCAGTAAAATGTTCCTCAATACGGATATGACTATCACTCGCAATAGTATTATCATTGATCTTGTTCAGCAATTCTTCAACACGTCTTGTTGTTGCATTGACAGACTCTAAAAGCATATCCAGCTCAAACCTATTATTATGAAAACATCACCAATTGCAAAGGAGTATTAATGAGAACTTCACAAGAACTGGTTGGCAGAAAAGAGATCACTTCATCTCACATCCTAGATAAATGAAGGTTAAGACTTTAAGACCACATGCATCAAGACAACTTCCAACCTGTCATCTTCACATCGGAACAAGCTCTCTTCATACTGGTTTTTGCGCATATGTTTAAAAGAGTAATCCTCACTTCCTGATGTCACAGATACCCAGTGATCATTTAATACTTCGGCACCAATTTCTGTTCTCTGACTCGCTAAAGGAATTGGGTACTGCAGTAAGAAAAGATCCATGCACCATTGTGCAAAAGATTTATAAGACAATAATACATGTATTTTAGGAAGTAAATAGAGTTATTTTAAACAATCCGTCTATACATTCTTTGGAAGAAGCCGATAACTCGGGGAGCAACTGTCACTGTTAGAGAGATCAAGTTCATGTATAGGTTTTGCTGCGTATTTATCTTTGCTTGGATACAAAGACATCTTTTGCCCTTGTATATCTCTAGTTCCATAAGCGACGGCTCTGTCAGGTCTATCTCTTTCTCTTGTCTCGCGGACTCTATTCCTGTCTTCCCACTCGCAATCTCGGTCTTTGTCCCTGTCTTCTACTTTCTCAGACTTGAGATTGTGTTCATCACTCCATAAGGATCCTGTGGATTGAGATAAGTCAGAGATCTAGAGGACACACGGGTGCCACAAACTCATTGTAGTCATTGTCATATCTTTCAAAACTAAATCTAACATCATTCTTACGTGTTTTGTTCAGAATAGCAGCAAGATATCCATCTGCAGAAAGCTCCAGATTAGATAAAATCATTATTTAAGATGTGGAAAAAAACTAAAACAGCAGTAGCCCGGAAATGCAATTCTAACAGAAACGTGAGCAGGAATCATTAGCTTATTACCTGTCCTCTCACAATGAGAAATAAATTCATCAAATCCGTCCATGAGATCCGGATGTTTCTGAAGTAAGCTGCTAACCTAAGGTGAACAAATTTTCACTCCAAGTTACTGAATTCACTGATACTATAGAAGCATTATAAACAAGAAACTGAATCATGTAATTGACAACTAATGTTGAAATTACAATTGCAAGCATAAAGTCAAGACAGACACAAAGGCATGCAGGTGGAACCACATCCTCATTAGAAAAAAATCATCAGTATGTGTCATTTTCATCATTTTTCTTTATGGGAAGAGGGGGGGAGGGGTCAATTAAAAGTATTTATGCAATTGATAATCGATGACATCACTGTCTAGACCTCAGATGCATGTGAAGATATATGTCATTGGGATTCATTGTAACAGCAACAAAAACATACCCAGTGAAATCCCACAAAGTGGGGTCGGGAAGGTAAAGTGTAATCAGACCTTAACCCTCGGCACAAGGACAAACAATACAAAGCAGTATGAAAACAGAAATAACGGTAGCGACATACTATAAAATGCATGATAGAGCAATTTGAGAAAAAGGGCTATAACTACCACAAATTAATACGATAATCGACATACTACACAAGATTTCTCACTACAGACAAAGGTGTATACTACATTAACACAAAAGGAGTATAGCATACATGTAGGTTTTTGCCTTATCAGTTTCATGCTTCTATTGTAAAAAAATTATTTATCAATTACTTCAAGGATATTGATAACCTTAACCAGGATAAGTAAATTCAAAAATTTAACCAAGCTCATTGAAAAGCAATTTCAAAGCATGAAGAAAGTTACCAGAGATTGTAATTGCGGTCTTGTAACTACATCCCTGCTATAGATATGAAGGCACTTAAAAAATTGTTTTCGATCTCCGATATCTTGTAACCTTTCCTTAACCCGCTCACAGTAAGCAAAGCCATGGTCCTGCAAACCTGCTCCAACATAAGTAGATTACGAACGAGGCCATTGAACTAAAAAATCTGATGAAGCTAAAAAAAAGAAACTTAGAATATGTTTACAGGAAATGAAACATACATCAAGCAAATTCAGCAGACCAAATTGTTATATTCCATACAACAACGAGCAAAGTCCCATAATCATAACTTTCTCAACTTCAAGACTACAAGCTTACAAAATATACTTCAAGTAATAATTTCTACATTAGTTAATCACTTTTCAAGGTGGGAACAAGCAAGTTATATCAATAGGCAAACTTACTGTGTTTAAACTGGTCAACAGCAGCTTCTCTATGAACAGATTTTCTGTCCAGCTCTCTATCCTCATATTGTTGTTCCCTTCTTTCCCTTTCAGTTCTCATCGTTGTTTCTTCATATTCTGGATCGGGCCGATCAACAGCAATCTCCCGGACAACTAGTGAAGTAGCCTTCTAAATCAGCCAAAAAATACCCTGATTTATCAGCCAAAAGTCAACGACATCGGACTTTAGAAAATCACCATCAAGAAACTACCTTCTCGACATGCATGTGCCTTGCTGCAGTCATCGAAGAGCTTTTCTCATCATAACGCAAGATAGGGGGCCTATGAGCTTGAGCATTTCGAGCTCGGGCTGCTGCCATGGCATCAGGTAAAAAATGGGTGAACTCTTCAAGCAAATCAGGATGACCAAGGAAAAGGTAGGATACCTGCAAAAACGTAAAACTGCCTCACTAAGAACTCAGTAGTGACATTTGAAAGTAATCAAATCCCAGAATGAAATTAGAAAAGATGCATGCTTTTCTTTTTCACTCAGATACAAAGAAGCTGTCAAGCAAAGGCTAGTAACATACCTCATTATAAACTTCTGCAATAGCCTTGTTTTCCTTTCTATACATATTCAAAATATCAAGAAATGATTTGTATACAAAATCATCGCCTTGAAATCTAGTCTGCAAGCAGCACATTAATCAAATGAGAAAAGTAATTTAAATTCAGAAAGCAACATTAGTCAGTTGCATGATGATTTACCTTTATCTTGTTTACAAAACTGATTGCTTCTTCAAATTCAACTGGCTTTTTCACTGGAGGTTCGTCCTCGGGATTGGTGATCTCATATCCTTTGGGCAAAAATGTATTGAAACCCAAAATTAAGGTTCGATGCCCTTTGAATAATTCCTTCACCCTCGCTATGACACCAGAAGTGTCAACTCTACAAACAAACAATCCCAAGGAATAGTTTAAAAAATAACTAATCAAGCATCAAATATTGCAAAATCAATGGCAGTGAGTAAACCTATCAGGGGGCAAGAAGTAACTGAAATTTTTACCTTTGAGCCTTGAAATCTTTCATGACTTCAAGAAACTCATCATATTTGTCCCTTCTGTCCTGAAAAATTTCCTTCACTGCCTTGAGATAGGAGAGTGCATCGTTCGTTGTCAGCTTGTTGGCACTGCTTCCACCCATCATTGGGGATTGCCCAGAACTGCAGTGTTGTCAAAAATAATACATGAAAAGAATCACATCTTTCTACAGGGAATCAACATCTATCATGAGCCTTTTGTACAATCACATTAGTTACAATATCAATACTGAACATCAATATTTAAATTAGTTATAAAAACCAATTTCCTGCTATATTATTTTTTTTATAAGGAATTTCATGCTAATATTAAAAAGGAAAACAAAACCTGGAGACTTACTGTGATGCAACTAAACTAATTACTACTCTCTTTTCAGCTCGAATGAAGGACAAAATTCATATATTTTTTTAAAAAAAAAAAAAGCTTATCACTTTCTCAAAACATATTGCTCCTCTATGTTCAGCTCGAATTAAGGATAAAATTCATAATTAAAACAAAAACTTATCACTTTCTTGAACACAAATTGCTACTCTATGTTCAACTCGAATTAAGGATAAAATTCATAAATAAAAAAATAAAAAAGCTTATCACTTTCTCAAAACAAATTGCTACTCTATGTTCAGCTCGAATTAAGGATAAAATTCACAATAAAACAAAAAAAGCTTATCACTTTCGCGAAACAAATTACTGCCCCAACCACATTTGTATAAAAGCTTATCACCAAATTATAGTTGAATTTTGAAAATATTCCTAATAATCTCACAATTAACACGAAAGAATCAATTTTTTAATTCCAAAAAAACGCCGCCGATGAAATAACACATAGTTTTGCAGTTGATAATAAATTTGCAGTATAAAAGTTGAAATAATCATAATATTAATAATAATAATAATGACTTACGGTTCAGCACGAGAAGAAACAATGGGGCGTTTAAGTTGAGAACTCATATACACATCATCTCTTTCACCATTATTGTAAATTAATAATCCTCAACAAAATTAGCGCTTTTAATTACTCTCCAAATCCTCCAATTAACAAAATAATACAAAATCCTGAAACAACAACAACAACAACAAATACACAATTACAGATCTAATAAAACCACAATTATCAACTAACAATCCATTAACTCTAACACAGATAGATCACCTCAAAATTCTCATCAACATCCTACAATAAGCATAATAACAAAACGAAATAAAATCTACTAAATTACATTACTTGAAAATTAAGAAAAACATATATAAAACAATGACGCAATAAAAAAAAGGTAAAAGAATTTTTACAGAGATCTTCAAAACGAGTCCGTTAATGGCGGTTGCTTTATTTGAAGAATTCTCTCTAAAACACTTTTAAATGTGTAGAAGTGATGAATATGTATTGAAAATACTTTATATTCAAACGAATGAGAAAGAAAGGCAAATATAGCATTGCTCTATGGCTATGGCTGTGATTTATTTTTAATATTTTTGCTAGTTATTTGAAGATTTTTTTATAATATGGAGGAAAGGAAAATCTTCTTTGTGATACAACAATATGTATGAGAGACTTTATAGTGTTATATTTGTATCGTCTTAGCTGGTTTATTTTGTTGATATATAAGTGGATTGATAATTTGATATATAAAATTACAAAAATTCAATACAGAGAGAGCTAGAGGGAGAAGAAAATAAAAGAAAAGCCGCCTAATTGGGGGTGAGTCATTTTGACCTCTTTTTTTATGGTATAAAATGGACTACTTAATTAAGACCTAATTGTAGGTGATTAGGAGTTGATTAAAATTGTAAGAATGGAGGATTAGAGTGTAACTAATACCATTGGAATTTTCTTGGGTCAAAGCAATGAAATCATGAATATACTGTGACACACTTAGGGTTGTTTGGTTTAGAGATAAGTTATGCCGAAATTAGTAATATAGAGATTAGTAATGTCAAAATTAGTTCTATTAATATTGTAATGTAAAGACTATATAATTTATGATTTATAAATATTTTATACAAAACAAGGTTTTTTCTTATTATGGAGGGTTAGTTTTGTTATTTTAATAGAATTCATTTATAACTACTAGGTTGTTTTTTCTATTCCACATGTATTCCACAATTCTTTTCTTAGTCGTATTGTTTAGTTATAGCGTAGATTTTCACTCTTTATGTGTGTATTATTATGTGCTGCTCCATTTACTTTATATCTAGATATTTTATTATTTTATTTTTCTTGCAATCTTGTATACATCACTTTCTTTTTGAGCCAATTGTCTATCAGAATCAATCTTTCTACCTCATAAAGGTAAATGTAAGATCTGCGTACCCTCCTCAAATATCACTTTATGAGACTACATTAAATATGATGTTGTTGTTATGTATCCCACAATCCGTAATTCTTATATAACTTAAGCAGATATTGTTTCTAAGAAAAATAAAAGGGAGCGACCGATATTTTATTAAGTATGTTGGCTAAACTTTTTTTGTGGAGATTATATGTCCTAAAATCCCAACCAAAACGAGTAACGACCCCTAATAGTAGAAAGTAGAAACGGTCATATACCTCATTTTAATTATTGTTATTATTATTATTTATAGAATCAAATAAACTTCTACTGTAATTCTTATAGTGACTTTAAAATATTTTACGTAGTTTGTTTGTATATGAAAGATACATAATTTAACAATCTTCCGAAATTAGAATATATAAATCTAATATTAGGTTCACGCATTGACTTCTATAATTACAACTGCGAGAACCGATTGACAAATATTACATCTATTATCATATATATACAGGATGTTAAGAGTCCACATCGGATATGGAATGGGAACATGAACTCCTTATATGGACTTGAACAATCATTACCCTATAAGCTAGCTTTTGGGGTTGAGTTAGACCCAATATCCATTCTTGTCAATTGTCTGTTTCTTTCTTTTTATTTTTTTTTCTCATTCCATAAAATCCTTCTTCATATCCACTATAATGACTCCTCCAACATGTCAAGCAGCCTACCTGTCCACCACAGGCCAGTCATTGGGCCACATCGATCCGGCTTATTTCCTGGAGTCCAACAGACTGTGCCACTCCAGGCCTTTTCCAATCCAATTTGGGTCCGGCTTTCATCACATTGACTCATCGGCAACTTGATAATGCGTTGTATATGGATACGGGCGCCACGTCTCACCTCACCAACAATTTTGTTAATCTTCCTCAATTGCGAAGTTTAAATACTCCACAATCGATTATGGTTGGAAGCGGTCATCGCATTCCAATTCAAGGGTTTGACCACACACTAATCCTACCACCGCATCCCCATTTTCCCCTAAATAACGTCTTATATGCTCCTAACATTATCAAAAACCTAATCTCCGTTAGAAAATTTGCCACCGATAATTTTGTATCAATTAACTTTGACCTATTTGGATTTTCCGTGACGGACCTCCGTACCGGAAAACTCCTTACGAAGATGCAATAGTGAGGGTGATCTCTATCCTTTCTTATCCACGTCCGTTGCTAGTGTCAACCCTCCCACATCTCTAACTGCCCATGTCACTCCTCCCACCGTTTTAGCAACAATTTCTCCATCAACCCGCACAATAGACTTGGACACACAGGAGCCCATGTTTTTAATTTTCTTAGAAACAATAATTTAATTCGTTGTCATAATGGAAAATTTGCCCAACAATGTCTTTCTTGTCTCTTAGGAAAACATGTTCATCTTCCGTTTCAGTCATCTTCAAGTGTTACGTATTCTCCCTTTGACATTGTTCATGCAGATTTATGGATATCTCCCATTATTAGTTCATTGGGTCATAAATTTTATCTCGTCTTATTATATGACTTTTCTCACTTTGTCTGAGTCTATCCGCTTAAATTCAAGTCTGAAATGTTTGCCAAGTTTCTTGCATTCCGTGTCTATGTCAAAACACAATTTGAAAAAGACATAAAATCACTTCAATGTGATAACGGTCGTGAGTTCAATAATTCCGCATTTGACAATATTTGCTCTACTAATGGCATGGTTTTCCAGTTCTCGTGTCCCCACACCTCCTCCCAAAATGGAAAAGCCAAACGAATCATTCGCACTATCAATAACATGGTTCGTACGATCCTATTTCATGCCTCCTCCTCTCTTTTGGGTCTATGCTGTGAAAATGACCGAATATATTCTAAATATTTTGCCCACTCAGACTCTCCAAAATAGAACACCCACTGAAATTCTATTTCATATGATCCCAACTTATGAGCACTTACGAACCCAATCTTGCCTCCACGACCCCGCATAAACTTGTACCCGCACCACTCCATGTGTGTTCTTAGGTTTTCCGCCCAATCATAGGGGATATATGTGCTACGACTTGTCTTTTCGCAAAATCATCATCTCACGTCACGTCACATTTGACGAAGCAATCTTTCTATTCGTAAATATCCAAAAATTCCAGAATTCGGATTACATATTTTTAGACGAGTCCGACACATCACCGCTTCTCCGCCCAGCACTAGGCCACGCTGTCACTGTTCCGGCACCACCACCACCACCACCACCGCCACATATCTACCATATCTGACTGCCACTGCCACTGCCACCGCCAACAGTCTGACATCCAACCATCGTGTCAGTCCCGTCGGCGTCTTCAACAACACAATCATCCTGTCGGACGCCTCCCGGCTTCGACCCACCGCTGTATCACCCACTCGCCAACATCGGCATTCATGGTCACCTAATGTCACCATTACTCATTGTTTCTCCTCCAATGGACCAACTCGACTACCAATTAACACATCTGCAACACCGAAATTTCTTCTCCGACCATCATAGACACCGACATCGGAATCGACTCAATCCCATCCCCATGATCTGACCAGACCCTTCCCTCACCCACCCCAGCTCGGTCACCATACATAATCCACCCAAACCCCTACCCCGTCACCCCACCCCATCGGAACTCTCCAACAGTCACCGTGGCCCAAATTCCAACCCAGACCTACTCACCCGTCGATTTCCCACAGATACCCAACCCTCCCCCACCCACCAACACAGGCCCGACACACCACCAAAATATAGTACATGCCCCTGTCCCCACACACCATATGAAAACTCGTGCCCATCACGAGATTTTAAAACTCAAAGTTCAATTTAACGTGTCTACACAAACAATATCTCTTACACAAACATGAGAAATTTAATGTTTTAACAAAATAACACACTTGAAATTTGGTTCCTATACCGAAAAGGGTGAATGTGATCAGATGCATATTGTTTTTCATCACAAATACAGAGACAATGGTCATCTAGAGAGACATAATGCAAGATTTGTGGCCAATGTCACTAATCAGTAGGAGGGCATTGATTGTGGTAAGACATTCAGTCGGTTATTAAACCGACTATCATTCGCACAGTTTTGAGTATTGTTATGGGCAAACATTGACCGATTCATCAACTTGATGTAAAGAATATTTTTCTACATTGGGAATTTGAAAGAAATTGTTTACATGCACCATCACCTGAGTTTGTACATCCAGCAGCCCATCAGTATGTATGTCGTCTTCGTAAATCACTTTATAGTTTGAAACATGTCCCTAGAGCATGGTATGATCGCTTTGCATAGCACATTGTGCAGATTGAGTTTGTTTGCAGCAAGTGTGATAATTCTCTATTTATTTTTCATAAATGTAGTAGCATTTCTTATTTGTTGTTGTATGCGGATGACATAGTACTTAATGCCTCATCTGATTTGTTGAAAAATGAGATCATTGCATTGCTTAAAAGTTAAAACCGAATTTTCTATGACTGACGTAGGGAAATTGAGTTATTTTTTGGGGATATCAGTGACTAGATCTACAGATACTATGTTTTTGTGTCAGCGCAAGTATGCAAAAGAGATAGTGTACAAGGCTAAAATGGCGAACTGCAAGATAATGTCCACTCAAGTTGACTTTAAATCAAAGCTTAGTGCTATTGATGGTGATCCGGTGTCTGATCCCACCATGTACATGAGTCTTGCAGGTGCACTACAATATCTTATTTTCACCAGGCCTGATATTGCTTATGTTGTTCAACAGGTATGCTTATTCATACATGTCCCCATGGAGCCTCATTTTATTGCTCTGAAGCGTATCATCCGATGCGTTAAGGCACACTTGATTATGGATTGCACATATACCCTCAATACCGACAGGGTTGTTATCATATACGATGTTGATTGAGCAGTTGTCCGGACACGCGACGCTCCACCTCCGTCTACTGTGTGTTCTTAGGGGATAATCTTACTTCTTGGTCTGCGCAATCGGCAAGCCACCTTATTCCGTTCGAGTGCAGAAGCAGAGTATAGAGGCGTTGCAAATGTTGTTGATGAGATCTTTTGACTCCGAAACCTTCTTTTGAAGCTTCATTATACATTGCGTAAGGCATCTTTGGTTTACTGTGATAACATATCCGCCATATATTTATCTCATAATCCGGTTCAGTATCAGTGAACCAAGCACATTGAGATGGATTTACATTTTGTTCGTGAGAAGGTTGCTATCGGCTTGTTAAGGTGTTGCATGTGCCTTCTTCATATCAGTATGCAAATATCTTCCCAAAAGGGTTTTCTTATTCATCGACTTCAGATCCAGTCTTAGCGTCAGACCTCCCCCCGCTCCGACTGGGGGTGTATTAGCGAATATTCTCAATATATTCTTTATATATTGTGTAATTATGATTGTTGTACAATTATGGTAGACATATGATCCTTATTGTATTATGATTCCACATTGTACATATATATATATATATATATATATACACACACGTATATGGTATCAGAGTCAGACTCATTCCAATTCTTTGTTCACCGATGTTGGGCCCCAAATTATATTATCCATGCTCCAGTTAACAAGGTCTGGTGTGTGGGGGAGTGTTAAGAGTCCCACATCAGATATGAAATGAGAACATGAACTCCTTATATGGACTTGGACAATTCTCACCCTACAAGCTAATTTTTAGAGTTGAGTGTCCAAGATCCATTTTTTAACCGAGACACTGCATAATTTAACATATATATGTGTGTGTTGCATGTAAATATATATTACAATACAATCTGTAACAGAGAGAAAATAAAGGAAGTCTTTTTTTTTTTTAAGAAAAAAAAAAGTCACTTTGCATTGTTTTTTTTCTGGGGTTGGGGGAACTGAAGACAGGGTATAGCATGTGAATGGAGTCCCACGTGTAGGTTATTATGACTTGAATGCAATATTAGGATAAATCTAATATTAGGTTCACGCATTGACTTCTATAATTGCAACTGCCATAACAGATTGACAAATATATATATATAACGGAGAGAAAATAAAGGAATTCGACAACAAATTGATATATATATATATATATATATATATACAATACAATCTGTAACGGAGAGAAAATAAAGAAAGTCTTTTTTTTTCTTTAAAAAAAAAGGAAGTCATTTTTGCATTGTTTTTGTTTTTTGGGTTGGGGGAACCGGAGACGGGGTATAGCAGGTGAATGGAGTCCCACGTGTAGGTTATTAAGACTTGAATGCAATATTAGGATGAGAGTGAGGTTTAAGTGTAAATAATATTACTAGTAGGTCTAGTAACACTTTTGTCCCTCACTAATATATTCTAAGTAGCTTTCTTGTGATAGTTGATTAAGTATATTTATTTTTTAATTATTTAAAATTTATATTTTTTATCCTTTTACTGGTGAATATTCATAAGTTCATTATAATTATTATTTTTTTCACCATTTAATTGCTCACGTGTTATGTTAATTGTATTGTCTCCAAATGTGATGGTAATCAAAATTTTAAAAATTATCCAAATATAACATATTTTTACATTAAAGAGATCAAATTTAATACATATTTTAATTAATTAAAGGTTGAATGTGTTGAGTCAGGTATGAAACCAAATTTTATCAATTATTGAGGGACGAAAGTACTGTTATCTCATACTAGTATTTGGTAAGTAGGTTACTATCCGATGGAACAAAAGTAGGTTAATATGCTAAATAAGTAAATATAAGATACAAAGGGCAAAATAGTCCAGAAAATATTATGACCTTTATAGTTTGAAAGGTTTGTGCATGCTGCGGGTTTGCTAATTGGGCTTGGTGGCCTAATTAGTAAATTTAGGTTAGGGTTAAAAGAGGGAAAAGCACACAAAGTACACCCTCGGCTTAAAATAATTACGTGTCTATGCCCCCACTAAAATTAATTACGCTAAATACCCCTCCACTAAAATTAATTACGCTGAATATCCTCCACTAAAATTAATTTTTTCTATTTTTGCAAATAAAAATAAAACCAATATCTAAAAGAGGGAAAAGCACACAAAGTACAACCTCGGCCTAAAATAATTACGTGTCTATGCCCCCACTAAAATTAATTACACTGAATATCCTCCACTAAAATTAATTACACTGAATAACCTCCACTAAAATTAATTACGGCCTAAGATACAAATGTTGCTCACATTGCTAAAACAATAGGTACAAGCTGTGCTCTGTTGCATAAATCATACTAATGTTTAAATTATACTTTTTTGTTTGATTTTTACTTATTAATATATTGCTGCTCTATTCATTGTTTCCAAATAAACGACATTTTTCATTTTGTATATGTAAAATATTTAAAGAATAATGTATAATAATATTATGGATAAAATTACTAAATACCTTCCATGGAGGATATGTTAGAGCTTTCATTTTTTTTGTCCTTTTCTCTATTTTATTTTTTCGTTTTTTTGTTTCCATTAAAATTATTAAATATAAAGATAAAAATATTACTGCTAACTATTTTAGACTAATAAAAAGATAGAAAAATAAAATAATTAAACTAGAGCAAAAGATAAGTAAGAAAATACTAGAGTCACTAGTATACTGCGACAATATATTAATTAAGGTGTGTTTTTATGAACTTTTCTATTTTGCAAATAAAAATAAAACCAATATCTAAATGTGGCTCTATTTTTTTTCTAATTATTTTTACAAAAATTAACTCGCTATAATACCTTATCAGCATATGATATATAAATTAATAAAAAATATATTTTTATAATTTTCACTTTTTGAAAGGAAAATAAAATTATTATCTAAAGTGTGACTTGATTTTTTGTAATTTTTTTTTTACAATAATTAACTTGCTAAAATGTTACAAAAAACAAAATATCAAAATATAAGCTTAAATTTTATTTGTTGTATTTTCATATAATTCTTTTTGAAGAAATGAACATGTCATTTATGATACCATTTTAGTATAGGACACATATTTGGTATCATAAAAGACTAAGGAGTTTTTTTTAAGGAATGAATCAGTCTTTTATGATACCCTGACATTATATGGTGTATACCATGTGGGTATCATATAGGACAAAGAAGTGTATTTTTAGTGTTTAAGGAATGAACTAGTCTCTATGATACTATCTCAGTATATTACTATACCATGATGGTATTATAGAGGACTAGGGGCTTTTATTCAAGGACTTCAACAGTCCTGCATGATACCACTTCAGTATATTTTTATACCATGATGGTATCATGGAGTATTGTTGAAGAATGTTTCATTGAAGGGCTGCATCAGTCCTGCATGATACCATCTCAGTATATTTTTATACCACGATGGTATCATGGAGGACCGAAGACTTTTATTCAAGGATTTGAACAGTCTTTCATGATACCATCATGATATACACTGTTTCAATATATTTTTATACCATGATGGTATCATGGAGGACTGTTGAAGAGTGTTTTATTGAAGACCGCAACAGTCCTGCATGATACTATCTCAATATATTTTTATATCATGATTATATCATAGAGGACTGTTGAAGAGTGTTTCATTGAAGGACTGCAGTAGACCTATATGATATCATCCCAATATATTTTTATACCATGTGGGTATCATAATATACCGTAACAATATACTTCAACTGCTATTAATTTGATATACTATATGCTAGAATAAATTATTTTTTGATATATAAATAAATAAAATAAATAAAAAAGATAATATATCAGTTATTCATTTTATTGAAAAAGATAAAGGAGTCAAAAAGTATGTTTAGGTTTTGCAATTATATGTTTCCGGTAACGTTCAATTATACACTTCAAAATGACAAATAAGATTGTAAACAAGTAGATAATCACTATCCAAGTAGTATTAAGCAAGCTAAGCTAATATCCATTTAGATTAACGTCATAAGAGTTTACAACTATGGAGTTTAGCTACTCATACTATAAATGAAAAATACAAAATAAAAATAAAAGAAAGATATAATTAAAAAGTAATTAAGTAAGAAAATTCAAACTCTAGGTGAAATCATTCAAAACCTTCCCAAGTTAGCTATGGAGGCTCTCCTTAGCAGAAATTACCTTAATTCTGATTTAAAGTTATCCAGAAATATGGCAAAAACACGCTTCTCGCTCAGGCGCGTGGGTGAGCTACGTGACCACTTTCAGAAACTACTTTTTATTCTTCTTGGCTGTGTCCATGAGGCCAACTAAGTGGGTGGGGCACAGGGCCTACTCATGTTTTTCCCTTTGATCTTTTAGCCACTTTTTCTTCACATTTTGGTCATTGTTTTCAATTTTTTCAAATATTTGAAGCTATTCCACTCCTTATGCTCTTGAAAAGCTCCCCAAACCTGAAATTATATCATTTAACATTAATCTTATAAATGAGGCATGAACTTAGCATATAAAATAGTTGTTTTCTTTTCTTTTCTTTTTCGATATTGGTTGGATTGACGAAAAATGAGTTTTTATTACTCCTTTTGTCTCAAATTATGTAATATTATTTAACTGTGTATGAAGTTTAATTGTTTTTTTACAACTTGTAGTTTAAAATAAACCTTTAAATATTTATGAGATTATAGAATGTTTAATAAAATAATATAAATTTTAAAATTAAATTATTTCTAAATATTAAATGGTGACCTTCTTTTAGGACATACTAGAGGGAAGTTTGTTACATTTATTGGACAGACAAACTATATCAAATAATTTAAGTGTCTTCTTCATAAGGTGTAAAAGAGCTGAAGTTTTCTAAGCTGAGAATCGATTGAAAGTAGAAAAGTTCAAATTGCTTGTCTCTTTAATTGTTTTCAGAGAATTTCATCATATGCTGGCAATATCAATCGGTTATGACCTAAGCCCATATCCAGCCCAATTAGAGGTATGTGGTGGATCGTTAGTGGATTGGATCAGTAGTTTGGGCCTTTGAACGTATGGGAATATGGGCTTATAAAACTATGAAACTTTCCCTAAAGACAGCTTAATGCTAAGTGATGCAAACAGGGTGAAAGTTGATCATAGGTGTTTGATCTATTCATGGATCACAATGACTAAAACATTGGTCCAAATCTAGTAATCTGACAATTCTTTTTTGGGGAAGTTTTGTGTGTGCCCTTCAAACCAAAATAATTATCTGTTCGTATCCTTATTATTTTCGTACCCCCAAAAAAATTAAAACTATTTATCTGAGATGTCCCCTAAATTATGATACCACCATGGTATATAAATATACTGAGATGGTATCATAGAAGTCTGCTTCAGTCCTTCTCTTAGTCCGTCATGATACTATCATGGTATATACAATATATTGAGATAGTATCATAGATGATCATGTTCATTTATTTAATAAAGACACACTTTTCTTGAAAAAAAAAACTCTATGATACCATCATTTTATATACATATAATGTGATGGTGTCATGGAGGACTGCTCTCGGTCATTCAATGAGATACTCCTCAGGATCATGATACCATCGTGGTATATAAATATACCGAGATGGTATCATGGAGGACTACTTTAGTCCTTCTCTTAGTCCTCCATGATACCATCAACAACAAAACAACATAACCAGTGAAATCCCACAACATGGGGTTTGAGAAGGGTAAAGTGTACGCTGACCTTACCTCCATGATACCATCATGATATATATATACTGCGATGTTATCACGGAGGAATGGTTTTGCGCGAGGGGTATGTCGGGTAAATAATTTTGGGCGAGGGAGTTCAGCGTGTAATTAGTTTAGAAAGGGCATGGGCGGGTAATTATTTTATTTTTGGGGGGTATTTCTGTTAGTTTTCCTTCTTTTTTTTGAGTTCAAATTTGAATTTAATTAAAGTTTGCTTCCAATTTTAAGAGGGTTGTTCAGTGCACGAAGCATCTTCTGTTTACGCAGGGTTTGAAGTAAAGTTGTATTTCACGGCAGTGACTATCCCAACGCAAGTATCAAACGGCTAATTTCGCAGCTCGAACATGCGACCTATAACTCAAATGAAAACAAATGTATCATTACTTTAAGGCTCTCTTCGTCCACTTTCAGGTAATTGATTAAAATTGATCGGATTCATCGTTTACTTTTTCTAGCCGGCATACATAGATTTTAAACATATTATATATGATTATACATATATTGTACATAGATTATACATATATTTCCCCCGACTATTTTGAGTTTAAACGATTGGGCGAACATTTTTTTTAGATTATTTTTCTTGATTTTAGAATTCAAGTCAATAGAACTTCGTATGATCAAATTGAAAGTGTACCATTGTAGTCTTTGACTACTTAAAAATAATTTTTTCTAATTTTTTTCCACAAAATTTTCGCATGTGAGCGGTATACAATCAAAAGAAGACGATTAAAATCATGAAATATATAAGTAAAGTGATTTGTTAATGTGTAATCACAACTTTGAATATCTCATAATTCTAATCTCTATATTACTTTCTTTACTCAATGGCTATAGTAACGCAGTTTTAAAATACAACATGAATCTCTTTATGATGAATTATTATATTATCAAAAAGATAGTAACAATCACTTATTATTTATAGACTTACTAGATGAGAGTGCCTGCGCTCCGCACTGGTGCTTGATGTCATATTTCTTCCACTATTGAATCAACTACTTTAGAGTTTAGACAATCATTTAACTTCTTCATAACATTGTGCTTAGAACCAACACTTTTTCAACATAAAATAAGAAAATGTAAACAAATGCATTAAGTGAATGGATCCTATTCGCTGGAGGAATTTGTGCTTTCCTGTGTCTTGACTGCCAAAACATAGGTACTCTTTCCCTCCCACCTGGATCAAGTTAAATAGTTGTTCACCCGCAAGGGTAGCTAAGTTGGTGTAGTAGTAGAGCGCGGGATCCGCAAGGTCACGAGTTCGATCCCCTACATAAACATTCTTGGTTGAGCATGTCACACATGGCTTGCCAAGTGTGGTTAATCGGCTAACGTGGTTTGCAGGCTATTGCGTCAGTCCGGGGTTTACCCTGTGCGCACTCGAGAGAATAGCGGCTGCGGGTTACTTCGTAAAAAAAAAAAAAAAAATAGTTGGCAACTTCAAGTAAACGTCGAAATGATATTACATTTTGTGCTCCAAATTCCAAATAAGTAAAAGTGATGCTCCAAAAAAGTTTGTACTATCTATGACTTTGTATACAATAAGTTTGAGTACAAGGAACTCACTGCACAAGCTCATATGGCAAGATGAACATCCGGAAGAAAATACAATAATCTGACAATTATTTCAATATTTTCCCTCTGCTTAGGCTCATCCAATATGATAATACAAACCATAATCTAAATTTAACAAAAAATCAATTCAAGAAATCAACTAAAAATGCAAACCGTAGCAATTTTCTCACTTGAAAAGCAAGAAGAATTCAGAGCCCAGTATCATCTAAGAAGATTAACAAAGAGAATGAGTTACTAAGTGATAATTCTCTATTCTAAAGAGAGAATGAATTACTCGCGGATGATTTCTCTACTCTTAACTATGAAAAAATATAACAAACTACATCTATTGTTCATATAGAGGAAGGGGAAAATCTTAATATAATTTCACCTTAATTAGTTTATGATATCAAGCAAAAAGGACACAAAATCAGAAATTTTAAAATCAATTTTGGTATTCAGCATCATAATTCAGAGAGAACAAAGACACATTTTTAGAGATCACAATGGTATCGTATCTCGTCGCATACTGACTTCTACCAGTCAAAACCAATCATTTAGGCCACAAGGATTTTCATTCTCATGAACACATAAAAAATTCTACCTGAACCTATGAGGAATCCTCTATTCATTTGATTAATAGTCAAGTAATGTCAGAAATCACTAAAATGACCTGGAAGGGATATACTAACAGCATTTCCATTGTTAGATACAATCAAAAGTCCCTTAGGACGTGACTTTGATTAAAGATATAAAATTGAGAGATAATTCATCCGCGACTTTTACCAGAGAGCGCTTGTTTCTTTGGTAAATAGTCGCGCGACCTAGTCACTGCGACCCCCTTGGTGAGAAACCAAATCAGAACAACCAGTCAATGAAAGCTTTATATTTTCATTATAGTCCTGCATAGAATGACAATTGTAAGATTGTATTAATCTCCTTGGAGAGCCTTTCTAATTAATACAAATATATATAGTGTGTACAATGTGTAATCTTAATACAATAAGGATCATATATCTACCATAATTGTACAACAATCTTAATTACACAATATATGAGGAATATATTGAGAATATTCGCTAATACACCCCCTCAATCGGAGCGGGAGGAGGTATGACGCTAAGACTGGATCTGAAGTCGATGAATAACTGTCTGGAAACCCTTTTGTGAAGATATATGCATACTGATATGAAGAAGGCACATGCAACACTTTGACATGACCGAGAGCAACCTTCTCACGAACAAAATGTATATCCATCTCAATGTGTTTGGTTCGCTGATGTTGAACCGGATTGTGAGATAGATATATGGCAGATATGTTATCACAGTAGACTATAGACACCTCACGCAAGGGACACTGGAGCTCCAAAAGTAGATTTTGGTGCCAACAGATCTCAGCGACAACATTAGCAACGCATCTGTACTCTTCTTCGGCACTCGAACGAGATAGTGTGGCTTGCCTCTTGGCAGACCAGAAAATGAGATTATCCCCTAAGAATACACAATAGCCGGAGGTAGAGAGTCGCGTGTACGGACACACTACCCAATCTGCATCCGTATATGATAGTAACCTGGTTAGTGCAAAGGGGTATAGATGCAACCCATAATCAAGTGTGCCCTTAATGTATCGGATGATACGCATAAGAGCAGTAAAGTGAGACTCACTGGGGGCATGCATAAACAGACACACATGCTGAACAACATAAGTAATATCAGGTCTGGTGAAGGTAAAATATTGAAGTGCACCTGCAAGGCTCCTAATAAATAGTAGGATCGGAGACTGAATCACCATTATCAGCACTAAGCTTTGATTTAGAATCTACCGGAGTGGCCATGATTTTTCAATTTGTCATTTTATCCATGTACACTATCTCTTCTGCATACTTGTTGGCTCAAGAACATAGTATCTGCAGATCTGATCACGGATATCCCCAAAAAGTAACTCAACTTCCCAAAGTCAGTCATAGCAAATTAGGTCTTAAGTAATGCAATAATCTCATTTTTCAACACATTAAAGGAGGCAGTGAGAACGATATCATCCACATATAGTGATAAGTAAACAGTACTACTACCTCGATGAAAAATAAAAAGAGAATTATCGCACTTTCTGTATACAAACCTAATATGCATAATGTACCTGGCAAAAAGTTCATACCATGCTTTGAGGGCCTATTTCAAACCATATAGTGACTTACGAAATCGGCATACATATTGAGGGGCTGCTGGATGGATGAAACCAGGCGGCTGGTGCATGTAAATAATTTCTTTTAAATCTCCATGTAAAAATGCATTTTTCACATCAAGCTAATGAATCGGCCAATGCCTACCCATAACAATACTCAAAACTATGCGTATGGTAGCCGGTTTAACAACCGGACTAAATGTCTCACCACAATTAATGCCCTCTTGCTGATTAGTGCCATTAGCCACAACTCTTGTCTTATATCTTTCCAAGTCACCACTGTCTCTGTATTTGTGATGAAAAAGCCACATGCATCGGATCACATTCACCCCCTCCGGCCGAGGAATCAAATCCCAAATGTGTTGTTTTGTTAAAGCATTAAACTCCTCACACATGGACGCATTCCAATTAGGATCTAGTTTGGCTAATTTTGGGTTTTTGGAAATGGGGGATATGGTTTGTGTATATAGGTTAAATTGAACTTTGGGTTTGAAAATCCCGTGTTGAGCACGGGTTTCCATATGGTGCGAGGTAGGCTGGGTATGTTTGCTGGTTGTCGGGTCTGGGTCACTGTGTGTGGTTGGATCGGGTATGTACAGTTGCCCTTTGATTCGGGTTCTGGTATGGGGTCGTATCGATCTGTTGACTGGGTACAGTGGCGGGGTGGTTGATATCTAGGTTTGACGATGGGTTGGGTGGTGTCACCGATCTGGATAGACCGAGATAGGTTGAGGTCGATGATATGGGGTATGGTATCGGCAGGTAGATTGGGATTGGAGGGTTGTTTTAGTTCGGTGGTGTGATTATTGGGGGACGATGTGGGTTACCGGTGGTTGGTGTGGTTGTGGGGTTGTGTTGGGGTTATGGTGCGACACATTGGTGGGGACGGTGACCGGTGGTGGTATCGAGATATTGGGTTGATTGCCGGTGATGGTGGCAATCGACGTTTGTTATAACGGAGACCAGGAGACGCAGAGATATTGTCGGTGGTGGCGGCAATAGGTGGCAAGGGATGGGCTTGCGATGGTGGACTGACTCAGTTCGTTGAGGATGACCGGGGAGATGTCGGACTCGTCAAGAAAGGTATAGTTCATTTCTCGGAATTTTTAGATGTCCGAAAAAGAGAAATGTGGTCTCGTCAAACGTGACGTGACAAGAGACGTGAATTTGACAAATGAACAAGTCATAACACAAATAGCCCATATGATTAGACGGAAAGCCGACGAAGACACACAGTGACTCGGGGAGCTAATTTATGAGGGGCAGTGGAGGCCAGATTGGGAAAGTCACCTTTGTTCTTGTACAAAGGAATCATTGTACTCCACCTCCATTCTTCGGGCATCCTCGCCGTCTTAAAAATGACGTTAAACAACTCCGCCAGCCACTCCAAACCTACCCTGCCTGCGATTTTCTAAAATTCAACTGGGATCTCATCAAGCCCGGTCGCTCATCCCCTGCACATCCTGCGCATATCACACTGAACCTCCTCAACCTTAATGTTTTCACAATAGCCAAAATCTTGGTATCTATCAGAGTGTTCCAGATCTTCCAGCACAATGTCTCTATCTTCTTTTTCGTTCAAGAGTTTATGGAAGTAAGACTGCACCTCTGCCTAGTATGCGCATCCTCCACCAACACTTTGCCGTCCTCATCCTTGATGCACCTCACGTGATCCAAGTCCCGGGCCCTCATCTCTCTCGCATTGGCTAGTCTGTACAACTTCTTATCCCCGCCTTTTCCCCTCTAATTCCACATATAGACGTTCAAAAGCCGCCGTTTTCGCCGCCGTAAATGGATGAAATTCTAGAGAGACATGTGACTTTTTATAACTAGATAGTGATGAACAAACATATTTTCCTAAGGGGGAATGTCTTTATAGCATTTGCTTTAATTTGTTCTATTGATATTGATTTTCATATTGTGTCCCATTCTTACTCTTTTGGCTTATTGCCTTACCTAGGTTGAAATTGCATGTGCTGGTGTTGTCCCCTTATTTTTAGTTCCAACTATTTTGAGATCTCGAATAATTCGAATTAATGCCTTATAAGGCTAATAAAGGGGAAGTTCTTCCTATTAAATTTTCATTACCAAGGTTCGATCCTGAGTCTGGCTTAAGAGTGGAGAGAAGTATTATCCCCGATATATAAAAACTATAGCATCTAGTTTCAAAGATGTATAATTGTAATCTAACTTGCTATAACAAGTTGTTTATTTTATTCCCCCGCCAAAGTTATCATATCAAGTAGCTCGTCATGAAGATTTACTTATTACTATAGGTAAATTTAATATGCTGATATAAAACAAAAACATACTATTAGTATATATACGTAGAACATAAATTCTTTATTTTTCTCTTTTCTTTGGTTTCTAATGTGATGGGATGGCACCTACAATTTTAGACAAAATGTTTCCTATTAATTGAAGAACACTGATGAGTCAACCGAATATATTGTCGAAATATAGGACCACACACCGTACCATTTATTGAAAGAATTGTTTGGTTCCTTTCATTCCTAATGCTATTTTTCATTCTATATCTCCAATGCCTCCTCTTCCCACCCTCCCCGTAAAAAAGAAGTCCCATCAATTTGAAGCAAGTTTAATTTAAACCTTAGCATTATCCTATATGGTTAAGTGATTCACAACTCAGGGGTGTATTGTTTCGGAAAGAATATACACGGAGGACCGTGTATATTTTCTGTGTATATGGCCGTGTAAAGTGTATAGTTATTGATCATATTGTTAGAATTATTGTACATGTATAATTATGGTAGTAGTCTTGTATTAAGAAAAGGAAGTAGTCATGTATTAGGAAAAGATAGATTTAATTTCCATAATTAAATATTGTATATCATGTATATAAACCTTTTCATTAATGAAAATAATCAAGGGATTATTCTCTTTCATGATATCAGGAGTAGGGCAAACTTTTCATTCTCTAAATATTCTAACCTTCTACCGTCCTACTCAACCAATCGGTCGACGGCCGACCCCCTCCCCCTCCCTTCAATTTTTTTTCTTCAAAACCATAATTCTCCTGTTGTTCTTTCATCCGTGTCTACCACAAATAATACATTTCATCCTGCCCTTGCAGTCTCCAATATAAAGAACAACATCCATATTGTTCTTGAGATGGAAAATGTCCAATACGCTACGTGGGCAGAACTATTTAAAATTCACGCAAGGTCTAATAGAGTCCTCCATCACATCGTCGAACCAGCAAAAGGCAAGGAGAATGTGCCTACGACCAATGATGAAATACAGAGTTGTTGGCAACTCTTGATGCTACGTGCTCCAATGGATTTATTCCATCATCTCTACGGACCTCTTACAACTATTATCGAACCCGGCACCACAACCATGAAAGCTTGGAACAATTTGCGTGATATATTCCAAGATAATAAAAATTCTCGTGCCGTGACCTTTGAGCAGGAATTCTCCCACATTAATATGGAGGATTTTTCGAATGTCTCGGTCTACTGTCAAAGGCTCAAGGAGCTGTCGGATCAACTCAAGAACGTTGGCGCGCCCGCTACTAATGATCGTCTCGTTCTTCATATGGTTGCAGGCCTCTTCGAGGCATATGTTGGAGTTGGAACTCTTCTTCGTTAAAGCAATTCTCTCCCACCGTTATACCAGGCACGTTCCATGCTCACCTTATAAGAAGCAGATTGGCTAAAAAGGCAGCAATCAGAGCTAATTCCGTCATGATGGTGGCCACGTCACACTACACTAATGACCCTCATTCCTTTTCGGCAAACTAGGGCCAAAATTGTAATAATGGTGGCGGCAAAGGGGACAAAATTGAAAAATGGCGGCAAAAATCACGGCGGTGGTTGTAGTAGCGGAGGACGAGGTGGCGGCAGTGGCCAGCCTGGGCCGCAGCCACACTCACCGCAACTTTGGTCCAATTGACCATGGCCGTGGGTTGGGCTAGTGGGCAGTGGCCCAATGCTCTCTATCTGGCTTCTCTTTTTTGGGCGAGGCCCAACAGTGGCGTCCGGCAGCCAGCGGCGGCCCAGAATAGGCATACCCAGGCCTAGCAGCAGCTTGGCCTGCTTGGGCCATGGCCTCAGGAGGCCTATATTGTCACGACAACACCCCGATCCATACCTATGTTGCATACATATAGATTAAATCCTCCAGATGTAAATTGGTACATGAACATTGGTGCTACTTCTCTCATGACGTCTGCACCAGGTAATCATTCGTCTTATTTCAATTTGAAAAAAAAGCTTGACATAATTGTTGGTAATGGTAATTCAATTCAAATTCGTGGTTATGGTCACACAAATTTATCTGCCCCGAACTCACATTTAGCCTTAAAAAATGTCCTTCATGCTCCTCACATAATTAAAAACTTGGTGTCTATTCAAAAATTTACAACTGATAATTAGATTTCTGTTGACTTTGACCCTTTTAGATTTTCTGTGAAGGATTTCACGACGGGGATACCTCTAATGTGATGTAATAGTTGGGACGAGCTTTATCCCATCACCACCACCACCATCACTACCACTAATCAAGCCATACCGTAAACGTTTGCCGCTTTAGCACCTTCCTTATGGCATGCACGTTTGAGTAATCCAGGAGCGTCTGTTCTTTCCTCTCTAAACATAGCAATTTTATTGAGTGTAATAAGACGTGTAGTACTAATGTTTGTCCTTCTTCTCCGCTTGGAAAACATGTTAGATTATCCATTATAGCCTCTAATCTAGTACTTTATTGTCATTTAATATTATTAATAGTGATTTGTGGACATCTCCCGTTTTGAGCTTTTTGGGCCATCGTTACTATGTGTTATTTTTGGATGATTCTTCTAATTTTTTGGACCTTTCCGTTGTCTAAAAAGTCTCAAGTTTATTCCACATTTATATCGTTGAGAGCATTCATTCGTACCCAATTTGAACGGAAAATTAAAAACATTCAGTGTGATAATAGAAGGGAATTTAATAATGGACCGTTTAGGGAATTTTGTAATGTTAATGGCATATCTTTTCGATTTTCTTGTCCTCATACGTCCTCACAAAATGGGAAAGCCGAAAGAAAAATTTGTACCTTTAATAATATTATTCGGACATTACTAGCCCATACTTTCTTACCACTTTTATTTTGGCATCATGCATTACAAATGGCTACTTACTTTCTTAACATACTCCCTAGCAAAAGATTAGCATACCAATCTTCACTCAAAATTCTTTATCACAAAGATCTGTCATATTCTCATCTTAGGGTGTCTGGGTTGCTATCCTCTATTTTTCTCTACTACAGTAAACAAACTACAAGCCCGCTCTACCGCTTGTATATTTTTGGGTTATCCTTCTAATCATTGTGGTTATAAATGTTATGATTTATCCTATAATAAAATCATCATTAGTCGTCATGTAATTTTTGATGAAACTCAATTTCTATTTGCTAAGTTGCATAATTCTGTGTCTAATTCCTATAATTTTTTGGATGATGGGTTCTCATTGTATGTGGTCCACCATTTATTACGAACCCCATATCGAGATCTGGACCAAGCCAGTCACTATCGGCCCAAAGGACCACATGCCCAGAAACTTCTCGTCAGGAATTCCAACAAGCAGGCCCACTACCTGTCGGTCCACCTCCGTCAGTTCAGCCCATCGGCCAGCAGGCCCACTGCCTGCTGGACATTCCCGAGATGGCCCCACACCTTCAATTCCAAGTCAATGGCTCATTACTTGTAGCCAACGGGATATCCTTAAATCAAAATGACATTTTAATCTAAATTCGAATATCACTAAATCACCATTCCACATAACCTCGTGTCTGCCCTTCATGACCCGAATTGGAAAATGGTCATGGACGATGAATAAAATGCTCTTATTGAAAATAAGACGTGGGAGTTGGTGCCCCATCCGCCTGGGGTTAATGTGATTCGTTCTATGTGGATTTTTACTCATAAAGAAAAATCTAATAGTTGTTTTGAGAGGTATAAGGCCCGTCTTGTAGGTGATAGAAAAACTCAACAGGTTGACATGGATTGTAGAGAGACATTTAGTCTGGTGATCAAACCGGTAACCATTTGCGTTGTTCTTAGTCTGGCTCTCTCGAAATCATGGTACATTCATCAATTGAATGTAAAAAATACTTTCTTACGCGGTGATCTCAAGGAAATGGTATACATGCATCAACCCTTAGGTTTCAGGGACCCCGATCATCCTAGCTATGTCTGTTTGCTGAAGAAGTCCTTGTATGGGCTAAAACAGTCCCTCGAGCCTGGTATAAAAGGTTTGCAGATTACATGTCTACTATTGAGTTTTTTCACAGCGGATCTGATCATTCTCTGTTCATCTATCGTCGTGGTACTTCTCTATCATACATTATGTTATATGTGGATGATATTATATTGATTGCCTCTTCTAATATACTGCGAAAGTCTATCAAGTCTCTTCTCAGCAACGAATTTGCTATGAAAGACTTGGGGCCTTTGAGTTATTTTTTGGTATAGCTGTAACTCGTCATGCAGGTGGTCTATTTCTATCCCAGAGGAAGTATGCGGCTGAGATTATTGAACGTGCTGGCATGTCATTTTGTAAGTCCTTTCCTACTCCGGTTGACACCAAACCGAAGCTGAGTGCTAATTCTAACACACCTTACGAGGATCTCTCCCACTATCATAGTCTTGGAGGGGCTCTTCAGTATCTTACATTCACGAGGCCCGATATTACTTATGAACTGCAATATGTGTGTTTATTTATGCATGATCCGAGAGATGAGCACATGCATGCTCTCAAATGCATTGTGTGTTATATTCAGGGCACTCTTGATTATGGTTTGCACTTATATCCATCCTCAGTATCTACTCTCGTGTCTTATACATATGTTGATTGGGGTGGATGTCCAGATACCAGACGTTCGACATCTGGTTATTGTATGTTTTTTGGTGATAACTTGGTCTCTTGGTCGGCTAAATGTCAGACTACTTTATCGCGATCCAGTGCGGAGGCCGAGTATCGAGGGGTAGCCAATGTGGTGTCTGAGTCCTGTTGGCCGCGCAATCTCCTATTAGAGCTTCACTCTCCTATTAGAGCTTCACTTTCCTATTCAGAAAACTACCTTGGTCTACTGCAATAATGTTAGTGCGGTCTATCTCTCTCGGAATCCGGTCCAACATCAACGCACTAATATATCGAGATGGATATTCACTTTGTTCGCAAAAAGGTAGCTCGTGGACAAGTAGGTGTCTATGCATGTCCCTTCACGGTACCAAATTACTGACATCTTTACTATGGTTCTTCTCTTAGTTCTGTTTGAAGATTTTAGAGACAATATCGACGTACGACAACCGCCCGCTATGACTGCGGGGTGTGTGAAAGAATATACACGGAGGACCGTGTATATTAGCCGTGTATACGGCCGTGTAAAGTGTATAGTTACTTACCATATTATTAGAATTCTCGTATATGTATAATTATAGTAGTAGTCTTGTATTAGAAAAAGGAAGTAGTCATGTATTAGAAAAAGGTAAATTTAATTTCTATAATTAAATATTATATATCATATATATAAATATTTTTATTAATAAAAATAATTAAGAGATTATTCTCTTTCCATTTCCTTTGACTCAACAAACTTTATGAATTTATTTATTATTTTATGTAATCATTGAGCCTAGAAACACGTATATTATATGAAACTGTGATTTATAATCTTATATAGTACTTCATTTTTCTCTTCCTTTCCAATATGATATTTGCCTAAGGTATTATGTGTATTCCTTCCTCGAAAGCTTGCTAGTCTAAAAACATGTCGGTTTTTCTTCTTAACATATATCCTTATATGTCCACCCACCGTCAGGAGAGCCATGATAGGGGTGTTCATGGTATGGTACATTATGATTTAATATTTCGGTTTGGTATGATCGATGTTTTAAATTTTGGTTTCGGTTTGTGCAGCATAGTAAATCGATAACTATGATTTATTCTGCTTAGACTTACATATAATGAAAAATTATGATTTCAACACTATAAGAAGAAAGATATTTCCCAATAATATTTTTTGTTTTCATATGTTGTTGTTAAAAGTACTTTTCACAATAACAAAAATTGTTGCATACCGTTGCAATAACCTCCGATGCGAAAAGTTTTCGCAACAAGTTCAACAAGTTGTTGCCATTTACGTTTTTAGCAACGATATATTAAAGTTTTGTTGTCATTTTCTTCTTTTAGCATATATATATATATATATATATATATATATATATATATATATATATATATATATTATTGTTGCTAAAGTTTTGTTGACAATTCTATATAGATAAAAAAATATTCCAACAATAAAATCTATCTATATGTAATTAAGTTAATGTTGATTTTTATTTGATCTTAGGGATTTTGGGCCAATAGATCCCCAATGTCATAAAAAGTAGGCCACTTAATATATAATTCGAGATCTTTGACCAGTACATCTACTATTCCTCGCCGAAATTGTTTAATGATCGGCACATATCCAGTTTAAAACTTTAAATTCCTCCTTTAAATTCAAAACAATTTAATTATGTTTGTTGGGATTGAACAATCAAATCCTTTGAGTTTTTGAATTTTCCTTTTCCTGTTTCTTTTTCTATAATTAATCATTGTAATACAAATTTCCTGAAAATTTTCATTTGTCAAAATTCTAAATACTACAACGGCAACAACAAATCCATGTAATATCACATATGGGATCTAACAAGGGTAGAGTGTACGCAGACCATATTCTACCTTTTAAAGGTAAGAAGATTGTTTTCGATAGACCTTGACTCAAGGGGTGAGAAAAAAGCATCAGTAATGTAGTAACATCAACAAGATAGTAAGATAAACGAAGCGGAAGAAACAATCAAATAGTACTAGAGATATAAGAATAAGCAAACACAAGAAAAAAGTCTAAAACTCATGATATGAAAAATAAATACGCATGACAATCAACTAACCCTCTACCCTAAATACTATGAGGACAAAATGGTAAGAATTTGTTCTTTGAGTAGTTTTCAAACATTTTAATTTTAATTTAAAATATAAATTAATCTAATTTGGTTTAGTATCGAAATTAGTTTTATTAATTCTATAAAGTGAATGACAGGGAGGATTATAGAAGAATTGTTGGCAGAAATGGAGATCATGTTAAAGCATTGGATAAGTATTAGTGAATATTAATTAAATACTCACCATATCTCATGTAATTATTAGTGATGTATAATTATAGTAGAAATAAGATCCCTATTGTATTAGGATTCCACATTATACACATATATATATTTGTATTAATGGGAAAGACTCCCCAAGGGAGATTAATACAATTCTACATGGTATCAGAAGTCAATACTTCCTCCCTAACCCAAACCGGCAGCCCTTCTTCCGTTTCCGGCGCCAAAAACAGTTGTATACCACTGGTATACCTCTGATATACGACTAATATACAACCTCCTCACCTTCCTCCTCTCTCCAATAGGCCGCCTACTGTTCGCACACAACCCTTCCACAACCGATATACACCTCGGCTACGCCTTGAACCCCCAAAGTTTTTTTTTGTTCCTTCCTCCCACTTGCTGTCCGGCAACTCCTCATGGCCGAAAATACACACATTGGGTACTTTTGCAAAGAGAAGCAAACAGGGGGACTGGGTCTTCAACAGCAACCCAGAATCTGCGGCCCAACAAAATCCTTATTGGAACAACGACCCAGTAGCCTGGGATTATACCAGATGGGCCACGACCATCAGGCCCAAGGTCATGCGACCCAACAATGGCCCAATAGTCTGAGCACACAGCCGTCGGGCCACACAATTCAGGCCCAATGTCCTGGAGCCCACCAGTCTACTCCTGGCCCTTCCCAAATCGATTAGTGTCAGGTCTTCGGCACGATGACTCGTCCGCAGCCCGATAATACGTGGTATATGGATACGGGCGCCACATCTCACCTCACCAATAATTCTGGTAATATTCTTCAACTGCACCATTTAATTACTCCATAATCTATTATGGTCGGAAATGGTCATCGAATTCTAATTAAAGGGTTTGGCCACACACTGACCCCACCACCACATCCCACTTCTCCATTAAAAATGTATTATATGCCCCGAATATTATCAAGAATCTAATCTCCGTTAGAAAATTTACCACCGATAACTCTGTTTCAATTAATTTTGACCAATTTGGGTTTTCTATAACGGACCTCCGCACCAAGAAACTCCTTACGAGGTGCAACAACGAGGGGGACCTTTATCCTTTCCTATCCACGACGGTACCAGTGTCACCCCTCCCACATCTATAGCTGCCCTCGTCACTCCTCCCACCGCTTTAACAATAATATATTCCTCAACGTGACATAGTAGACTTGGTCATCTGGGTTCTCACATATTTTATTCCCTTAGAAACCGAAATTTAATCCAATGTAATAAAGGGAACCTTTATCATAGTTGCTCCTCGTATCATCTAAGGAATCACGTTAGGCTACCATTCACGAGTATCACTTTCTCTCTTTCTTTGATATTATTCATGCAGATTTATGGACTTCTCCCATAACTAGCAACTTAGGCCACAAATATTATTTGGTATTTTTGGATGATTTCTCTCACTTTCTTTTGGTCTCTCCGCTCAAACTCAAATCTCAAGTATTATCCAAATTCATTGAATTTCGTACACAGGTTAAAACGCAATTTGAAAAAGACATAAAAATATTTCAATGTGATAATGGTCGTGAGTTCAATAATTCCCTATTTCATAAATTTTGTGCGGCTAATGACATGATATTTCATTTTCGTGCCCCCATACCTCTCCTCAAAATGGTAAAGCCGAAAAAATTCTCTGTACCATTAATAATATGATTCGTACCCTCATTTTTCATGCGTCTCTCCCCCTACCTTTTTGGTATATGCATTAAAAATGGTAGAACACATTCTTAACATTTTACCTACTTGTGCGATTTAAAATAGGACATCCATCGAAATTCTCTACCATCGGATCCCTACCTATGACCATCTTAGAATTTTTGGTTGTTTGTGTTACCCAAATCTGACATCCACGCCCCCCTAAATTAGCACCCGAGTCCACTCTGTGCGCCTTCCTAGGTTTCCCATCGAACCATAGGGGTACTTGTGCTATGAGTTATCCATCGACAAAATCATAATCTCAGGACACATCACCTTTGATGAGTATGTTTTTTTGTTTGACACCATTTAAAAATTTGAGTCACTGATTACAGATTTCTTGATGATTCGGACACATCACCGATTGCCACCAAGCACTCTCGTCATGCTACCACTGTTCAGGAAGCAAACACTACTTTGTCACCATCGCATCTCGCCACTGCCACCACCGGCGGTCTGTCTGGCAACCCTCCAGCTTGTATCGCCATCACTACCTCCACGTCCCCATCTCTACCGACGCCACTTCCACCACCGGCAGTCGGTCCGACCATCATCGGTCACCATTGATCGCCCCTACCACCACTGATAATCTTCCATATATATCTCTGCCACATCCCGTCGTCTCCTCAACCACCCACCGCATACCCAACCGACTACCACTGTGTCACCGCCTGCCTCCGACACTCCAATCACCCGAACTGACATCGCAATAATACCAGATCACGGAACCCCACATAGTACCAGAACCCACACCCAGACCTTAACACTGTCACCGGTACCCGCATCAACCAACACATAATCACTTTAACTGCCCATATCACCGACCCCACACACCTAGTCTCGATCTAACGTACCTCCCTGTGATACATCTCTCTCCGTGCACCAAACTCGACAATCACCATCCACCGTACCCTTTGCATCACAATGACCCATAACCCCACCAAAATACCCAATCTGATCCTGCCCCCACACATCGTATGGAAACCCGTGCCTAATATGGAATTTTCAAACCCAAAGTCCAGTTTAACTTATCCACACAAACCATATCCCCAATTTCCAAAAATCCAAAATTAGCCAAACTAGACCCTAATTGGAATGCGGCCATGCGTGAGAAATTTAATGCTTTAACAAAACAACACACTTAGGATTTGGTTCCTAGACCAGATTGGGTGAATGTGATCCGATGCCTATGGTTATTTCAACACAAATTCAGAGATAATGGTGACTTAGAGTGATATAAGGCGAGACTTGTGGCTAATGATACTAATCAACATGAGGGTATTGATTGTGGTAAGACATTTGGCCCGGTTGTCAAACCGGCTACTAATCGCACAGTTCTGAGTATTGTCATGGGTAAGTATTAGCCGATCCATCAGCTTGATGTGAAGAATGCATTTTTACATGGAGACCTGAAAGAAACTATTTACATGCACCAGCCGCCGGGTTTTGACTATCCTGCAGCCCCTCATTATGTATGTCGTCTTCGTAAGTCACTTTATGGTTTGAAACAGTCCCCCAGAGCGTGGTATGAACGCTTTGCTAATTACACTATGCAGATTGAGTTTGTTTGCAGCAAGTGTGATAATTCTCTCTTTATTTTTCATCGAGGTAGTGACATTGCTTATTTGTTGTTATAGTGGATGATATTGTGCTCACTTCCCCGTCTGGTGTTTTGAAAAATGAGATCAATGCACTACTTAAAACCGAATTTGTCATGACTGACTTGGGGAAATTGAGTTACTTTTGGGGATATCAATGACTAGATCTGCAGATACTATGTTTCTATGTCAGCGTAAGTATGCAGAGGATATTGTGTACAAGGCTAAAATGGCTAATTGCAAGATCATGCCTACTCCAGTTGACTCTAAATCAAAGCTAAGTGTTGTTGATGGTGATCCAGTGTCTGATCTGACACTTTATAGGAGTCTTGCAGGTGCACTTCAGTATCTTACTTTCATCTGGCCTGACATTGCTTATGTTGTTCATCAGGTGTGTTTATTTATGCATGCCCCCATGGAACCTCATTTACTACTCTTAAGCGTATCATTCGATATGTAAGGACACACTAGATTATGGATTGCATATATATCCCTCTGTACCGACCAGATTGTTGTCATATACGGATGCAGGATGTCCGACACGAGACACTCCACCTCCGGCTATTGTGTGTTCTTAGGGATAATTTCATTTCATGGTCTGCCAAGAGGCAAGCCACCCTATCTTGTTCGAGTGCAGAATCAGAGTATAGAGATGTTGCAAATGTTGTTGCTGAGATCTGTTGGCTCCGAAACCTTCTTTTGGAGCTTCAATGTCCCCTGCGTAAGGCGTCTATGGTATACTGTAATAAAATATCCGTTATATATTTATCTCATAATCCGGTTCAACATAAGCGAACCAAACACATATAGATGGATATACATTTTGTTTGTGAGAAGGTTGCTATAGGACATGTTAAGGTATTACACGTGTCATCTTCCTATCAGTATGCGGATATCTTCACTAAAGGACTACCTAGACAGCTATTTCTCGACTTCAGATCCAGTCTAAGTGTCCGGCTTCTCCCGCTCCGACTAAGGGGGTGTATTAGTGAATATTATTTAAATACTCACTATATCTCATATAATTATTAGTGATATATAATTATGATAAAAATATAATTCTTATTATATTAGGATTCCATATTGTACATATTATATTTATTTGTAATAATGAGAAATACTAGAATAAGGACAAAGTAATAGCCAGCACACAAAATTCTGGAACAAGCTGCCAATGAATACTTGGTACTCCTTGTTAGTTTTAATTTTGTTTTCTTCTACTTCCTTAACACTGACAGTTGGAACTAATTAGTTAGCACGTCACATGAAATAATATGTGTTTGGTGAGCATATCATGTTGTAATTGATATGAATTTTTAGGGTTGACAACTAAGATCACATCACTATGAGAATATTTTTGTTTAACCATCTGATTCGATTAATTTGAATTCGGGCTGGATAAACTGATTAAAGGGTATTGCTTTCTATATCATAAATTTTTTCATTCTCAAGACTCGACTAATTCAAATTCATGTTGGGTGGCCCACCAAGGAGGATAACACGATCCTTATCAAGAAAATTTTCATTGAAAGAGATCACTCATCATCCCATCACATTCTTTCTGGTGCTCAGGAGCTAGCGAGCTAGAGGCTGGACACGGATTCAGTCGAACTCAGTAATTTTGACTCAAACAGTATATTTGTGTTGAGTAATTCATTAAATATATACAAATGCTAAGTTTAGAACTCAGTTATTAATACTTAAAATCGTCGTTCTAAAATTCAGAACCCATAAAATTAAATTTTGACTCCATCCCTGGCGGTGGTGCTAGCAAAATTTTGATTCATAAGCAAAATCTAATAGAATAAATACCTAATCATTTTTTTTATCTTCTTTCGTTTGATACTTCTCCTGTGGGCTGTGTCAAAGAACAACTTGCAACAATGATTTGTTGATAGAATTGGACAATAACAGGTTCTTCAAAAGTAATAAAAATACGAGGCTGCTGGAATTAATGGTTGAATTTAAATATCTTGAGGAAAAAAAGGAACAAGATAGTCCCACATGATGTTAATTTTTGGGATTTATATTTTTCTCACATCAATTTGTTTTAGAATTGTCTACAGTCATTTTTCACATAACATCCGAAACTTACACAACAAGAGTGTAATTAGTTACTACTCCTTACACAAGGTTGTCACTTTTATAGGAGTAGCTAGTATTTGCATTGTATTTAAATTTTTGTGAGATGCTTCAGATATAATAGTGATTACTTTTTAAATATATTACAAATATTGATTACGTTTTAAACATCATCCCTAAAAGTGGTTATTGGTGCACTTAATTTTATACTAAAGCATAAAGCACACTATTTTTTTCTTTTTAGTTTCTTACTTGGTGTTCGTTCGTGCCTAAAATTCCAATTTAGAAAGATAAAATATTGTGTGTGAAAGATGATTTCATTCTAAAATATTATCTATGAACTATGTATTTACTATTTGGAAAGTTGGAATACTATTTAGGCTATTCAAAAGTTAAGAAAGTTCAAGAATTCTTAACCATCTCAAATTATATCAAATTTTAGAAGTTAAGAATATTGTCGCAACTTGGCACAATTTGCTAATGTTACCATCAATATCCACAATAAAATCTTCGCAAATTTAACTTCTTTTAGTATACCTTGAGGTCCCCTTCTTAAAAGATATTGTTGAACAGTTAAGACTTTTAGATAACCATATGTGTCCAAGCACTTTATCCTTTCTCCAAAAACTTCTCTGGAAAAACTAAAACTTCTCCTAAAATTGTCCAGACATGCTTGAAAATGTCACACTTTAATTTCTGAAAATAAGGAAAAAATTGTAGCAAGAGTATATTTAGATAAATCATCAAAATGTGAAGATAATATATAAAAAAAAAATCTATCTGATAACAACAGTACATGGCAATGTGCAAAATAATGTTCCAACTTCCAATCAAATCCAAAAAGTGTCACATGGTTTCAAACCCAAGGGATGTATGTACATAGAAAACTATTACAACACTTCATCAATATTTCACATTTTATCCTCTCCTTTTCTCCTACTTTTATTTGATTCCTTCTACTATGATTGATATTTGATATATAGGGCCCGTTTGGCCATAGATAAGTTTCACTTTTTTCCGAAATCATATTCTGGAATTATGTTTGGGCATAGAATTGTGGAGTATAACTTTTCGAATATTTTGGAATTCAACTTCATTTTCTGTAATTCGAAAAACTTCAAATATCTGTTTTCATATTTTCACTCCAAATCACTCACAAAATTTTAATATATTTTCAAGTTGTATTCATGTACAAATAATAAAAATAATATACTCAATAAAATTCCACAAGTGGAATCTGAGGAGAATAGTGTGTGCGGACTTTATCCCTACATTGAGAGGTAAAACTGTTGTTTTTGATAGACCCCCAGCTCAAGGTGTCCAAACACAACTTTAATTTTTAATTTTTTTTTTTCAAATTTCATATTTTTTATGTCTAAACGCCCTCGTATTCTTTTAGCTTGTATCAATCACGGGACTTTTCTGTTGTTTCTCACCAACTTGGGCTTTTACTTGCTTGTGCCTTTTTGGTTACAAAGCTCAGCATCTGTTATATTGTAGACTAGTCTAGAACTATAAAGCTCATAGACCTTATTTTCTTCCCTTTTACCATGTTCACATGCACTACAATCTTTACTTAATTTTCTTCTCTTAAAGGAAATATTTTCCCCCCATTTCAGAAATAAAAGACTGAAGAATGCATGATATTATCGAACTAATTGTGCTGCATGTGAAGCAAAATGTAAATTGACGGCTCTTTTCAATAGAAAGAGGTCTCTCATGAAAGGTATTGTCTGCACATGCGCACATGTGTATCACAAGAATCTCTTGGACTAACAATTTTAAGAGTGACATATGCGTGTTTACCCCAAAAAAAGTACAATTGAATTTGTAAGTAATTTTAAGGATACGTGGATTGATTTGCAATATAAAGTAATAAGCAATTAACAATAAGTAAACAAAGGAAAGCAATATGTAAGAAGATTAGCCTATAGTGCCGTAAGTCAAGATGAATCGTCTCAACTAGATTGGTCCGGCCTTAGCTTAATAGCTTCGATTTTGAGCCAACAATGAGAGCTTAATGATTATGATTGCAATGAACAAAATCATATAAGTGTTATGAGAATGAGGTGTCCTTCCAACATGAAGGTCTCCTCTTATAACTATGAATACAAGGCATTGATGCCCGAGAATCACTCTGAAATTAAATGCAAATAATAACAATAATGGTCTCTTAATGAGCTATGAGTAACGGCTGACGCCATATCCATAACGGGTACGCACTAGGCTCCCCTGGTTCCTCATCCGGTGTCACTCGGTCGGTCACTACCCGGTTTGGTTTAACATCCGGTCTACCTAGATGTTACTAGCATCTAATGTGGAACTCAACCACCTCCTTCGAACTCCACACCTAAATTTTGCCACATGTCGTGCCGGTTTTCACCGTATACAGATAGTCCACACACTTTCCGGATCAAAGTTTACCAAAGTGACGGGAAGTGGAAATGATTTTTTCATTGTCTTCTCTTGCAAGTTTCTTTTCAAATGACTATGAAATAGGCGGGATATGAAACATTTCCTCTTCTTCAAATTCCGACTCACGTTCTTATCACTCTGCTAATTCAGACATGTGTAGATTTCTGATTGTATCGCCTCTTCGGTTTGAACACCGAAATGCATTTTGTAATGATCACCTTAACCCCTATAAAACCTTCATCTTTTCTTCCCATTTTCTACTTCTGCAAAATTTCCCTCTAATCTTCTTTACTCATTCAGATCTTCAAATCTTCAAGTCTTCAAATCACTAAACCTTCAAACATTTTTACCTTTAAATCTTATACCTTCAAGTCTCAATACCCTCATATCTCCTTCCACATGGCTAAAACTACCCAATCTACTTCAAGGCATTCTTCCCCGGCACCTTTATCTCCACCGGCCACCGATGATACCGTCAACGCCGGGGGTCTCCTGAAGTTCAGGCTGTCGTTGAGCCCAAGCCTTTGATATGCTCTCATCAACTTTTCATTTGGACAACAAATTTGTCGTCCGTGTTGTCACTTGAAATTCGATCGAGGTAAAGAGGCTAAAAATTAGCCGACCTCCATAAATCCATCCAATTCTCGACACAATCCAGAATAACTGTGGTTGGACCGGTCTCTCATAGATCGTCATACCTGGCCCAGATGAGGATATTAAAACCTTCAAGTGTGGGTAACGTTTACACCTACCCTTTCACTTTCAAACTCGTCCCTCTGATTGATAGAGTGATCCTCGAGATGTACAGGACTTATAATTTATGTCTTGCACAAATTGGTCTGTCTGTCTGGAAGGCAGTTACTTGCCTTCCATTCCTGGCCAATTTGGTTGATGAAATTTTTACTTTGGATTATCAGATCCGATTATACGTTTCAAGATATTTTGTTGCGATTCCGAAGAGACAAAAGACTTCAACTTCTCCTCCATTATCACAACCGGCCTCCATATTTGGGAAATAGGACATTGATAGCCTCTTCAGTGAAGCTGGAACCTCTGCGAGCCCGGCTCTACCGATGAACACCTCCCAGTCCAAACTCGTAAACGTCTTCCCGGCCCTGAGTGAGGATCCGAAGAGAATGAGTACTGCAACTCTCTCCTTCACAGAGGACACAAACTTCTTATCTCAGCCAGTCAGAGTCACTAGATGTTTAAGGCCTCAGATATCAGAGTCGATAAAGAGAAAATGAAGAACGTCTCTTAGCAGTATCTCTTCAATGAGGGCATGTATACTTCCAACCGAGTATGTATTTTCCTTCCTTACACTTATACTTGTTTTTTTCTCTAACATATCCTAACTTTGGGCTCGGCACATACATTTGCAGTCATCCATTTTGGTCGGAGAGGGATTTATCCGATGTCTCGAAGAAAATGAAGACCTTAAGGAGCAGTTGGATGCCCAAGAAAAAGAGATTCAACATCTCAAAAGGATCCTTCAGCAAAAAGAAGATGCAAACCGGTGATTTGCCCGTTATAAGGGCTGAATTGGACCAGGTTAGCGGCAACTACCTCCGGGCCATGAATGACCTCGAACTTATCAATGAAAAAAACAAGATCTTGGATTAGGAGATTGATAAACTCTATGATGGCGTTCAAGTCCTCACCCAAGAACTCGGAGAGCAAGAAGAGGTTCGACGCGGAAAGAAGAATACCTCAATTCCGAGGTGGAATGCCTTGAAATCTACCTTGCTGAAATTGACGCAAAGCGAGTCATAGAGCAGACTACTTTAAAGATGTCTCAAGATCAAGCCACCCAACAATCTTAAACTATCGAGAGATTGAGAAGTGTCCTTGAGGCCTTTTCCCAAAGGAACGCTGAAGTCTCGGCCCAATTGACTCAAGACATGGCCGAGCGGGATCAAGCTCTTACCAATATGGATGTTGAAAAATCTCGGACAGTGTTGAAGACCGAGCACAATACTTAAAAAGTCCGGAGGTTCACCTTGGAGCAAGCTCATGAGGGGGTCTCAGATTTGGATGCCAAAATTGTTGAGGCCAATGTTGTAAAGGTCGAGGCCTTCCGTCCGGTTGAATGGTGATAGCACCGAGGAAGAACCCAAAGACTTCGAGTCCAAATCTTACTAATCTATTGGCCTTCGTGCCTTTGTACTTTTTTCCCCTTTTGTATGTTTTTATTATGGCCATTTTCTGACCTTGTTTATGAATATATATATATCAAAACTCCCTTTTGCTATAATAGTAACTTTCCCAGCTTTTCATATTTATTATTGACTTCTTGTTTTCAATAACTTAGCTAAACAAACCTTTAACCCAATTGGAGCTAACTGCCTCTGACTTTGAAGTTTTACTTAAATAAACCATCACTAAGCTTGTGTTGATCTGGGTGAAAGTTCTCCCATTCTAAAAATGACTTAATCAGTTTTGAATACAAACCTTTACTTTAGTTTACTTCATATCGGGCAAATCCTTCTGATTTTGGGTCATTTAATGACTAAGTATAAGGACCTTATTTTTATGCTTATAAATAAGACATCTCTTATTCATTTCGGACATGAATGTTGGTATTTTAACTATTCCCAACCTTTTAGACAATTAAAGTGTCTTTAAGAATAAGCTAGATTCATTTGATTTGGTGCCTTAGAAGCATGCTTTTAGAACATTACTCAATTTGTTTCGGATGATTTTATGATGACAGTTCCAATTTAAGAACTTAACAAATTTAGCTCGTAAGCTAACGATTTTTTCAACTGTCCGGAGAAGTACCGGCGTGAGGATAAACTTTCGAGGCAAATTTCTGATAAAGTATAATTTCGTTCATATTTTGCTTCTGACAGACAATTGGGCAAGATTCATTTGATTTTTTTGACTTACATTAACACTACTTGGGCAAGATTCATTCGATCTTTAACCCTTAAAAATATACTGAACTAAAAAAACAAAAAAACTTTAAACTCCTTGACTTGATCGATTTGACTCGAGCATCGTGCGTGTGGCAGTCCCCTAGTATTTATGTTTGAAGTATGAGAACTTAAACACTATTTTCTTTCCACTATCAAGCAGTCCCAAGTGTTCTTGTCTGATTCTCATTCACTTAGTAACATGCTCCTCATTAAAAACCTTGCCAGAAAAACAGTTTTGGAATAAAAAATTATGCTAAGAGAAAAAGAGTGCAACACGTGTTTTCAGACCTAATTCTAACTTCTCCGATCTTTTCATGATGACTCTGACTTTTTCCTTGCAAAAGTTAGTAATATAAAAACAAATAAAGTTCATATAATTAACCGAACACATACCTTAGCAATAATATCTCTTCAAGTGCATAATGTTCCATTTTCTCGACAACTTTTGTCATCTTCGGCTCCCAATTGGTACGAGTCTTTACCGGTTATTTCTGACACTTTGTAGGATCCCTCCCAGTTCGGGCCCAACTTTCCTTCATTGGGGTTTTTGGTGTTGAGGGTCACTTTTCGTAGAACCAAGTCCCTTACTTAAAAATGCCTAAGATTAGTCCACCAGGTTATAATGTCTTCCCATTCTTTGCTTCTAAGCTACTAACCGTAACAATGCTAGCTCACGGTGCTCATCTGTTAAGTCAAGTTTGACTGTCATAGCTTCGTTGTTCGAATCTTTGGTTGCGAGATGAACCTTAAGCTTGGCTCCCTCACTTTCGTCGGAATTAGTGCTTCTGCACCGTAAATCAAAGAGAACGGTGTCTCTCCGGTGCTAGATTTCGATGTCATTCTGTATGCCCACAACATTTCTGGTAGAATTTCTCTCCCATTGCCTTTTGACTTTTTTAGTCTTTTTCTCAAGTTCTGAATGATTATTTTATTTGTTGACTCCGCTTGCCCATTTATACTTCAGTGATATGGAGTCGACACTATGTTCTTGATTTTTAACCCTTCAAGAAAGTTTGTCACTTTCTTCCCAACGAACTGACCATCATTGTCGCAAGTAATCTCCGTCGGTATGCCGAACTGGCAAATGATGTGATCCCAAATGAAATCGATGACTTCCTTTTCTCTAACCTTCTTGAAGGCCTTTGCTTCAACCCACTTAGAAAAATAATCGGTCATAAATAAAATGAAGCACACCTTTCTGAGTGCTCATGGGAGTGACCATACGATATCATCTCCCATCTCATGAACGGCCAATGAGAAAAAACCAGATGCATTAACTCTGTCGGTTGGTGAATCATTGGTGCATGCCTTTGGCATTCATCACACTTTCGGACAAAGTTATTTGTGCCTTCTTCTATATGAGACCAATAGTACCCAGATAATTAGTTTTTGAACCAATAATTCTACTCTTGAGTGGTTGCCGCAAGTCCCTTCGTGAACCTCATGCATGCTATTAGTCATCAGATCAGTATGCAACTTTCCATCCCAAAGGTAGTCAATGTACTTATTCCGCTAATCCCAAGTCAGACTCGTGGTATTCATTTCGGCATGACCACCATCAATTGCGGAGTTCATCAACTGCACCACTATACCGGAGTTAAACTTCTCAGCTTCTACGAAAGACCCCAAGTTTGCCAAAGCATCTGCTTCATTGTTCTACTCACATTACACAAGCTCTATGGTCCATTGTTTGAATTGATGCAACAATACTTGAATTTTCTCCAAGTATTTTTGTTTTCTCTCTTCTTTCACCTCGAAGACGCCATTCACTTGATTAACAACCAGGAGTGAGTTACACTTTGCTTCGATGACTTCTGCTTTCAAGCTTCTTGCCAATTCTAGATCTGCAATCACAACCTCATTAGCTAACGTTCTACTTACATAATAAAAAGGGAATTATGTACCTTTCTCTTCTCGAACCAAAACAGCACCTACAACTACTTCGGATACTGTCAAGTACAAAAACAATTGTCCATCCACCATTGGCTTATGCAACAATGGAGGATTGGACAAGTACTTATTCAAATTCGTCAATGCTTGCTAATACTCTGGAGTCCACTCGAAGTCATTCTTCTTCTTTAACAAAGAAAAGAATTTGTGGCTTTTTTCCGAAGATCGAGAGATGAATCTACTCAGGGCGGTCAGCCTCCCGGTGAATCTTTGAACTGCTTTCACATCCTCAAGTACCTCTAGAATTTCTTTGATAGCCTTGATCTTATCCAGATATTTATATTCCTAGGTTTGAAACCAAAAAATCCAAGAACTTGCCCGAGCCGACTCCAAAAGCACACTTCTCCAGATTCAGCTTCATGTTGTACTTCCGGAGTATGTCAACTATTTTCTGCAAATTCTTTAAATAGTCCTCTGTTTCTAGGGACTTAACTAACATATCATCAATATAAACTTTCATTGTGTTACCTATTTGGTCCTCGAACATGCTATTAACTAGGGGCCAGTATGTTGCTCCGGCATTTTTAAAACCAAATGACATCACGTTATAGCAGTAAGTCTCATATCTAGTTATAAATTTTTTTTTCTTGATCTTACGGATTCATCCTAATTTGATTGTACCCGGAGTAAGCGTAAAGAAAATTTAACATATCGTGCTCTGCCGTAGCGTCGATCATCCGATCGATGTGCAGCAAAGGAAAATTTTTTTGGGCATGCTTTATTTAAATCATTAAAATATATGTACATTCTTAATTTATTGCCTTTCTATGTATGACAACTACGTTCTCTAATCAATCCGGATATTCTACCTCCCAGATGAAACCTTTATTTAATAGTTTTGTTACCTTCTCCTTGACAAACATATGTTTATAGTCGGCCATTGACCTCATTTTTTGTTTCACCGGTGGAAAACTTGAATCTAAACTTAACTTGTGAGTCATAATATCTGGTGGGATACCTGTCATGTCTAAACGGGACCAGGCAAAGCAATTGGCGTTAGCTTTAAGAAATTCAATTAATTTAAGCCTGAGCTCCGGGGATAACCCGATGCCCAGGTATACCTTTCTATCTGACAGATGCACGAACAAGATGACTTGTTGTAGTTCTTCTATAGTTGACTTTGTATCATCTGAATTGTCAGACAACACAAATGACATCGGGACGCGATAATTATCCTCTTCTTCCTCGTAATTTATCTTCTCTCCATCTTCTTTCTTCGGACTGAACGGGCCTAAATCATGTGATTGTTATTTAACTTCTTTGCCTTATTCACATACTTCACTTTTTGGTGCTTGTACCAACTCCTCTACCGCGAACATTTCCCTTGCTGTCGGTTGCTCACCTTGAATTATCTTAATTTCCTCAGGAGTTGGGAGTTTTAGTAGCGTGTGCAACGTTGAAGGTACAACCTTCATGTCATGTATCTAAGGCCTGATGAATAGTGTGTTGTACCTCATTTCTCCTTCAATGACACAGAACTTCATTTGCTAAATTGTCCTGGTTGCATTGAATGGAATAGTGATTTCCCCCTTCATAGTCTCGCTTGTCATATTGAATTCGTTGAGAACTCGGGCTGCCGGTATAATTTGATCTAACAATCCTAATTGCTCTACCACCTTTCATCGGATGATGTTGGCTGAGCTACTTGGAACAATTAAAATCTTCTTAATTTGAAATTTATTAATAAAGACAGAGATTACTAGCGCATCATTGTGAGGTTGAATGATTCTCTCCGCGTCTTCATCGTTGAAAGATATTATTTCATCTGGTATGAAATCTCTGGATCTCTTTTCCTGAGTTATTCAAACTTTTGTCTTCTTCGTGGTCATGATGAATCCCTTCGAAACATCCATCCCTCCAATAATCATGTTTATGATATGTTGGGGTTCAATCGGATCCGCCAGTTTATTTAGTTCTCTATTTTTGTAGTTTTCCATTGCTTGATCAATGAAAATTTTATGTAAATGGCCATTTTTCAACAACCGGGCCAGTTTATCTCTCAACTTACGACAATCTTCCATCCAGTGACTATGAGTTCCATGATAATCACATATCAAATTTGGATCTCTTGGAGTCGGGTCTGTCTGAAGCGGTCTTGGCCATCTTGTCTCCTTGATGCGTCCAATAGCCGAAATGAATCTGGTCGCATCAATGTTGAAATGATATTCAGAAAGTCTCATGATTTCTACACTGTTAGAAGATTCTCCACTTGTATCACTTTTAAATTGCAAACCCCTACTAGTTGACGCTCGATCATTACATCTATCTCTTCTGTCCGATGAGAAGTTGCAATTGTTATGACTCCTATTCGATCTGAATTTCGATCTTTCCAGTTGCTCCTAGGGTTGATACCTATCTTTCGAAGACTTCGATTCCGACTCAACTACCCTTTTCGATTTATCAAAACTCTTGTTCTGTCCTGCTGACCTCAGAGGAAGTTTGAGTTGATCATCTTCCACCCGAATTTTGGATTCATATCTATTATGAAGCTCTGCCCATGTCATCACCGGGAACTCCATAAAGTTCTCCTTCAATTTGAGTGAGGCACTGGAGCTCCTAGGATTTAATCATATGGTGAAAGCTTCCACCTCCCATTCATCCAGTACCGGGGAAGACGCATTTGTTCCTTTTGATACATTGTCATGAACTCTCGCAACAATTTCGTATCCTTATGAGCAATTTTGAATATGTCCGCTTTCCTCGCTTGGACCTTCCGTGCTCCGGCATGTGCCTTTATGAAAGAATCTGCAAGCATTTTAAATGAATTAATAGAGTGTTCAGGCAACATAGAGTACCATGTCATTGCCCTTTGGACAGTGTTTTGCCAAATTTCTTCAGCAATACCGATTTGATCTCATCCGGGTGCATATCATTTCCCTTCACCGCATAAGCGTACGATGTCACGTGTTTGTGTGGATCTGTAGTTTCATCGTTCTTTGGGAGATTTGGTATTTTGAACCTTTTGGGTATCAACGTCGGAGCTGCACTCGGTGGAAATGACAACTGAATGTATTTTTTCAAGTTCGGTCCTTTCAAGATCGGAGGCGCTCCAAGAATCTGATCTACCTGTGAATTGTAGGTTTCAACCTTCTTTTCATTAGTATCAATTTGCTTAGTCAAAGCTTGAAGCATTTTCAAGACCTCCGAGGATTCATTTTCCCTCGTACCAACGCCATCTCCTTCGACTCAATCCTCCTCTCGAACCCGATCTTCATCCCGGACGGGACGAGTTTTGTCCGTCGTGCTTTGCCTCGCTGCTCTTATTTCGCAACTGAGTAATAGCCTCTTGTTGCTCTTTCAACATGTTAAAGATTCGAGCTAGATTTATTTCGTCATCCTCATCATCGTCCGGTGTTTTCTCACGTGACCTTCTAGACCCCCTGAAGTGAAATCAAGGGGTTATTCCGATGCTTGCCAGTTACTGGATCAATGGGCGGAACATTATTATTGTTATTGATATTGTTAGCACCATTGTCACCGTTGTTGTTGTCATCGTGGTTGCTAACCTCAACTTGTATTTCACTAGTCATTCTGCAAGTACTTAGTACTGACCTGTTTTCACAATATCTCAAAAGAACAAGTGAAATTTGAGTTTGAACAAATCACCACAATTATCCTTAGCCCCACGGTGAGCACCAATCTGTTTACCCCAAAAAAGGTACAGTTGAATTTACAAACGATTTTAAAGATACGTGGATCGATTTGCAATATAAAGTAATAAATAATTAACAATAAATAAACAAAGGAAAGCAATAAGTAAGAAGATTAGCATGTAGTGCCGTAAGTCAAGATGAATCGTCTCAGCTAGATTGGTTTGGGCCTTAGCTTAATTGCTTCGGTTTTGAGCCAACAATGAGAGCTTAATGATTATAATTGCAATGAACAAAATCGTACAAGTGTGAATAATGAGAATGAGGTGCCCTTTCAACATGAAGGTTGGACTCCTTTTATAGCTATGAATATAAGGCATTGATGTCCGCGAATCACTCTGAAATTAAATGCAATTAATGACAATAATAATCTCTTAATGAGCTATGAGTAACGGCTGACGCCATATCCGAAATGGATATGTACTGGGCTCCCCCGGTTCCTCATCCGGTGTCACTCAGCTCGGTCACTACCCGATTTGGTCTGGACATCCAGTCTACACGATGCTACTAGCATTCGATGTGAAACTCAGCCGCCTCCTTCGAATTTCATATGTTCACCGTATACGATTAATATTTGAAGAAGCAAAAAAAAAAATAGAATAAATTACTATAATGATAAGCGATGTTATTGTTTGTACTTATATATAATATTATCATTTTGCTAAACCTCTTAAAGACATATATTGCTGCAACGCAGGCCTTTATTATGTCTCCTTTCCTTAAAAGATGCTAAACATTTATTTTTTCGAAATGTACCTAAAGCAAGGGAAAAATATTAATCGACAACGCTAATTCATGGAGTTGAATTATTTATCTTTATTAATACTTGGAGCTTTAGATTGCATGTTTGATCACATGACGGTAGGAGTAGCAAGTTTTAGATAATTGGCAGAATCATGTGATCACAAGATAAAATTATTTATGTAATTTTTTAATCTAGCTTTCAAGTATCAACCAATTATTACAAAGTTTTGTTACATGATGACATTCATGTATCTTTGAGGTGTGTCCATGTTGAACCAGTGTTTTATGGGCATGCGTATTCGGTCACCTTTCTTGAGTACTTGCACAAACTCGTAGTATAAACTGAAAGATAGAATATTAGGATTACTTTTATTATTTATAATATATATAACTGTAAAAAGGTTGATTCCTAATATGGTAAGAATCCTAACTTACCTTACAAAGGTTGATTTCTAATATAATTAGAATCCTAAGTTACCTTAAATATACATCTATCATAATTAAAAAATATACAGAGAATATTCGGAGAATATTCGCTAATATTCCCCCTCAGACGGAGCGGGAGGAGGCCGAACGCTAAGGCGGATCGGAAGTCGGTGAAGAGCTGTCGCGGTAGTCCCTTTGTGAAGATGTCTGCATATTGATAAGAGGAAGGCACGTGTAATATTTTGACCTGACCACGGGCAACCTTCTCTCGCACAAAGTGGATATCCATCTCAATATGCTTAGTCCGTTGATGTTGGACCGGATTATGAGACATATAGATGGCAGATATGTTGTCACAATAGACTATAGACGCCTTGCGGAGTGAACACTGGAGTTCCAAAAGAAGATTTTGGAGCCAATAGATCTCAGCAACTACGTTAGCAACACCGCGATATTCTACTTCAGCACTCGAACGGGAAAGTGTGGCCTGCCACTTGGCGGACCATGATATAAGATTATCCCCAAGAAATACACAGTACCCTGAGGTGGATCGACGTGTGTCGGGGCATCCTGCCCAATCTGCATCCGTGTAGGCAAGTAGCTTGGTTGGGGCAGAGGGGTATAGATGTAAGCCGAAGTCTAGTGTGCCCTTAACGTGTCTGATAATACGTTTGAGGGTGGCAAAATGGGACTCTCGGGGGTCGTGCATGAATAGACACACCTGTTGAACGGCATATGCAATATCAGGCCTAGTGAATGTAAGATACTGAAGAGCACATGCTGGACTCCGATATAGAGTGGGATCAGAAACTGGCGCACCGTCATTGACACTAAGCTTGGATTTTGAGTACACCGGAGTTGGCATAATTTTACAATTTGACATCTTGGCCCTGTACACTATTTCTTCGGCATACTTACGCTGACACGGGAACATAGTGGCTGCAGATCTGGTCACCGATATACCAAAAAAATAACTTAGCTTGCCCAAGTCAGTCATAGCAAATTCAGTTTTGAGTAGGGCAATGATTTCATTCTTCAACCCGTCAGATGAGGCAGTGAGAACAATGTCATCGACATATAATAGCAAATATGCAGTGCTGCTACCTTGGTGAAAGTGAAGAGAGAGGTATCACACCTGCTACATACAAAACCAATCTGCAGAAGATACCAGGCGAACCGATCATACCAAGCGCTGGTTCCTATTTCAATCCATACAATGACTTCATGAGACGACACACAAACTGCGGAGCTGCCGGATGAACAAAGCCAGGAGGCTGATGCATGTACACAGTCTCTTTCAAATCCCCATGAAGAAACGCATTCTTGACATCAAGCTGATGAATCGGCCAATGCATGCCTATAGCAATACTGAGAACAGTTCAAATAGTGGCCGATTTAACAACCGGACTGAATGTCTCACCACAATCAATACCCTCCTGCTGATTAGTGCCATTGGCAACTAGTCTTGCCTTATACCTCTCTAAGTCACCACTGTCTCTGAACTTGTGCCGAAATAGCCACATACACCGGATAACATTCACACCTTCTGGTCTAGGTACCAAATCCCAAGTGTTCTGCTTGGTTAAAGCGTTAAATTCCTCGCACATGGCCGCATTCCAATTTGGGTCCAGTTTTGCTAGTTTTGGATTTTTTGGAATGGGTGATAAGGTTTGTGTGGAGAGATTGAATTGAACCTTGGGTTTAAAGATCCCGTGTTGTGCACGAGTCTCCATGCGATGTGAGGGCAGTGGTGGTGGGTCGGGGCTGTGATGTTGCTGGTCTACTGGTTCTGGACCAGTAGGCAATAGTTCAGATGGGCTATTTTCTGTGCTGCTGGTTGGCACCGAAACCCGTAGACTGCGGGGACCGTTGCTTGGAGTGCGGGCGCAATGTCGGCCGGTGGTGCAGGTGACTCGACTGGGGGCTGTAGGGGTGAGCAGGGAGCTAGTGGGGTGGTGCCGGACAGTGGCGAGACTGTCGAAATAGTGGGCTGTTGTTGGTATAGATTTTGGATGACCGGGGACAGACTTGGTTCATCGAGAAAGATGTAATCGGTGGTCTGAAATTTTCGAAGATTTGAAAAAGGAAAGGTTGTCTCGTCAAAGGTGACGTGACGGGAGACGATGATTTTGCGAGTAGCAATGTCATAGCACAAGTAGCCCCGATGATTAGAAGATAGACCAAGGAAGACACATGGAAGAGTGTGATGAGCAAGTTTGTGGGGTGCAGTGGAGGCTATGTTGGGGTAGCATAAGCATCCAAAAATACATAGGTGATCATATGATGGCTCCCTACGGTATAAGATTTTTGTAGGGGTTTTGTTTTGGAGTGTGCTAGTTGGTAAAATATTTAGAAGGGATTCTACCATTTTGACAACATAGATCCAAAAAGGCGGTGGTAGGCAGGCATGAAACAGAAGTGTGCGGACCATGTTATTAATGGTACGTATAATTCTTTCAACCTTTCCATTTTGGGAAGAAGTATAGGGACATGAAAAATGGAAAACCATGCCTTGTTTAGAATAGAAATTGTGAAATGCCGAGTTATTAAATTCACGTCCATTATCACATTGGAATGATTTAATAGGTTTTTCAAATTGTGTCTTAATGAATTTTTGAAACTCGAGGAATTTTGCAAAAACTTCAGATTTGAATTTCAGTGGGTAAATCCAGACAAAATGTGAAAAATCATCCAAAAAAACTAGATAGAATTTATGACCCAAAGAGCTAGCAATCGGAGATGTCCATAAATCAGCATGAACAATATCAAAGGAAGAAAAAATAACACTGTTTGATGACATAAAGGGAAGACGGGTATGTTTGCCTAGTGGACAAGAAAAACAGTGTTGGGCAATTTTCCCATTATTACATTGAATACGCTTAGAAGTCCTAAGAAAAGTAAAAACTGGGTCTCCGGGGTGTCTAAGTCTGTTGTGCCAAGTTGAGGGAGAGATCACCGCAAGGGATAGAGGTGCTTGCGGTCTGACAGCGGAAGATTGAGTGAATGGGTAGAGGTCTCCCACACTATTGCGGCGTGTAAGAATTTTCCCCGTATTGAGTTCCTTCACGAAAAACCAAAAGGGTCAAATTCGACAGACACAGAATTATTGCTAGTGAATTTTCTAATAGAGATTAAGTTTTTAATGATGTTAGGTGTGTATAGGACGTGGTTTAGGGAGAAAGGTGGGTGTGGATGTTTGGTGTGTGTGTTACCGTAACCTTCAATTGGAATGCGATAACCATTGCCAACAGTAATAAATTGAGGACACTTTAACCGACGTAGTTGAGATAGGTTACATGACGACCGGGTGAGGTGAGATGTGGCTCCGATGTCCATGTATCAATTGTCGTCGGGCTGTTGAAAGTTCACGGTGGTGTAGGCCTGGCCCAAAGCACGGTCGGGGCCGGGGCCGTTCTTTGTCTTGCTGCTCTGCCGGACTGCAGCGTGGCTGGGCTGCTTTGCTGCCGGTTGGCTGCTGCAGTGGCCGGGGGGGCCCAAAAAACCGCCGACCACGACGCCGCTGGAATCGGGCCCTCCCCGTATTCAGTACGGGCATGCAGCGAGGCCCGGTTCTGCGATTGTGCCCCACTGCAGCTGGTTCCGGTTCCGCCGGCCTTTGCTGCTTTTGTTGCGTTGTTTTCGCGGCCCTTGCATTTGTTGTTGCGACCTCTCGCCGCCGTGACCTCCGCCACCGCTCGCTGCTTCTTTGTTTTCTTCTTTTGGCCGCCGGACCCGCCGCAACTCGGTTGCTTCTTGGCCGCAGGTGTTGTCATCCCGTCAACGACTAAGGCCTTTTGATTGTGTTCCTCTTGTTTAGCACGTCTAGTTTCTTCCAACAATAGTTGTGAGCGTGCTTTGTTGAAACTTGGAGAGGATCGGCTTGTTGAATCATTGTTGCGAGTGTGTCATATTCACCTTTCGGTAAACCCGCAACAAGTTGAAGCACCATCTTGGTTGCTGAAACAGAAGTCCCGACGTTGGATAGTTGATCGGTGATGAGTTTCAGTTGCTTACAATATTCAGACATGTTGTTAAAATTCTCGAGGCGGGTATAGTTGAATTGCTCTTCTAAATACACGGCCCGAGTATTTTTATTGTCCTGAAAGATTTCTTCTAGCCGGACCCAAAGTTCACGTGTCGTAGCACCTGTTTTCATGATAATGCACAGCAGGTCTTTGGAGATGGTGTCGTAGATCCATTGCTTGACGATGGCGTCAAGACGACGCGCGTATTGAGTCGTAACATCGGTGGGACGAGGAACAGATTCATCAATATGATCGAGCACGTTGTATGCACATGCATGAATGTAGAATAGCTCCATCCACATGGAATATTGACAGTCTTCTTGGTCAAGAATTATAGAGATAAAATTATTGATGTTGTTAACGGCGAATGCCGGGTGAAAAGAATATACTGAACGTTGAGAGGGGTTGTCGAAAGTGCTAGTGGAGGAACCGAAATTCGTAGGGGAAGACATGGTGGCTTGCTGTTTTTCGGCCGAGGGAAAGCAAAACAGAAAACACAGAATCTGTTTGGCCGAGAACTGTTTCTGGCCGAGGGAAAAAACAAGAAAAAAATATGTTTTGGCCGAGAAAGAGAAGAAGAAGGGAGAAGAGTAGGGTTTAGGTTTTAGGCTCTTGATACCATGAAAGATAGAATAATTTTCCTTGGGGATTCCTTTCATTATTCACAATATATATAGTTGTACAAATGTTGATTCCTAATATGATATGAATCCTAACTTACCTTACAAAGGTTGATTCCTAATATAATTAGAATCCTAAGTTACATTAAATATACATCTATTATAATTACAAAATATACAGAGAATATTAAGAGAATATTCACTAATATAAACTATAAAATACACATTGGTAAAAGAGTCTATAAAACAAAACCAAAAAGGAAAAAAGGAAATGCAATCATGTTTTTTTTTAGTTTTGGTTTTGGCAATAAAAAGTGTAGTTACAAGTTACAACCCAAAGCGTCCGCTTGGGCAGCTCAATTAGTTTCAATGGGATATTTGAAGTAAAGACCAAGGATTGAATCCCGCCAGCGGCAGTGTGGGGGTTTCTTCTTGAAATAAAGGAGGGCCCTTGTGCGCAGCGTGTTAATGGTCTAACCTTTGAAATCAATTGAGTCACGATGATTTACCTCCTTCACAGATCTGTCGGATCGGGATGTAGGAGCTCGGGTCCGGAAGATTCCACCTTTTGGAGCAAACTTACCACCCAAAGGACAGACAACTTTATGGCACTTTTGTTTTTTAATTGTATTATAAGCACAAAATGCCAAGGAGCATAGCATATAGGCCACTTTATACCCTATCTTCTAGGTTTTCAAAAAAAAAAGTTTCACTATTAATAATTTTGTCAAAACATTACTCCACTACGTATTTTTTATATACAATATAAAATCTTGAATCTCCTTTAAAGTTTTCTTTTTAATTTCTCAATTCTCACCCGACGGTTTTCTATATCCACGTGCATTGATACCTCGATTAACTTTTCTTATCGCATAAGATTCATTAAAGGTAACATGCTATTAAAATTTTATTAATATCAAAAGCTTGAATTAAATATATGTGATTAAGAGTAAGGATATCATATATATCTCATCATAAATCTTATTAATTATAAAATTTCTTTGTTTTGTAACTACTGTTGATCATAGAGGCGAATTTAAATTTTTTAGAAAATAAGGAAAAAAAGATGTAAAAATATAGTAAGTTGGTTTGATCCCTCAACTTTCAGGAATTAAACTTGGCGCACAAGTACAATATTCAATCTCTTTTGATCATAAATTTCTTTATATAATACTAGATATATTTTAAAAATTATATATATAAATATTGAGTTTAGTTGAATAATTATAAATTTACTTAATTCAATTTTCACATAAATTCACATGTGGTTGACCAATAATTATAAATTGAGAAAAGAAAAGGGGGAAGAGTGAAGAAAAGAATAAAACAAGTATCAATTTACTGTTCAATTAATTTCCATCTACCCAATTGTGTCAGATCACGTGATAGTCTGAAGTTTGAAGAGTTAAAGAATTTCAGGGTCTCCCATATCCTCCTCACATGCCAATCACCATTTCAGCTCTTCTAGATTTACTCTATACTTAGCCTTATATTATTAGGCTTCCTTTTCAGTAAATATGCCGCAGTACCACAGGTGGACTAATCCTTGGTCCCAATGAAATTTATTTGATGCATTTTGATTCAGTTTCGAAAATTTTAAATTAAATGATTTGACAACACAACAACAACATACCGAGTAAGATTTCATAATATTGAATCTGGGAGGGTAGAGTATACGAAGACCTTACCTCTACCTTGGTAGGTAAAACAGTTGTTTTCGAGAGACCATCGGCTCAAGACAAAGCACAAGCCCAAACAAAGTATGACAAACAAAGTGAGTAAGTTATGGTAGCAAATTCTGAAAAAGAAAAGACAGCAAAAAGAAGCAATAACTAATGCAAGTAAATAAGACAGATAAAATAGACAATAACAACATAAATCAAACGGCAAGGGACTATAAGACAATAATGTGTCTACTAGTATGATAGACTAAGCAAGCCTACAATAATAATACTACAACTATCAGTTTGTAAGCGTAGGTAGGACTACGCTGGACTACCTACTACCCTTCTACCATAATACGTGTCCTCCATAACCCCCTATCTACGGTCATGTCCTCAGTGAGTTGCACCTGCGTCATATCCCGTCTAATCACTTATCCCCAATACTTCCTCGTCTTACCTCTACCCCTCTTGTACCCATCCATAGTCAACCTCTCACACCTCCGCACTGAGACATTTATGTCTCTTCTCTGCACGTGCCCGAACCATCTCAACCTCGCTTCCCACATCTTATCCTCCACCGAGGTCACTACCACTCTATTGCGAATATCATCATTTCTAATTCTATCCCTCCTTGTATGCCCACACAACCATGGGTCACATTTCGTGCATCTCATTATTTAATCGAACAATTGTTATATTGGGCGAAATTTCTATGCTATAAGTGGACGAATTGAATGATGCCACATATGGGGAAGGGCGTTACGTTGTACCAATTACTTGAAGGCCAGCGGTTGTCCGTTACAAAGAGACCCCAAGTCTTCCTCAAGTCTTTAAATGTGCATTATTGTCATCTCTATTGATCATTATTTGTTTATCATTAATATTCAGTACTAATATATAGATGATGTGATTCACGAAATATGTGTTCCATAGTTCAAGTATAAATAGGGGTTCACATTTCCTTATAAGGACATCCGAAATTTCTTATAATAATAGCATATTGATCCCATTACAAGCTAACTTTTATCTGTTGATTATATTTCAAAGGATAATTTATTCATTTATTCATAGACTCAAGCTCACAGCTTCTCCAAGACTCATGTTATTATTTCAAATATTACTTACTTTTTTTCTAATTGTCTTATTTATTACTGCATATTATCTTACAATTTTGAGTCATATTAATCCACGTATACAAATTCAATTATACCGATTTACGGATAAACAAGCATGAGCTTTGAAAATGAAGGAATCCCGAGCGTCTATCTTTAAAGAGTCTCATGCAATATGAATTTAAATTAATTAAATTTATCGATACAGATAATTATATTTAAAAGTTTGATTCATAAAGTTGGATCAAGCTAGAAGTTTATACACTTAACCTTATCAAGGAATTATTCAACCGTCACACGTGATAATAATTTAGGAGACCAAGGAAATCCATGTTTAGCTTTTGTTGCTTTTTGTTATGTACGTGCAATTTGAAGGCTAGGATATTGTCTAATCTTTTTAACCTAAGGTAATTAGGGTTGTTTGTATACTAAAGGATTTGGGTAAAATTTTGAAGTTGGCAAGAATTCTTCGAAGTCCCTCATTATTTATTCTTACTTTTTTTTTTACTGTGGTCACGTGATTTGCTCATATGAATTATATTCGTTAAGGCTCATTTCGTCGAGAATCTCATCATCAAAAGTGTTCATTTTTTTTAAAATTGAAACTAAGGATTCTATGTAGGTATTACTAAACGAACAAAAATAGATTTTTCCAAGGTAAGAGACTATTTTTGAAAAAACTCTACATATGAATACTTATAAAAAGTTTTATATTATATTGTTATATTATAATAGACTTAAGAGTAAGTGTATTAGTATGAAAGGGCGGGGTCAAAAGTACTAATTCGACAGAATTCAATAGCTTTAATTTCCTCGATATTTATATAAAAAATTTACTTAATTAATACATATAAATAAATTATTTAAAATCTAATAAACTATTTTTTCTAAAATTCATAATCATAAGTTCAAATTATTAGTTTCGATTTTAGTTATACTTCATATCCATTGGTGTAACAGCTTCAAAACATGACGCTTGCCAAGAAAAAAAGATAAAAGAAAAATATGTCGGGTGAACCAACATGGCTAAAATTTGAGACTGACGTAAACAAATAAAGTGGAATCGTGGAAAACTAGACATCGTTCAAGAAAAAAACAAGAAGGAAAATATAAAACATAAAAATGATTAGTTAGGCATATAGGAGTATCTCATAGACTATGTTACAAACCGAATATTTGTAGGGACCCATCCTTATATTTTAATTTAATCATGATTGAAGAGACTAATGCAATAAGTGAGAAGTGTGTTATTTCTCTTAATTGCAGGTTGTTTTTTTGTCTCAATTGCTAATTTGTCAAATATGGAATCATAGTATTTTCAATTTTGTATGAAAATAATTAAGCGATTTTCATTTGCTAACACATGGTTTAGCTTTAAGATGACGTACCCACTTGTTATCTACGGGCATGAGCTAGCCTATGTAACATTAATCCAAATTATGTACTTATCTTACGAAATTTATTATATATATATAAATTATTAATTTATAACTCAATAATTTAATAGAAATAAAATTCTGAAATCATAAGTGTTAGAGTTTCACATCGAAAATGAAATGAGAACATTACTTGAACAATTCTCACCCTATAAACTAACTTTTGGGGTTGAGTTAGGTCCAAAATTCATTATTTATATGGTATCAGAGCAAAACTCATTCTAATTTTTTGTTCGTCGATGTTGGCCCCCAAATTATATTGTTCACGCATGGACTCCTTATATGAACTTGGACAATCCTCACCCTACAAGCTAGTTTTTAGGATTGAATTAGGTCAAAATTCATTATTTACATTAAGTTTCAAATCATTGCTTTGCTTTTAGCGATTTGTAGATTTGCTTATGCAAATCAAAGTCGTTTTATCTTTTAAATAAAATATCATGCATATAGTACGTAATGAATAACTTGTATATCATAAAATAGTTCGATTTCAATTGAAGTATTAAATTGAGATTGTAGTTTCTAGATTGCAAAAATCCAATCGTCTTTTTTCAATTTAAACATGCTTTGTGGAACGACAATAAAAAAGTTATAAGCTCAACTAGGTATCAATTGTAAATAACAAACTAAATACTTCGACAAAATATTGTAAATGACATAGTGAACTTCTGTCACGATCCATTGAAACTTATTTTTTTGTCGTTCCGATTCGTATCTACAAAAAAGATAGAAAAATAAATAATTATCCATAATGAAAAAAGGAGGGCAGGTTATTATTTATGCAATTATATGGGAGCAGTGTGCATATATAATTATGAGAAATAAATCAAATAATTGAACTGCCGTCATCTAGTTTTTCATGTGCTGTAAACTTATAAAAGTGAGTTGGCCAATTGCTTATAGTAGTAGTAGTATATATTATGACCAAGACGACCTAGCTATGCTAGATTCATTTTCTTCACCTATCATTTCGTTAAAGAACAATAATGCAAAGCCAATCATATAGGAACATTAATATACTCTGTGAAGTGGAAAAGCTTACTGTATATTTTATATACTTCTGCTGAGCTATTTTTTTTTTTAAATAATCATGGTATTTGGACCAATATACACACATCTATTATAAATTTTATAGGATATTTATTATCTTTCGCGTTACTGAGTAACTTCGCCAACCTAAGCTTGAATTCTGCTAAGCTTTTAGTTTGTTGGTTGTTAAAATTACAAATTAAGCATAAAAGCTAACACGCACTCACCAAAAGATTTCATACTAGTAGTTCTTTTGGTTTCTCATTTGATGTCCAACACTTTTTTTGCTCCCACTAATTTGAATTCTCGTCAGAAAATTCTGTTTCATGGGTAGAGCATGTCCTACTACAAGCGATTCCATTAATAGGGTTTAAACCTGAAATTTCTAATTAAGAATAGAACGATATTTACCGGCCATTTCACCACAACATTCGGTATAATTTTACTATAAAGAATTCTGTGATGTTAATTAGTTCATCAAGACCATAGATAACATGTAGTATACAACTATATTCAAGCTTGAGTTGCAATCACAATGTGCAATTACAATAATTAAAAGAAAATGAAAATATTGGGTAGCAAGTAGCAACAACCCAATTCATTTTTATCAAAAGTTTCAACCTAAATTGTCCATTTTTTTAAAGTGGGATCTTCATTTTGTTTTTTATGGTAAAGTAGACCAAAGTTGATAGCGATTACAGTAATTTTCCTGCAGCGGAGGAGAATATAACTGTCATAAAATATATCTAACTGATGTGATAGGGCAATATTGTGACAATTGAAAAAGAAGATTCAGTAGGTACCTATATTAATCATAACAATAATCGGATTAGATATTACACTAATTGCCGACCACAATTTCAAATTTTGATTAAAAAGAAAAGTTAATCAATATTTGTTCAATTAATATTTCTTGTTGAAAAATAGACATATAATAATAATTGGATTAAATGTACAATAATTCCGACCACAATTTCAGAATTTGATAAGGAATTTAGTCAATATTGTTCAATTAATAGTTCCTGCTAAAATTTAACATGACATCTGCTCTATTATTTAGGAAATAAATAAATACTACTTCCTCACATTTAGTTACGTGTCTTTGCTTTTTTTTCTTTAGTATGTTTAATAAATAATCATATTTTATGTATATTTAGTAACTCTCTAATTCAAATATAATTCACATAGCATGAAGATCATAAAATTTAAAATATAATTTAGTATTTCATCCACGTCAATTTATATGACATTATTTGACTTAGCACAAAGTTTAAGAGTAGAAGTTGACTTTTGAAATGTGTGGTCTAAAACAAAACTAAGACAATTGTGTGACGATAAATCATTTTATTAAGAATAAAAGAAAAATTTTAAAGTTAAATTATTTCTATTTATAAAAATGTGTCATTCTTTTTGGGATATACTAAAAAGGAAATAGTGTCACATAAAATAGAATAGATAGGGTACATTATACACATATTCAATTTAAAATCACACAATTTTTAAAAATATTTACTTTTTAAATATTTATATTTAATTAAATTAAGACACAAAACAAAACAAAGATAAGGCTAATTTTCAGAAGTTAGAATTAGGGATGGCAACGGATCGGATATGGATCGGATCCTACTAGATCCAGATCCAGATCCGTTTTTCATACTTAGATCCAGATTCATCGGGTCCATAAAAATCATATCCAAATCCGGATCCATCGGATTCACCGGATCCACGGATCGGATCTAAATTCACATTCTTGAGTGGATTTTCGATGCAATAATTTGCATGCTGCACATGGAGAATTGGACGATTATCTTTGGCCTCCCTAAATTGTTGTAGACAAATGAATGTCTCCTTGATTCTATAACAGCAAAAAAAAAAAAATCAGGAAGCCTCAAAATAATAAAGACCTAAATAAATCTGAGAAACATGTACATATACTTGTAACAAAATGCATTTTTCAGTATGATAGATAGAAAATTAAATAAGTAAACAATTGATAATTTGAGTATGTTAAAGAATGCATGATATTTAAAAAAGCTATTTTATTTAACCATTTTGGAGTAGAAAGTCATTAAAGTCATATTGAATCAAACATGGAAAGTAAATATATTACGACACTAATTTATATCTATAGAATAAATTAATAGATTTGTTAATTTATTTATTCAAGAAAACTAAGAGGTGTGAGAATGGAAGCTGAGGGTGATTAGTGGAGTAATAAAATTGTTGTTCCAGCCAATTCTTTATAAAATTTTCAATATCCATTACTCCAAATCTGAATGTAAAATACAGAAATTATGAAATTTTTTAAGAAAATCAAAATACTTATAAAATTACATTCTAGGTTATGCATATATTTAATAAAGAACGGATCCGCGGTCGGATCTGGACCGGATACGGATTTCAAATACAAAATTCAGATCCGATCCGTCAGAAACGGATCCGGGTCCGATCCAAAACCGTCGGGTCCAAATTTTGAAGATCCATATCCTATAAAACGGATGTAAATCCACCGAATCCGAATCGGATCTAGGATCCAATGCCATCTCTAGTTAAAATTCTGAAGAAAAAAACAACTACAAAAAACACCTCAACTGAAGAATATGTAATACAGTAGAATTATTTTGTAATTAAAAAAAGCTCCACTGTAACCAGGTGATCTCTCCTGCAGATAATAAATTCCCTGCCTAACTGACGCACTACTCCTTTCCACGTTCCTTCTGTGACATATAAAATCAGCTCCATTGACTCCTCATTCACACTTCACTTCTTTTTCCCTCTCATTCCACCACCGGTCTCCGGCGGTAATTCAACCTTGATCCGCCGCTCTACACTGCCGTGTAGGTGTCACTGTTACCTCGCCGGCGACTATATATTTTCCATTTTTCCATCAATGGCGCTGCAGAAACAACCTAATGATCTAAAAAATAGAGTTAATACTTATCTCAATAGATTATCTGACCGTGATACTCTCACTGTTGCGACGAATGAGCTTGAGTTGATAGCTAGAGGTCTTAACAGTGAAGGATTTGGTGCATTTTTGACTTGTATTTCGAGTACGGACTCTTCCTATAAATCACTAGTGCGCCGGCAATGTGTTCGGCTTATCGGCGTACTATCAGCGTCTCATGGCGACGCACTTTCACCGCATCTCGCAAAAATGCTTTCCACTGTCCTCCGGCGACTTCGTGACCCTGACTCTGCTATTCGGTCTGCTTGTGTAGAAGCTGTTTCGTCAATTGCGTCGGAAATCACTCAACCGCCGTTTTCCTCTATTTTGAAGCCGTTAATCGACGCTATTATCCATGAGCAGGATAATAACTCACAGATCGGAGCTTCGCTTTGCCTTGCGGCGGCAATTGAAGCGTCACCTGATCCTGAACCGGCGGAGCTGAAGAAAATGTTGCCGAAGTTAATTAAATTGGTGAAGAATGATTCCTTTAAAGCTAAACCGGCGTTGTTGTCGCTCATTGGTAGTGTTGTTAGTGTTGGTGGTGCTTCGAGTAAAAATGTATTGAATAGCTTAGTTCCGATTACGGCTGAGTTGTTGAGTAGTGAAGATTGGACTGTCCGGAAGGCTGCGGCGGCGACATTGGGACGGTTGGCTGTTTCCGAGAGAGAGTTGTTGTCAGAGTTGAAGGCCTTCTGCATCACATCATTGGATAACAGAAGATTTGATAAGGTACAAAATACACTGAACTATTCAAATCTTCAAATCTGATTTACTATAATTTCAAAAAATCGATGGAAGATCTTCACTGCTCCCTTTGTCTCAAGTTGTGTGGCGCCGCACAAAGTTTAACAAAGAAAGAAAGAATTTTTTTTGAAATTTTATGATATAAAATAAAATATTGATATTTACGTGCTTGTAAAATTTTTATAAGAATAAACATGAATTTTAAAGCTAAATTTTTCTGATTATACTTCTTACGAAAATACTTAATAAGGACAAATCTAAAAAAAGTAAAATTAATTCTTTTTAAATTTGATAAGTGAACACTTTTTTTTTTTGATGGAGTAACATTTTTCATGCAACATACTAAAAATGAAAGGTTGTCAAATAAATTGGGACGGTACCTTTTGTGTATTTTGGAAATAATAGAATGCTGATTGTTTTCAAAATTTGCAATTTAAAAAAGAAAATTTGGCTTATTGAATGCTGCTTCAAATCTACAGGTGAAAGTTGTGAGAGAGACTATGAATCGGGCGTTAGAATGGTGGAAGGAAGTTCCAGGTACTTCAGATGATGTTTTGCCTCGATCAGTTTCCAAGTTTTCACCAAAAGGTAACTTCCAATAAAAGCTAATCTTTTCTGTGGTATAATTTTATTTTTTCTTTGTAAAAAGGTTCCGGGGTTAAATAATAAAAAAATAACGTTGAGCCTCGGTGCTTGAATTCCCCTAGACTTTATCAATAGTTCTCTTTCATTCAATCAAAGACGTGAGGGGATTCAAAAATGGCTAGTCCCATGCTAAGAAAGAGCAATGAAGAATACTCAAATAGGACCTAGTTTCGAGTTTGTTAGACATATTGTATAGTGATTACTGTTTAGTGAATTTGCTAGTACCTTTGTTTGATTATCTTAACATTTTCTTTTCCGAAAAAAGGAGTATTAGTCACAAATTAAGGTAATGCGATTGTTCTCTATTTTTTTTTTCCCTTGATCATGAATTGAAATGTCATTTTTTAATATTCGCAATATGGATCTTTTTCCATTTTTATAAATTATACTATGTGATGACACTATAGTTACACAGAAGCATAAAAATAGTGAATAAATATAAAAAGATTTTCTACTACAATATTTTTAGACTTTATGCAACATTATAATGTTGACGAACTGAAGTAGAATCTGAATTCCTCAACACGGTGGAAATGAAAATATTGGCTCAAAAGGAAGCTTACTGAAGATTGTTGCTGGTAGACTGAGTTTTTTTGAATGGGTAAGAGTTAAATAGCGGTCAGTACGGTTGCAAATATGGAGATGGTTACCAGATGTCCTGCACAATTTAAAACTTGTGAACTCCTTTCCAAAAGTTCCTTTTTCTAGTTTATGTTTTCATAACAAAACACTTGTTATTACTAATTTTGATCACATGCTCATTAACACATCTTGTCAGATGAGTCCAGGTCCAGGGAATCTTGGGCTTTAACCCTTTGTTTCCGGACTCCCAGTTTCATTGTCTGAAAATTTCAACCCTTTTAGTAACTAAACTATTTCAGCCAATAGCGAGCTTTCGCTATTTTCCCTTTCCAAATGTTGCATTTTTTGCTCCTTATCCTAATTGCTATTTTTGTAGTGCTATTATTGTAGGCCCGATTAACCTATCACTCATAGGAGTAGTATTGCTTTATAGTCCCAGAGCCGTCCCGGGGGCGGTCAAGGCGCCGCCGCCGCACAGGGCTCCAGGCCGGCGTGGCTTCCGCCCTAGAATTTTCATTTTTCTTTTATTGGTTTCAAATATTAAGATATGTATTAAAAATGTCTCCAATCGTATCAATGGAAGCTGTAGCCTAGCGGTTGAAGGCTCCTTTCATAAGTCCTTCTCTAGTGAGAGGTTGCGTGTTCGAATCCAATGAGGGTTCCTTTCAAAAGTCCTTCCCTAGTGAGAGGTAACATGTTCTCGAATCCAATGAGCAGCGAAAGACTTTTTTTTTAATATTGATTAATTAGTTAATTTTAATTTTTCATGTGAATAAAACAGAATCTCTTTTTGTTTCTCGCACCGGGCCCTTAAAAGTACAGGAACGGCCATGTATAGTCCCCTGTAGTTTGATTTCTGTTGCTATGTGTTCTTTAGTAAACTTTGTTTATCTTATTTATTTCCGTTAGTTATTGCTTCCTTTTGTCCGATTTTGTCATCAGCATGTTCATACTGCTTTAATTTTTTGTTTGGATCTGACCGTTTCTATTGCTTGGCTTTGCTTGACTTTGCTTGCTTTGCGTGTGATTATGCGTTCTCTTGAGCCGATGGTCTCCCGGAAACAGCCGCTCTACCTACCAAGGTAGAGGTAAGGTTTGCGTACACTCTACCTCCCCAGACCCCACGTTATGTGATTTCACTAGGTATGTTGTTGTTGTATCCTAATTGCTATTTTTATGTCTATTGTTACATGATTGTATGACATATTTCTATAAATGATTGATATGGATTCTTCCGCTATATATTTCTATCCCGTGGCCGCTCCAGAATTTTTACTCAGGGTGTTCGAATAAAATTATAAAAGCTAAATATAAAAAATAATGTTGTCCCTAAGAATCGAACTTTGAACACCCTGGACCACATGAGCTAACTTTTTGTATTTGTCCAAGGTGTTCAAAAGTTAATATATGTACATAAAATCTACCCTATATATACACTGTAATTTTTTGCCCACCTCCATGTAAATCCGTCCTTGTTTCTATCTTTAACCTCTTATTGTAAATGCAATACTTTATTCACCTATATTATTCTGCTACTGAAATTATCCTATGAGCTGCTAAATTTACTGAATACTATGAATTTGTGTCTCCAGATTGTGGTAGTGGTGCCTGTTCTCCAACTCCTTCCAAAAGTTCGAGTGATACAGCCACAGAGACCCCTCAGCCAAAGAAAGCACTCCGCCCAAGCAAGTCCCTTGCATCCAGCAGTTCTTCCTCGATCACCTCCCAGAAGAATAGTTCTACTAGGTTCCGCCGCACAAAATCAAATGTCACAAGCTCCTGTAAGCTGGATTTAAGAAAATCCCTTGATGCAAAAGCAAAACACACTGTTTCACAGGCTTCTGCATTGGAGGTAGCTTGTGAAGAACAGAAGAAGAATCTTAGAGTTCAAGATTCAGTGGATACAGTTAGTTGTAGCAGTTCAAATTCAGAAGTAAAGTCAACTGTATTCAACAGACCACCTGATGAAAAGTTTCACAGATATGGTAATTCACAGTTTGGTTCTCGGGTTGTTCCACTCTTTGAGGACTACAATAACAACATGGATGTACCTGATGAAAACATCAATGAAGATGCCCTCTTGAGTCATAGAGAGTACGGGAATTTCTGTTCCGTCCGCAAACAGCTTGTTCAGATTGAAAATCAACAGTCCAGTTTGTTGGACCTCCTCCAGGTACATTTCTCTTCCCCTTCCCTCTGCACCCCTTCGAACAGCGTATTTAACTTTTGGTCTCCATTTAGTTGCTGCCACATCCTGTAGTCTGCACTATTTAAAAGTATACTCCCTCCGTCCCAATTTATATGATGTAGTTTGAATAGGCACGGAGTTTAAGAATTACTACTTTTGAATCTTGTGGTTTGAAACAAGTCAAAGATATTTGTATGGTTATGATCATCTCATTAAGCGTAAAAGGAAATGTGTTCTTTTTGGGACTGACTGAAAAGAAAAGTGTCATATAAATTGGGCTAGAGGGAGTAGGTTATATTTGTGCCTAGAGACGCATGCTGAGCTCAGCCTATCTCTTCTTCATTGCAGGGATTTATTGGCAGCTCACGAAATGGAATGAATTCCTTAGAGAAACGTGTAAATGGTTTGGAGATATTACTTGATGAAATGCAACATGATTTGGCAATAACAACAGGGGGATTCCTAATACTGATTTTGCAGGAAGTACATGTTACATGCCCCCTCGTGCAGAATTTTCATGTCCTAAGTTTTGGAGAAGTTCAGAAGGGCAAGATTCAAATTCAACAATATCTTTCTCCACTGGAATCCAAAATACTGCATATAGTCAGCCAGAAACAAATGTATCTTCAGCAAAACAGATGGATATCACTCAAAATGAATGTAACTTTGCATTACGTTCTTCCTCCGATAGAAGAAAAGAGAGAATAGCTCGAGATAGTGAAACTGCAGGTTTTTGTCATGTCGGTAGGCTTAACGGGGCTTCATTTGCAAATTGTATACAGCAGCAAACTTGAGCCATAGGTGATTGTTTTTCTTTAGCTTGACATGATGATAACAGAATTCCTGTCATCCATATCTTTGTCGAGCTTCCTTTTGCTGTTGCCTTCATATTCTACTAGATTTTCTCTCTATCAGGATCTACCAACTGTTCAATTATTGAAGACATACTTGTATGTTGTCTCTAATCATCACAATAATGAAAGTCTTCTATACTATTATAAGTTTGAACAAATGTCGTGTACTCTCATCATCTTCTGTAAATTCTTCTTCCATGTCCCTTTCTGTATCATTTAGTTCTCAACATATTTTTTGGACTTAAATGAAACCTGATTCTTTGCACCTGGCTGGACACATCTAGAGGATATAGTGCTCTGTTTCCCTTGAGCACAATTTGGAATAAGTTGGTTTTGCATAGTATGTAACTCTTGCTATATTATTTTCCAACTCTTCCCTGTAACTCGACAGTCATTAGTAGTTTCCTTATTAGTTCTCACTTCTCAGTATTAAAAAATTTGTTCTGTGTTTGTCTCTTTTCTTCGCATTGATGTATGAATTGAATAGTTCTTCCTGTTAATCATAGAAGGGTTATGTATTTCCTTGGAACCCATTCTTGAAGCTATTATAATACAATCTCTCATTCATATGTTGATCTTTTACTCGAATGGATATGTGAAGCTTTAAAAATATACTCACCGCTCAAAGGTTTGTTTGTGTTAGAAACTAATGATAATTTCTTCTCTCTTAGCAGGTCGAGCGGACAAAAAAAACTTCAGTCTCAATGCTGACTTATTTGGATAGAGAATCTTTGTCCCGTCTGAATCTGGGTCGATTGGGCACCACGTACTTGGAAAGATCAAAGCTAATTTGTTGTGAAGAAGCCCAAGGAATCAGAGACCAAGTCAAGTTCTCAATATTTATACTCTGGTCTTTGGGATATAATATATAAGGGCTAATGAGCTCCATTGTCGGCAAGAAATGGAGGGGGGGGGGGGGGGGGAAGTCTGTACAGAAACTGCTGTTTTGTGCTAATTTATTCTGTTTTCTGATTCTAATAATCCAATGATTGTTTTGAGAAATGCTAGGTACGTGAATTTTCTTCCAAAAGATACGTACAAATATTAGTCAAAATGAGAAGGAGCTTCTTGGAAGTGATATATTTGGGGCCCTTGCCTATTGATATCGACGACTATTGGGTTGGGGAAGCAATATTGTGGTGGTCAAAGAATTCTGATGATTCAAAGTTTCAAACTAGGACCTGTTTTGTTCCCTGGTTGTCTGACAAAGTATACTTACCCCGTTACGCGTATATGACAGCTATTATTTCTCGCACGATTTGGTCATGTTCTTACTAATTGGAACATTGTGAAATGGAGAAAGTGAAATTAAAAGGGTAGTATTTGATGTGCGAATAAAGTCCTAATAATAGCTGATAGAAAAAAGAAGTTATATATAAGGTATAACGATATTCTTAATAGTATGAGATTTTTTTAAGAAACTTGTACGAGCTTGACTCAAGACGAACAATATTACACAATGTTAAGAGTATCCTCTAATTATAGCTATTAGATCTTAATTAGTTATATACTAATGTCTTACATTAGATTTATAAAGGCATTCAATGAGGTATAATAAAAGACTGTTCACTTCGCGTATAGTCTTAAGACACTTGCGAAAGTTTGTATTCAAATCTCTACGTGAATCCCAAATGACTTAAAGCGTGTTGAGTTATAAATGTCTTAAGTCACTTGCGAATATTTTAAAGTTTTGAATTAGATGTTCAGATCTTTCCACAAATCTTATGGGTCCATTTTACTATCAACACCATTTTCAAATTGAGAATTAATGTTCACGTTTAACTTGCAACTCATTTTCTAAAGCTAATGTGATTCTACACACATTGTGTTTAAAAGGCCAACTATATTTAGGTTGTACCTGGAAAAAACAAAGAAGAAGCAAACAATCAAAAGGAAAAGACTAATGTTAACGACAGTGACAAAGTGTCCAACTTGTTTTCAATCTCCCAGGCCCCAGCTATCGAACTGCACGGTTTTCCCTTTAAATGGGCTGGTCCAATCGGGTTGTTCTTTAATTTTTGGTCCTTCAAAATCAAACGTATACCTATAGGAGCATAAGTTCTTTAAGAATGCAAGACAAAAATAGGCATAACATATTATGATACGAAAATATAATTTTTCTCCCTTAAGGGAAAAAATTTAAAAACCAACACAAAATAGGCACAAAAGTGCAAATGACCCTCGAAAATACAACGAGCCTACACAAATATGCAACAAATGAAGTAAGTGGTCCGATCCACTCTCTAATATAATATGAGATTTTTACATGAGCAAACACTGGCAATAATTATATACAAAAACAACATAACTTGTTAATCATACAAAAAGAGCAATTTTATAACAAATATGACATTTAAATTTAAAGGCATTAAAGTTAGGAAATGAATGCTATAATTTTTTTTTCTCCTCTCTCTTCCATAAATAATTCCATAAATCAAATTTGCTTTTAATTTCTTTATATCAAATGTGTATCATGTTTCATTAACCTGTATAATCCAAATTTAAATTCCAAAAGAAAAATAAAAAAGAAATTATGGCACATTAAATAAAACACTTAAAATTAGCATGAACTCAAGAGTCCTAGGTTTTAGGCGTCGGAAACTGACCCACATAATTCTTGATTGAGATAAAATTGATGTTTGAAGTTAAATTTGATAATCTATATTATTATAATATCATGAATATAAATATTGGTTTACCAACGACTTTTATATTCTTTAGTGACTAAATTGTTTCTTCAAAAGATAACGTTATGTTGGATAAAGTTGTAATATACATAACCTTGCCTAATATATTTAGGATTTTAAAATCAATTGATTTATGAAAAAAGTTGGAATCCAAGTCAGAATAAAACATTAAAACCAACATCCAAGTCAAAATATAAGACTTTATACAAAAACTAACCAGGCCAAACAAATTAAACTACATTTTTTAGTTGGATAAATTATAAGCCATTAACAATTTAAATTTTGGAGGAACTAATCTATGAAACTTTGAATTCAGTAATGGTTATTTCGAGACAACGATTTTGGTAAACATTAGTTGGTTTTAGAATACTAAAAGTAAATATTAGGTAAAGTCTTAAATAATAGAATATAATTTTATTCATTCTCAATTTAATATATAATAATAATTGAGTTCGCAATTAAATATTAATAAATATATAATATTTTTTTAATACATATACAACATGTGAACCCATAGACTGCACTCTAGATCCTTATGAGAATCCAATACAAATAAAAATACTTCTAAAAGTAGTCCATATAACATATTTCTTATATAAAGGGATTAAAAATATATATTTTAATTAATTAAAAGCTAGATATTTGAGTCATATATCACAGTGATAAAAATAAAAATCTATCTATTTTATTATAAATGCACGAATATAAAAATTAAATATTGAACGACTTTTATGCCTTTACTATTATTACACTAATATCTAATCCTATTTCTATTGAACTAACTAACAAAACGTCTCGCTTACTATTACTACTAACTAACTGATTACTAATCATATTTCTATTGAACTAACTAACAGAACGTCTATTACTATTAACAACGTCTATTAATACTAACGTTACCAGCTAATCCTTCGTGGGGATACTTTTACTAAACTTGAAAGTTTAAAATTAAATCCATTAATTTTAAATATAATATTTTATATACTAATATTGATGTGATTTTTTATTGTCGAGATTAGTTATGCTAAAAAGTAGTAATACTGTTTTTAAGCGTGTATAGTTATAAAACTTCCTCTAATAATATTTGACATAAGGCCCAACTTAAGACAAAGAGCGGCCCAATACTATGATCCAGATATAGTTGGATTACAAAGTGTTAAACATAGCAATATACATGTGATATACACTGAATATACAGCAGTGTATATCACATGTATATTAGTGGACTAAAAGCGATCAAGAACAAACGGCGGTGTTGTTGGACCTCTCGGCAGGCCTCAGTGCGAAACCATCAAGTCGGATACAAAGGTGGTGTTGGGCCTCTCGAGGCCGAGCCGGCAGCCCATCACGGGATTGAGGGCGATAAATCGGTGGATAAATATTGTCTATTAAGGAAAGTTTATTGTGTGTATATTGTAATATATTTATTACCATAATTAGTGTTATACACTTACCATAATTGTATAGTTAGAATTATGGTAGAATAAGGTTTTAGAAATAGATTAGGAAAATGATTTTCCTATTATGGAAATATGTAACTTGTATATATAGCCTTTCAATTAATGAAAATAATCAAGGGGATTATTTCTTTCATGGTATCAAGAGACTAGGTCTACACAAAACTTTTCTTTCAACTTTTGCCTTGTGGCCGAGAACCCCCCCCCCCCCGGGTTTTCTCTCCAAAATTTTGTCTTCCGCTCTCAAAACCCTCTCTTAAATTTAACCTCCTTCTTTGTTCTTTCAAATATGTCTAAGAACAATTTTCACCCTGCCCTCACGGTTTCCAATATCAAGCTAAGTGTCCCTATTGTCCTTGAGATGGAAAACGTTCAATATGCAACGTGGGCGGAGTTGTTTAAAATTCACGCTACATCTTATCAAGTTCTTCATCACATCATTCCTCCCACTAGACCCCTTCCTGCGGAGGATCCTGAGTTATGGATTACACTTGATGCTACCGTTCTTCGGTGGATATACGCCACTATTTCAGTGGACCTTCTACAGACGATTATGGAGCCAGATACCACGGCTATGGCTGCATGGAATAGATTGCGTGACATATTCCAAGACAACCAACATTCCCGTGTCATCACACTCGAGCAGGAATTCTCTCTCGTTCGAATGGACGTTTTTCCGAACGTTTCTGCATATTGCAAGAAACTAAAGGAGTTGGCGGATCAACTTCGTAATGTTGGCGCACCAGTAACAAATAATCGTCTAGTTCTACAGTTGGTTGCCGGTCTTTCGGAGGCCTATAATGGTGTTGGAACTCTCCTTCGCCAAAGCAACCCTCTTCCCGACTTTCATCAAGCCCGCTCCATGCTGACGTTAGAAGAAGCCGGTTTGGCTAAAAAGGCGGCTACCGGAGCAAGCCCAGTTGTCATGGTGGCATCCTCTCCTAGTTCTTCGGGTTTTGTTAACAATTCGGGCCAAAACCATAATAATGGTGGCGGCAAGAATAATCGCAAAAATAACAAAAACCGCGGGGGCAAACGAGGCGGTTCTGGTGGCGGTTCCGGTGATCAACAAGCGGCGGTGGGTCCCATCCAGGTACGGTGGGCCACCACCACCGTGGGCCCGGCGGTGGGGCCATTGGCGGTGGAACCCGCACCCTCCAAAGGCGGTTTCCGGCGGCCGGTGGGGCCACCCACGATCCGGCCCAATACCTAGCATTGGCGGCCCACCGGCCGGCCCCGAAGAACGGCACCCACAGGCGATTACGGCCGAGTTCCAAAGACGGCCGGGAGTCCTCGGGCCCAGACCTCCGCAAGCCCATCATGCAGCAGGCCCCACTCAGACCGATATCGAGACCGCGATGCACACGTTGGGATTGACTCAACCGGACCCAAATTGGAACATGGATACCGGGGCCACTACTCACATGACTTCCGAATCAGGTACTCTCTCATCTTATTCCAATTTGAGCACCCCTCGGGGGATAATTGTTGGTAATGGCAGTTCTATTCCAATTCTAGGGTATGGTCAGAAAACATTTTCTCCTCCCAATCCACCACTCCTCTTGAAAAATACTTTACATGCTCCTAAATTGATTAAAAATTTAGTATCTGTCCGAAAGTTCACAAATGACAATTCTGTTTCTGTTGAATTTGATCCTTTCGGTTTCTCTGTGAAGGATTTCAAGACGGGGAGTCATCTCATGAGGTGTGATAGTAGGGGGGAACTATATCCTATCATGCCCAATTTCAGTCCATCGAGTCCAGCCTTGCTATCAGCTTTTGCAGCCATCTCTCCTTCCATGTGGCATGCTCGTCTGGGTCATCCGGGATCTTCTATTTTATCGACTTTAGATAAAAATAGCTTTATTTCTTGTAAGGGTACGAGTCGTACTCCAATTTGTCAGTCTTGTTCATTAGGAAAAATTGTTAAGTTGCCATTTGTAGACTCCAATTCTCATACTTCTATGCCATTTGACATTATTCATAGCGACTTATGGACATCTCCCGTTCTTAGTTCAATGGGTCATCGATATTATGTTCTCTTTTTAGATGATTATTCTAGATTTTTGTGGACATTTCCAATTGCGAATAAATCACAAGTGTTTTCCATCTTCATAAAATTTAGAGTGTTCATTCGTACTCAATTCGAAAGAGAAATAAAAAATATTTAATGTGATAATGGGAAAGAGTATGACAATAGGGAGTTTCGAGAATTTTGTGCTACTCATGGGATAAATTTTCGTTTTTCATGTCCTCATACATCGTCACAAAATGGGAAAGCCGAACGCAAAATTCGTTCCATAAATAACATTCTCCGAACTCTCCTAATACATGCCTCCATACCTCCGTATTTTTGGCATTATGCTCTACAAATGGCCACTTACCTTCTTAACATAATTCCGTCTAAAGGTCTGACATATTCTTCCCCCCTCAAAATCCTATATAATAAGAACCATTCTTATTCTCACCTTCGGATTTTTGGGTGCTTGTGTTATCCATTATTCCCATCCACCACAATTAACAAACTTCATGCTCGGTCTACCCCGTGTGTGTTTTTGGGTTATCCGTCAAATCATCGTGGTTATAAGTGTTTTGATTTATCCTCCAAGAAAATCATAATCAATCGCCATGTCATTTTTGATGAAACTCAATTCCCATTTACGAAAGTTCATACTCCCGAACCTAAGTCATATAATTTTTTGGATAACCAAATATCCCCGTATATTATTCGAAATTTTTTGGACATCTCCCGTACCCAAAATCCTCCAGCGGGCCCACTGCCCGCTGGACCAACAATATCGCCACACTCATAGAATCCAGCCATCGGAACAGGTTCCGACAGAATCGGGCTCGCTCAAACCCCGGTCTCTCGGAACTGCTCCCGAATCGATTCCGGCTTTTACCGATTTGGGCCAGCAGGCCCACTGCCTGCTGGCCAGTCCGTCCCGAGTCCAGAAAATTCCCAAAATTCCATCAATTCTTCCTCGAGTCATAGACCGGTCACTCGTAGTCAGCGGGGTATTTTTACACCTAAAAGATATTTTAATTTACATTCTGGTGTATCTAAATCCCCCTTGCCCCGCAATCCTGTGTCCGCATTAAATGACCCTAATTGAAAAATTGTTATGACTGATGAATATAATGCTCTTATTGATAATAGGACGTGGGAGTTGGTGCCCCGTCCATATGGTATTAATATTATCAGGTCTATGTGGATTTTTGCTCATAAGGAGAATTTAGATGGGTCTTTTGCTCGACATAAGGCGCGACTTGTTGGTGATGGTAAGACTCAGCAGGTTGAAATTGATTGTGGTGAGACGTTTAGTCCGGTGGTCAAACCGGCTACCATTCACACTGTGCTTAGCTTGGCTCTTTCAAAGACTTGGCCAATTCATCAGTTGGATGTCAAGAATGCTTTTCTACATGGTGACCTCAAGGAAACAGTCTATATGCATCAGCCATTAGGTTTCAGGGATCCCAACTGCCTTAATCATGTCTGTTTATTGAAGAAATCATTATATGGGCTTAAGCAGTCTCCACGGGCCTGGTATACACGACTTGCTGACTTTGTTTCGACTATTGGGTTCACTCACAGCAGGTCAGATAATTCCTTGTTCATCTACCGTCATGGTTCGTCATTGGCCTATATTCTGTTGTATGTGGATGATATCATCTTGACTGCCTCCTCCGATGCTTTGCGTCAGTCTATCATGGCCATGCTCAGTTCTGAGTTTGCTATGAAAGGCTTAGGGCCTTTGAGTTATTTTTTGGGGATTGCCGTCAAACGTCATTCAGGTGAGTTGTTTCTATCTCAACGGAAGTATGCTGCTGAGATCATCGAGAGGGCGGGATGTCATCCCGTAAGTCCACTTCCACGCCGCTTGATGCAAACCCAAAGCTAAGTGCCGCCGCGCAGTGCACCATACGAGGACCCGACCCGCTATCGCAGCTTGCAGGGGGCCCCTTCGCATCTTACCTTTACCGGACCGGATATTACATATGCGGTTCGGCGAGTGTGTTTATTCATGCATGATCCCGTAGTTGAGCACATGAATGCAATCAAACGCATCATTCGGTATATTCAGGGGGCACTAGACTATGGGTTGCACTTGTATCCGTCATCTACATCCACACTTGTGTCCTACACGGATGCTGATTGGGGTGGTTGTCCTGACACCAGACGGTCGACTTCTGGCTACTGTATGTTCCTTGGCAACAACTTGGTCTCATGGTCGGCAAAGCGTCAAGCAACGCTATCACGATCCAATGCAGAGGGAGAATATCGAGGGGTAGCGAATGTGGTCTCCGAGTCATGTTGGCTACGAAATTTGCTTTTGGAGCTTCATTGTCCCATTCAGAAGGCAACCTTGGTGTATTACGATAACATTAGTGCCATCTACCTGTCAGGTAACCCAGTTCAACACCAACGCACCAAGCATATCAAAATGGACATTCACTTTATCCGTGAAAAGGTTGCAAAGGGTCAAGTTCGCGTATGCCATGTCCCGTCTCGTTATCAAATTGCGTACATCTTTACAAAGGGTCTACCAAATGCGGTTCTCTTTGAAGATTTTAGGGACAGCCTCGCGTTCGAAAACCGCCCGCTATGACTGCGAGGTGTGTTAAACATAGCAATATACATGTGATATACACCGAATATACGGCGGTGTATATCACATGTATATTAGTGGACTAAAAGCAATCAAGAAACAACAAGGTCTTTGTTGGGCCTCTCGGCGAGAGGCCGGCCCGTCAAGTCGAAGCATACAACGGTGGTGTTGGGCCTCTCCGAGGCCGAGCGAGTAGCCCATCGGGATTGAAGGCGAAAATCGGTGGATAAATATTGTATATTAAGGAAAGTATATTGTGTGTATATTGTAATATATTTATTACCATAATTAGTGTTATACACTTACCATAATTGTATAGTTAGAATTATGGTAGAATAAGGTTTTAGAAATAGATTAGGAAAATGATTTTCCTATTATGGAAATATGTAACTTGTATATATAGTCTTTCAATTAATGAAAATAATCAATGGGATTATTTCTTTCACAAAGAAATTTGTAACGATGGACCTACAAGCCGGTAAAGTAAAGTAAAGTAAAGTAAAAGTCGAGTTGTCCCGATATCCTACATCGAAACGTGTTCCGTGTTGGAGTTGTCACAATTTTGTGAATTTCACTTTCTTGAAGTGGACCAAATATGAAAATGAATGCTTAAGCATACGTATAAACTATAAACTATAAAGTAAGGTATTCCAATTATGGGGGGGGCGGGGGGCGGGGGGCAACTATTCATGGTTCACAATCAGTACTTTACTTTTGCAAACTTCGGAGGCTTTCAAGTTTTGCAACTTTTCTTTGGCATAATATATAAATAAACTCTAAACTCTTATACTTTAGTATATATTCAATTTTCGTTCCATTACATTTGTTCTACACTAGCGAAGATCAGGTGGATAAAAGATGGTGGTATGTAATCGATCTACATCTGTCTTCTTCTTTTTTTCGGTTTTCATAGGTTATCCGACACTTATATTGAGTTTGATTAAATTTGAATTTGTGTTGTCCCATATTGGAGGTAAAACGCTTCCTAAAAAAAGTTACTCCATATCTAGGGCTCAAATTGAAGACATTTAATTAAGAATGAGGAAGTATTTATCACTCTATTCATAATCGGCTCTATGGCTAGGCAAGTAAGACAATTGTCTTAGCCCATAATTGTGGGCCTCCAAATTTTACCAAGAATAAGTTATGTGTTAATTTTTTTCTTAAAGAAAATTGGTTATTTATAATAAGAAGTACAATATTTTTATAAATTTATATTATTTTATTCTCGTTAACCTGTTTCAAATAAAAGAAATCAGAAAAAGTTATTTCGCTAACACTCACCTCGTTTTATGCTTTTAACTAATTTTATATCCTCTTTCTTCAAATCTCTAATAAGTTATACTTTGTCAAAAATAAGCTTTTGTTTGGCTATAGATTATGGGAGCAAATTTTCAAAATATTTTTTCAAATCTTGAAAAAATATTTGTTTGGCCATAAAATTTTAACAAATTTTGAAAATAAATCTTCAAATCTCAAATTCAGGCTCAAACTTATTTTTGGGCTAAGATCGATGTTTTGGCCTTTTAAAATTTTTATTTTTTTAAAAAATTACCCCAAATTTTTATATTTTATAAAGAAGCTCCCATCTATTTATGATCCAACTAATCCGTATCTACCATGTTTCCCCTATTAATCAAGAATACTTCAAAACGTGATAATTATTTGAAGGCTTGAAGCTATATCTTGAACAGTCAATATTGTTTTAATCCCAAAAATTATATCACTTATTTAATGCCCAATAACTATTTTTTTAGTCTATCCAAAGATGTCTCATATCTGAAAACGTGATAATTATTTGAAGGCTTGAAGCTATATACTGAACAATCAATATTGTTTTAATCCCAAAAATTATGTCACTTATTTAATGCCCAATAACTAATTTTTTAGTCTATCCAAAGATGTCTCATATCTGTACAAACTAAAATGAAAAACAGTACGATTCAACAACATAATTACACAAATTGAGATGCATTCAACAAGAAAATTACAAAAGTAGTAAAATAAAAGTACTGAAACCAAATTCAACAACAAAATCAAAATACATAGGAATAACAACAACAACAACATACCCAGAGAAATCCCACAATGTGGGGTCTGGAAGGGTAGAGTGTACGCAGACCTTACCTCTATCTTGGTAGGTAGAGCGACTATTTCCGAGAGATCCTCGGCTCAAGACAAAGCACAAGCACAAACAAAGTAAGACAAACAAAGTGACTAAGCCATGATAGTGACTTCTGAAAAAAAAAGCAATAACTAATGCAGGTAAATAAGACAAACAAAATACACATAGCAGCAAAAATCAAAAGACAATAACTATAAAGCAATATTGTGCCTACTAGTATGATAGGCTAAGCGAGCCTACAATAATAATACTACAATTGGATTACCTACTACCCTTCTACCATAATCTGTGTCCTCTACAACCCCCCTATCTAAGGTTATGTCCTAAGTGAGTTGCACATGTGCCATATATCGTCTAATCACCTCTCCCCAATACTTGTTCGGCCTACCTCTACCGCTCTTGTACCTGTTCATAGCCAACCCCTCATACCTCCGCACTTGGCCATTTGTGTCTCTCTTCTGCACGTGCCCGAACCATCTCAACCTCGCTTCTCGCATCTTATCCTCCACCGAGGCCACTCCCACTCTGTCTCGAATATCATTATTTCTAATTTTATCCCTCCTTGTATGCCCATATATCCATCTTAGCATCCTCATCTCCGCAACTTTTATCTTTTAGGTGTGCGAAGTCTTGACCGGCCAACACTCCATCCCATACAACATAGTCGATCTAACCACCACCCTATATAACTTGCCTTTAAGTTTTGATGACACCTTTTTATCGCATAAGACTCCAAATGAGAGTCTCTATTTCATCCACCCTGCCCCAATACGATGTGTGACATCGTCATCAATCTCTCCATTCCCTTGGATAATATACCCGAGGTACTTGAAGCTTTATTTCTTTGGAATGACCTGAGTACCAAGACTCACATCCACACCTATCTTAAGGTCGCTCCCATTACTGAACTTGCACTCCAAGTATTATGTCTTAGTCCTAATCAGACTGAATCATTTACACTCCAGAGTCTGTCTCCAAAAATTCTGCTTAGCGTTCACTCCTCTGCGAGTCTCATCAATCAGGACTATGTCATCTGCGAATAACATACACCATGTCACCTCCCTTTGGATTTGTCGTGTCAGTCAATCCATCACCAAGGCAAATAGGAATGGGCTAAGAGTTGATCTCTAGTGCAACTCCATCATCACTTGGAAATGCTCTGAGTCTCCTCCTACTGTCCGTACCCTGGTTTTGGCTCCATCATACATATCTTTGATTGCCCTAATGTACGCCACAAGTATACATCTAACCTCCAAACATCTCCATAGAACCTCCATAGGGACTTTGTCGTATGCCTTCTCGAGGTCGATCAAAACCATATGTAAGTCTATCTTTCTCTCCCTATATTGCTCCACCAACCTCCTAATAAGATAATGACTTCTATAGTCGAATGCCCCGGCATGAATCCAAACTGGTTCTCGAAGATAGACACGCCTTTTCTCACTCTCATCTCACTGACTCTTTCCCAAACTTTCATAGTGTGGTTTAGCAGCTTGATACCCCTATAGTTGTTCCAACTCTAGATATCACCTTTGTTCTTGTACAAAGGAATCATTGTAATCCACCTCAATTCTTCGGGCATTCTCGCCATATTAAAAATGACGTTAAACAACTCCGTCAGCCACTCCAAACCTGCCCTGCCTGCGCTCTTCCAAAATTCAACTGGGATCTTATCAGGCCCAGGCACTCGTCCCATGCGCATCTTCCGAACAACACCCTGAACCTTCTCAACCTTAATGCTTCCACAATACCCAAAATCCCGATACCTACCAGATTGCTTCGGATCTCCCAACACAATGTTTCTATCTTCTTTTTCATTCAAGAGTTTATGGAAGTAAGACTACCACATCCTCCTAATATGCGCGTCCTCCACTAGTACTTTGTCGTCCTCGTCCTTGATGCACCTCACGTGATCCAAGTCCCGGACCCTCCTTTCCCTCACCTTGTCTAGTTGGTACAACTTCTTATCCCCGTCTTTTCCCTCTAATTCCATTGGATACGATGTTTAAAGTAGCCATCATTTTTTCGTCGTCGTAACGTAGAAGCAAAAAAAAAAAAGAAAGAGCTTCGCTCGGTTGGCCTTCCTACTTCTTATCCCAAAGCTTTTTTGCCGCCTCCTTTCTCGTCATCTTATACAATTCCATAGTCGTCCACTTCTCATCATCATCCCTGCATTCTACCAATTTCGCATACGCCATATTTTTTTCTCTTCCACATTCTCTTGAACTTTACCATTCCACCACCAGTCCCTTCGATGCCCACCACGGCTACCCCGCGAGACCCATAGCACTTCTCTAGCAACCTCTTGAATGCAACTGATTGTCCTATCCCACATACCGGTACCATTCCCACTACTCCCCCAAGCCTCATTGACCATCAACCTCTCCCCCATCTCCTATGCACTAGCCATAGTCAAACTCCCCCATTTGATTCTTAACCTGTCATCCACAACCATCCTCTTCTTCTCCATCTTGATTTTCAATCCATCACCAAAAGCTTATGTTGGTTTGTAAGATACTCTCTTGAAATAACCTTGCAGTCTTTACAAAGATCGTTGTCAACCTTTCTACGGAGCAAAAAGTCTATATGAGTCTTAGCCACCGAACTACGGAAAGTCACCAAATGCTCCTCCTTCTTCAGGAACCTCGAATTGATTATCACCATCCCAAAAGCTCTAGAAAACCCCAAAAGCGAGATACCTCCCACGTTCTTGTCCTCGAGATCAAAACCTCCATGCACGTCGTCATAACCCCTCGGAAGTGCCATGATATGTCCATTGAAATCCCCTCCTAGAAATAACTTTTCAATGGGTGGTATACCTCCCACCACTTCGTCCAAATCTTCCCAAGTACATTTATATGCTATGGTTGGGTATTCTTGATAGTTTTTAAAACTTATTGGTATAAGTGATGTTTCATGTTTTTCCAAAAAAAGAAAGTAAAATATGTTTTGAAAAAACTATGGCCAAACACATCTTCAAAATTTGAAAATTTTCAATTTTTTTTTAATGTATGGTCAAACGCCAGCTGAGAGCCAGATAGTTTGAATAAAGTGAATTGTAATTTTTTTGTGTTCCTTGTTAGGTTCAAACATTTCAACAAGCATATTAAAATGGGGTATGCGAATGAAATTTTTTGGAGAGACATGGAAGAAACTACCTTTACTAGAAGAATTAATGATTGTAATCTAATTGCAAACAATATTGCTGTTAATTTTGCTACTGCTATGTCTGAACAACATCGGAGCTCGCCTCCGGCAGCAAGAGCTGTCCCCTAACATCTATGAAATTTTCTGTTTTATCAAAACAAAAAAAAAAGTGAGATATACCAAGTTATCAACTTTCGTAATGACGGTCTTAGTGGAAGAATGTTTTCAACATTGAAATTGATAAAATTTACCTAAAATTTACAATTGAAAAGAAATTATTCAAAGAAATCAATTATATAAAAAATATTAACTAATAATTTTGCATCTAAAACAAGTTAGAGAATAAATTTTAAATAAATATATATGAAGTTTGTTTAGGTATTAGGCCTCTAACTAAAGTTTCGGTTTAGACGTTCAATTATGTTGAGCCGCTCTTGATTCCACAACTTGTATCTGTGATTACATTTGTCATTTGATCACCACTTTCATAATTGAACAAATTTATAAAGAAATCTTGCATTAAGAGTTGTCTAGAACTATGGTTTTTCTTGTTCTTGATCCCATTGGGTCATTCGCGGATCAACATTTTAAAATTATGGGTGTTCAACTATTTTATTTTTTCATATGAAAATTGCTACTGATAGTGGATGCTTAGTTAATACATGTATATGGTTATTACTTTCTCTATATAAGTAATAGTGTTTGGCTCCAAAATTAATGATTGCTTGAGCAACCATACCCATAACGTAGGCTCGCCATTGCATTAGGTGATGATGTTGGTTTTGGTTGGATTCATGTACGCAGTGAAATTTAAAAATTTGTGTTTCAAACCCAACAAGCGACGAACTGTAGGATGATTATGTAGTAATATAAAACACGTCAATACATAACATGTATATAACCGTAATACTTTGATAGAATACTTACGGTTTGGAAACTCTGAAGTCTTTTAGTAATCTCTGAGGGTGCGCACACAATTGATCCTCGACAACAAGTTCCAAGAACTCAATGTATACCTCATTCGAACAGCTAGAAAATTCGGCAGAGGTTCAAGAGAGAGTTTTATTCTAGGTCTCTAAGACTTCGAATAATATATGAATAATGTATCTAATAATGAATGAGGAGGTGCTCTATATATAGGTGAAATTAGGATAAAATTCAGATTTTGGGTTGGGCTCAAAGCCTGGCCCAAAACGAATTGCAGCATGCCAATCTGATTTGACATGCTACCCAATTAGCGTCGCGGCTCTGCCCATTGGACGCCGCAGCGCCTCGCCCTTTTCACAAAATATTTTCAGCACATTTTAATTAAATTCAAAATTCAATCTTGACTTAATTAAATAATTTTCATCAAATAGAAATTATCCCATAGTTATTATTAATTTAAATATCTCAATTCCAAATCGAATATTTAACACTTTCTCAATACACCCTTAGATCGAAGAAACAATTGACATAGTGTTACCCTACAGGTCTTCACATATCGACACTAATCATATTAGGGTCTACACGGAACTCCTAGACGGCGCCGTAAGACGAATTCAATATGTGAAGTATATTTACACGAATCCAATAAACTGAACCTCTATGTGGGAAGATAAAATCCTTTCATTCTCGACGCACTCGATCAAGCTTGGAATTTGCCAAGTGTCTATCCAAATGGCTTGATCATTATATCTCATCTATATTGGTTGACAACAAGACCATATTCTAGATATGTCTATTGCGTTGGCCAACGACTTAGTCAACCCAATATCACTGAGAAGCTAAGTGTTCTCTCGAATATACACTCGAGGAATGAATCATAATCTTGGTTCAACTACCACCTTTAATCCACATCGTAATGTACCCAATACAAGCTGTATCTCAACCTATAAGGCATCTGAGCTTAGGACATGATCAAAGTATATTACTCTGTAGACAAGGTGTGTATTGACCTCAAGTATAAGGACTTCTATCTCCCACACACTGATTATACTTTAGACATGTATAACAAACAATATATCAGCAGGGTATCCAATACTTATTCATGTGTCCATCACGAGTAGCCATTACTCGTAGCAGGTGAGACATGCTACATCCTCTAAGGATGTGATGCAAACCACATGTCGACTTATCACATATCATCGATATCACATTCTCGATGATCATTAGTCGAGGCTATTTTAAGAGTTACTTTATAATATTAATATCTCACACTATTAATAACAACGTAACCTCTAGGGATGCATATTATAGAATATTACAAACAATCAACTAATAATTCAATAATTACAAATGCCAAAATATTAATCTCCATTAATAATAATACAAACGTGTATAAAGTATATTTATCCTAATATAGAATGTCTCTAGGACATACATATACTTTCATATGATTGATGTAATTAGGGGCGGATCAACCTTTTGGCTACGGGTTTTTCGAATCCATAACTTCTAACACAAAGTATATATATATATATATATATATATATAATTTAAAATTAAACCCATTAAATTTAAATGATAAATCTGCATAGGAATGCAACCACAATAAGTATCTTGCAACTTTTTAGGCGAAATACACTAACGACTCCCTAAAGTTGAGACTCCCTACAATAACTTAGGCTTATACCTGTTATTAGATACTCTCCCCGAATAAAAAGATTGTCTCATTTAGTTTTTATTTTTAAGTAAAAAAGAGTATTCACTTACAAAATCAAGAAAGAATTAACTATACTTTTTCATATTTACCCTTATTAAGTATTAGGTGACCAAATCCCAATACCTATTTAATTAGGGCATTTTATTCAAATTACCTATTTTTATCTAAAAGTTAATATTTTTAGGGGATGCAAATGACTAAGTGGACACTCTTTTTGATCCGAACGGTTTATTAGATACTTCAACCTCATTTACTATGTGCCTATTAAACATAAAAACCTATGTATAACACAGTCTATTGAAGTTCACAAAACTTGGTGCATCGTTGTCTTGTTCCTATCAATAAGAACATGTACTTTTCCCTAGTTATTACAGTACATAGTTAGCTTGCATTAATCCAACTTATGTGAGAACTATAAGATAAGGTTGGGAAGATAGTATCTTGAGTCTTGACACGTTGTTTTTGAATTTACAGCCATATTCTAGGTATTGAATTTTGTTTTTGGTGTTTAAAAAATCAAATATAATTTCCAAAGACAAGAAAAAGGAAAAAAAAACTCACGTCGGGGAGAAAACATGCTAAAAAAATATTATTAACATTGCTCTTTTCCCAATTAGTAACAGAGTCAGAAAAGATTACAAATGCAAATGAATAGTAGTGGTGAAAATATAACCGCACTTAATCTTTTACGCACTCGATTCATAGTATTTGTATTGAGCTCGATTAAATTCAGATTTACTCAAAATGTCCATATTGATATAAAACACTCTCTAACAAAGGCGATTACATGCCCATAGCTCAAATCTGAAACCTTTAATTAAGAATAAAAAATTACTTATCACTCTATTAAAATCTTTGTTGAAAGAGTATGAAATCAATGTTTAATTACACCAAACAAATGAATTAATGTATTCAGGAATGCTCTCTTATCAGTAAATCATAGGAGTAGTTAATTAATATAAATTCTTACTATAATAAATTAATACTCCTATGATTTTGTGTAAAATGGTGAGAAACTTTTTTACCAATAATTAACCTTGCCTTATAGGGAAAGGCTACCGTGTCTCCTTCATGGTCGTTAGACAGTAAACACTCATAAATTCAAACATCAATAATGAAAAGGAGATGTCCTCAAGCGCAAAAGGATTCATTCGAATCCGTGGAATTTTCTTTGAAATATTAGCTGTTATTCCCTCTTTCATCCCGAGCCACTTCCCCTACACAATAATGAGAAGGAGATAAAAGGATTCATTGGAATTATGAGCTGTTATTCCCTCTTGAGCCATGCAATTTCTTTGGCAAAGGTCAACTCTTTTCCTTTTTTTTTTTCCTGAAAACAAAATCCGAATAAATCTTTTTTATTCTTTGACGAATATAAATATTATTACCACTACACAATAATTATAAACAATACACCACTTTTTATTTAGGAAAAATATATATCTCTGAGGAGCATTTAAGTGGCATTGGGTGAATCAACAGTGAGCTTTGTGATAAGACATGGCTGACACACGAATGATTTTCTATGTTCTTTTTGTAATAATGTTATTAGTATTTAGTATTGTTTATTGTAATTATAAAATAATAAAAAATGTAAAAATCATTAAAAGGGGAAGACAGTGCCATGCTTGTGCCAGCAGCCTACTTGGACTTTTAAGCAACCAAACACATACAGCCACTTACCCTTTTAACTTTTTCTTAAATTAATATAATAAAATATATCTAGATTAATTTAAGCGATTTATTTTCCGTTTAGTCATATATTTTTATAACTACGAAAATGTCACAACATATTTAAATACAGATTTAAACTCTGTATATAAAACGAAATTGAAATTGTAATATAACATTGAAAATACATATTTAGCCATCAAATTTCAGCATTTTGTTGCCGAAACATTGAAAAACTTGTTTGAATAGTATTACCAGTGAAATAGTGTTACCTTGTACCTTCTACTCTATATTACTATATGTGTGTTAAGCTGGGTTTTTACTCTTAACCTTCACCTTTTCTTGTCAAATAGTAAAATTTATGCTAATTGATTTTTAAATATTAATTTCCTTAAATTAACTTTAGATAGTACTAATTTTTAACTCAATTATATTAAAGATTGGCCAAATGTCTACTTCTTCATTTTGATTTGATAAAAAAAATTTGGGTTCGAGCTTTCGTTTAAAGTTATCTTTGGTATGGAGTTGTTTTACCTTCCAAATTGGGATTTTCTACATCGATTCTATATAACAACAACATACCTAGTGTAATTTCCCAAGCGCGGTTTGGGAAGGATAAGATGTACGCAAACCTTACATCTACCTTTGCAGGATAGAGAGATTGTTTCCGATAGAAAAACGATTTTATATTGTTAAGAGTCCCACATCGGATATTGAATGAGAACATTGACTCCTTATATGGACTTGGACAATCCTCACTCTACAAGCTAGCTTTTGGGATTGAGTTAGGCCCAAGATCCATTCTTTACATGGTATCAGAGTCAGACTTATTCCAATTCTTTGTTCACCGATATTGGGCCCCCAAATTATATTATACACGCTCCAGTTAACAAGATCGGGCGTGCGGGGGAGTGTTAAGAGTCCCACGTCGGATATGGAATGAGAACATTGACTCCTTATATGGACTTGGACAATCCTCACTCTACAAGCTAGCTTTTGGGGTTGAGTTAGACCCAAAATCAATTCTTTATATAAATTCGCCCCAAAAAATGGCACCAAACACCGGATGTAATATTGTCATTCAATATTTAATTAAAATGTTTGACCATTGAGCTATTAAAATCAATTAATACGCGTTCCTAATACCTTGGCACAAATTTCTCACAATTTTTTCAATTTAGACTCACTTCACATTGTGAGAATCTCCACGTTACGATTTTTGGAAACTGCATCATGTGTTCCTATTAATCAATGTATGATTTTTATTTCCAATCTAAATCTCGGTATCTATTGAAAGAATCAAATTATGAAGGAAAGGCGATAGATATAGACATATTCAAAGAAAATAAATTTTTTAAAAATATGATTTGTGTTTATTTTTTATTTAAATATGTTATATATATAATGTCATTTTCCCCTTCCTAAAGGGTAAGACACGGTATTTGGTTCGCTTTATTTCTTTATTTCCCCATGTATGTTTGTAATAATAGGGACAAAAAAATTTTTTCAATTCTAATCAATTAGGCGTATTGTGCCGGTTCTTTTGAATAATATATTTGAAAATACCTCTTGATACCTTATCAACACTATTTCAGACTCGAAGGAATTGACGAAGGCCCGTACAAGCGGTGGAACATGTGGTTTAATTCAATGCAAAGCGAACAACTTTATCAGGGCGAAGAAGAGGTAGAAGAATTAAAGTCTCATGAAAGAAGTAATAGGACCACACAATTCAACGGCGAACAATTAATTTATTTCTTTGCCAAGTGTGGTTAATCTTTTTTGCGGGCTATTGCGTCCGGGTTTAGGAATAAAAAAATTCAAAACGAACAATTAATTAATTTCTTCTTTTTAGGAATAAAAAAATAAAATAAAATTAGAAATGAAAGAATATGCATGTCCATCAAAGGATATGATGCAGCGGATATAACTACTTCTTCCTTAATAAGAGGTTTCGAGTTTGAGTCTTGGTTTAAAAAAATTATTGTTAGGGAGCCTTTCCCTCGAATGGGCCCTAGTGTGTGAATTCGGATTTGACTCTAATACGGGTACTGAATATAGGATGGAAAAAAAAGAATATGCATACAATCATGTCTTTAATTTATTTAAGATGATTGATCTTTTGAGCTTTTTGTAGAGGGTTGCGTAGCTACCCTTCTAAAGCCAGCAACATCCCCAAATCATGAGATAATTCAATTGAAGTAGAAAGAAGAAAAGAAAGAATAGACATGTACCAATAATTTAAAAAAAAAAACAGGTTAATTAGAGGTAATGTACATGTTAATAAAGTGATAATAAAGGCTACACCTAATAAACAGCTATCAATACTACAAATAAAGACCCAATTGATATTGCTCCAAACTTTAACAAAGTCTAGAGAGAAATAATATATCTCTTAACTGATATGTAATCGGAGCTTAATTCAATTTTTTCTATAAATAAATATGTGAAAGTGTACAAAAAAATAAATAAGAGATGATCGAAAAGACAAATCAGCTGCCGCAAGAATACTAAAATTGTTGTTCCATCATCGATCTTATCTAATATTAGTTAAATTTCAAAAATATTAATGTAATTCTTTGTAATTTATGATAAGGTGAAATATAATTTAAATAATTATTAATAGAAGAATACTAGCTAGTCCAATTTGGCAACGTTAGCTTTTTTGTTCATTTCCCCTCACGTTCTTTTGCTCTCCACCGGCTGAGTATTATTTTTATTTAAAATGAAATAAAAGGAATATAGTACATAATATTAGAAATTGTATTATTGGCAAAGTATAATAAAGCTAATTAAAGATAAAGCTTTGAATTAACAACCATTAGAAAGTTCCCAGCAGGCTGGCAGCGCGTGTAACCAAAATTTTGGACTAGTTTTCACTTTACGATCTCTTTTTTTTTAAAAAAAAAAAAAATCAATTTTCAGTATGTCCCAAAAGATTTTACTCTCCCGTTGAAAAGGTCATAACTAAACAAATGTATGTCCTTTAATTCCTAAAGGCTTATCTAATTTTTATCTAGAGTGAGAACACACCTATTCCCTTTTATGAAGGATCATACAATAAATTCCACCCTTATAGGATCATTCCAATTGAAATTTCTATCTCCTGCATAAATCTTCTTGGTTGAGTCTGTCACACATGACTTGTCAAGTGTGGTTAATCGACTGACGTGGTTTGCAGGCTATTGCGTCAGTCCGAGATTTACCCTGTGCGCACTCGAGAGAGTAGCGGCTGCGTTTCTTCGTCAATCCAATTGAAATTTCTTTCATCTTAAAATATTCAATGAATTAAGTGGTTGTTTGATTGCTGGTTAGAAAGAGAATTATGTAAGTGCTAAAACTAGCATAATTAATATATTATTTGATAGTTTTTTAGTTACTTTGTGTAAAATTCATCAAATTAAATTTTACAATTTCACATAATAAAATATGTATAAATTATAAGTTAATTGATATATTATTTTATATAATAAAATTAAAATTAAATTACTAATACATGAATAACTAAAATCTGTATAATTATATTTTAAATAGCTAATTTCTTCATAAATAATTTCTATAGTACTAACATTTGAAAAATAATACTACTAGAGCATGGGATAATGAAATAAGGTTTTCTTTCACACACGCACTATACCATGCGTGATCAAATCCAAAATAAACAGCTTAAAACAGTCATCTTTACTCTTTTCCTCTTTTAATACTCGTCTTTAACAACAGTAACTAAACATATCTCTTGTCTCAAATTATTTATTACGATTACTAAAAATAATTATCTTTAATTATTTGAATTTTAAAATATTAATTTTTTTCTTCAATTTTTTTCTTTATTATTAATAAAAATAACAATAAATAAGTAAATATTTAATAAAAATAAATGATAATTTACATAAATAAAATAAAATAAATTAAATATTCTTCCTAATTAATATTTTTTAAGAAATAATAAACCAAAAAATATAAATAATTTAATACGGGGAGAGTAGTAGAGTAGGCAAATTAAAACTAGAAACACATGGACTATATTATTATTACAATGCTAAACGCGTAGTCTCAGTGATATATGTCTCCGACAACTACCAGATTACACAAGAACCTTTGATAAAATCACTGTCGGTACACAAACACACACAATATACGTCAAGAACCAAGAACCCCTTGAAATTCCTTATAGATCTGCACAAACAACTATTCTTTCACCCTACCTTGGTGTCTTATCACTTGCAGATCCAAAAATAATTCTTACAAATTTTCACAAAAAAAAAACCACCAAAAAATATGGATTCTTCAGAGCAACGTCGTAAGAGAAAAAGAATTCTCAGACCATCTGCTCCTGTTTATTTTTTCTCTGTAAGGTCTTTTGTTTTATGTTTTGGTTTCTTGATTTTTCTTTTCTTTCTTTCTTATCAGATTCCCTTTAATTCATCTGTTTTTAGACCTGTTTTAGTTGTTTCTAGCTTATCTTTATTGTCATCTTCTTCTGACTTATCTTCTAGTTCTGAGTCATTTCAAGATTTTGGTAGTTATTTATTGGCTTTACAAATTGAGGGTCGAGTTCTTTTTCCTGATCATGTTTTGTTGTTGGTAAACACGAATACTTTAATTGTTAAAAATGCAGAAATTGAGTGTGTTTATGCTAGAAATACAAGTGATGTTATTGTGAAGGAGAAAGCGTTTTCAGTTGATGAGTATGGTGAATCTGGTGGGATGCTTGTTAGATGTCCACTTCCACCAGCTAATTATTCATCTGTGGTGAATCTGAGGAAGTTTAGGAGAAATGATGTTAATGTTATGTATATGGGAAGTGAAAATCAGACAGTTAATTCTTGGGAAAATGTGGCTTATGCTGCTACTTTGGATGGTAATACAGTAGTTGTGTTTGCGAAGGGATTGAATTTAAGGCCTCAAAGAGAATCCGATCCGAGTCAGTTTAGTTGCCATTTCGGGTTGGGAAGTTTCCAAAAAGATGGAAGATTTGCACTTTGTACAAAGGCTATTACTGCTGCTCAAGAGGTTGTTAGGTGTTCATTGCCATTGAGTGTTAGGAAGAGCCCGGAAAAGGCTCGTGGTATACGAATAACTATCGGTATGTTGCCACATATACATGCTAAAGCACAGGAAAAGCATATGCTTTTGCCCTCAGTAGCCAAGATTTCTGACCTGAAATCCGAGGGATGGAAGAATATTGAAAATGGAAAGTATGATCTTTGTGTGTGTACAATGGTGTGGAACCAAGCTTCAGCGCTTCGCGAATGGATCACGTATCATTCTTGGCTTGGTGTAGAAAGATGGTTTATTTATGATAACAACAGTGATGACAATATCAAAGATGTGATTGAAAAGCTCGAGACGGAGAATAATTACAATGTCACACGACATGTTTGGCCTTGGATCAAGACTCAAGAAGCGGGGTTTTCGCATTGTGCTCTTAGAGCAAAACAAGAATGTAATTGGGTATCATTCATGGACGTCGATGAGTATTTCTACTTTCCATATTCTACACCATCAGGGCACCAAAGTTTTAGAACCACAGGCTATGCAGAACAACACTCCCTTCGATCCCTCGTGGCAAATTTATCATCATCATCACCAAGAATTGCAGAGATCAGAACAACTTGTCATAGTTTCGGACCATCTGGTTTGAATTCAGCTCCCTCTCAGGGTATCACTGTCGGTTATACTTGTCGTCTTAAGAGCCCCGAGAGACACAAATCGATCATACGTCCTGATGCTTTGGACACCACTCTCCTAAATGTGGTGCATCATTTCCACTTGAGGAAAGGATTTAGGTATATGAATTTGCCACAAAGCACTGCTGTGATAAACCATTATAAATACCAAGTGTGGGAGGTTTTCAGGGCGAAATTTTTCAGACGAGTGGCGACATATGTTGCTGATTGGCAGAAGAATCAAAATGAAGGATCAAGGGATAGAGCACCTGGTTTAGGGACTGAGGCCATTGAGCCACCAAATTGGCCATTACAATTCTGTGAAGTTTGGGATACTGGCCTTCGAGACTTTGTCTTGTCAAACTTTGCTGATTTATCAACTGGTTTGTTGCCTTGGGAAAGGTCCTCTTTCTAATCACTGAATTCCATTGTTTTTACTTGGCTTATCGAAATGGTGTATATTACGCCTGTCAAATGGGCGGGGTCAGCCCGTGTACGTCCTGGCCAGGAACGGTTAAAACCCGGCCCAACACGACAGGGCACACTTTTAAGGGGCAGGTTGGCCTAGCCTGGCCCGGTTGCCACCCTTAGCGTATACCGGTTCCTCCTTTGATGATTGCCAGTAAGGAAAGCTAGGAAGCTTGAAGGGCAGATGCCTTATGTAGAGAAGATGATCAACATATTCAATTCTTTCTTCATTCCGACGCTATTATATTCTGATGTTCTTTAGCTTATGTAGACAAGATATTTGCACAATAGCTTAGAATAGGAAAGTTTTTCTTTCTTCTTTGAATATATCTGTAATCATTCTACAGTGTAACATGATATTTTCATTAAATGATCTACTCAGTCAATTCTTTTATCATTATTCTAAGAATTCCGTGTCAAATGTTCTTTGTATCAGTATCTTGTAACTAGCACAAAAGGGTCCATCTCAGTGATAGCACCATGACCAGTGATGGAATCAGAAATTCTAACAAGTCGATTGAACCTACAACCTAAAGAAACATTTGAGTGGCTTTTGTCACTACACTAGAAAACTTCCCTCATATCAAACAGATTCAACAATTTATATAGACATAGAAAAATATTTTTACTCTATTTGCAAAATGTAACTTTTCCAACGAAGGGGATTTAATTGAACCTCTTGGACCTGTAGCTCCGCCCCTGGCATCCTCACAAGATCACATGAGGAAAACACATTCTTTTAGTCGCTTGCCTAGTTCAACCTCATGACAATTGTGAGTTGCTTCTGCAAGCACACATAAGAAAAGGCATTCCTTTAACTGAGTTTCACATAATGTATAGGTCATCTAAAAAGATTTTGGTAACTGATGCAAAATATTATAGTCAGCAGAAAATGTTAGGCATTTCTGTATAGAGGGAAGTTAAAAGGATCAAGAGATCATGCATATATGCTGCCATTGTCTCAACTTAATAAATCGTTTATGTTGCATTACACATAGGTAGATCTTATGTCGCTCGGACTCTTCATAAATATCAATGAGTGTGTCGGATCCTCCAAAATCAATGCATTTTTTAAGGGTATGATATCGGTGGGACATTTTTTTTTTTGGGGAGTCCGAGGATAGAACCACCTGCACAAAGATATGTTGGATAGGCAAATGTATGATCTTAGTTAGATACTACACCTTGAACATTCTGGAAATATAGACCAATGGTCCTGCTTTTGTAGCAGATCCTATGTGTGTGTGAATTTTCACCAATCACCATCTTCTTTTTTTGGTAACTAACAGTTTTTATTAATCACCAGTGCAAAACTTTAAAGCTCCATAGTCTAGCCATCACAGCTGACTATCACAAAAAAAAACTTCAAATTAAAACTCTAGCCTAGATACAAAATTAGGACTACTATAACTAATTCTAAAACTTGTAACTTTGTAGAAGTGCATGAATGCTTGGTCCAGCTCTTACATTGCAGACATAGGCTATCTCCTTTGCTATACTCTCCACATTCCTGCTTCTCTTTTTAAAGATCCTCAGATTTCTCTTAATCCAGATGAAATGAATTACTTCTACATATATCATTCTAAAAATTCTAGCACCTTGAGATATTCCTTTTCCACACTTATGCACCCATGTTAGATGTTGGTTCCATGTTCGTGCTGGCAAGTAGGCTCTATGTATCCCATTCATCATTCTGCACCATATTTATTGTGCAAAGGGGCATGTAACAAACTGTTGGAAATTTGCCTTTGGCGGGAGTTGCGACCGACCAACTTTAACGGCTTAAACACTAGTGTAACGTATGTTGGAGAATCCGGTTCTTCACACATGCATGATCTACTAAGTACGTAGATAACCGTAGGGCCAAGAATCGTCAAATTTCATTGAGAAATGAAAGAGATATTGGTTCACGAAGTAAGGTGTTTGAAGCATGGAAAGTGTGGTATTGTGTGTAATTCTCCCTCATCGGTAGAGGAAGAAAGAATTGTTGTGTATATAAGATTCGAAATTGGTTAGGGGTTTGGGACCCCAAGGGGTATCCCATGTGTTTAAAGGAGGGAGGACCTAGATGTGCTTCGGTTCGAGGAAAGACCACACGCGCGCCGCCGCCGCCCGTCCGGTTCACGGGTCGCCGCCGCCCGTCCGGTCCGGTCCGGTTCACGGGTCGGGCCACGGGCCACGGGCTGTGGGTCTTCTGATATTATCTTTTTGGGCCAGAAGTACAGTTTGGACCAGAATTCTTTCAAATGTGCGGTTTGGTCCCCGAAGTTTCAAGATGTACGGTTTGGTCCCCGAAGTTTCCGAAAAATCGAAATTTCGACGGTCAAAAACGAAATGCCAAGCACTCGATTCACCATTTATTTTGGCTGAATTACTCCTCCTATAATGGCCAAAACAGTTGGTCTTTCTCCCATTTATGTTGGTGACTTTACTACCTCCATAATGGCCATTATTTGGCTATTATGGAGGCGATTTCAGCAAGAAATGCAGCCCCTCCCTCTCCTATATAAACACCCCATTACACCATTGTTGAGCACTAAGACATATGCACGAAAATACATAAACGGATGCGAAAAAACGGTGCACGAAAATACACAACCGAAATAGTTTTCTTCCTACAACTTCCAAGCATCATTTCGTTACTCAATATTCTTCACGGTAGCTCTTGAGTTTCCTTTGCTCAAGGGTTCCATTGTTTGTTTTATCTTGGGAGACAAATTGTCCGGGACGTATAAAGGATACATACGGGGCAATATTGTCTTAAGGACAGTGCTACACTCGACTCAAAGAAAAAAACCAATTTATATTTTTTCCGTCTTCTATAAAACTGGAATTTCCAGTTTTTACTTGTGTAACTATTGTAATTTTCAGATTCCATGTTGAATTATTGAAATCTTTATTTATCCTTTCGAATACTTATAATAGTTAAATACTTCCCGTACTGCTTTATAAAGTACCATAGAGCAAAACTCCCAACACAAACAGGTGAACTTTGTCTTCATCACATGACTGGCACATCTGAAGTCCACCCTTATGCCCCATTTGGCAAGTCTTTCAGTTGTTATTGTTAACATCCTCCCATGCAAACTCAAACCACATTGTGAACGCATACTTTGGTCTTGTGTCATTTTGGAACACCAAACACTTCCAGTTAACCTTATCCATATCCAATCACCATCTTCATCTTCCTTTATACTTACCTTCAAGATCTTTCACAAACAAGATTATCAATAGTTTAATCTTATGGTATAAAAAATAACATTTACTAATTTAGATTATCTACTTCTTCTTTTTTTGATTTTTGGTTTTCAACAAAAAAAAAAACTTTAGATTGCCAATGAAACTTTTTTTCTTTGAAATAAACAAAAGACCGAAAGCAGGAAATGAAGCGTGGTATCCCTAAAAGTGTCCGGTCTAAAATTTTTGTTCCCTCTAACAATTTTTTTTTAAAATGACCTTAACTTTTAAAATTTCGCTAGGGAAATCGTTTGTTGCCCATCATGCATAAGTTTTAGCTTTTACCTATAAGGCAGAATTTGTGGTTAATTGGATCGATTCACTATCTTGAAATATCCTGAACTTCTACCTTATAGACAAAATTAATTTATGTCAACAATATATGTCCAATGGGCAACAAAAGCTTTTCCTAGCGAATTTTTTGAAGTGAAGGTCGTTTTTTTAAAATTGTGTTAAGCATGCCAACAAATCAAGACCACCCCTTATGGAGTGAACTTACCCGACTAAAAGAGTAAGAATAAATTGCAAGATTGACTTTTAAATGGGCTGGTCTTTAATTTTAGTCCTTCAAATGGGTTGATCTTTAATTTCTTGGCATTCTTTAAGGACTCGGGATATAATTTATGAAATATCACAACAATAATAATATATCCAGTGAAATCCACATAGTGGAGTGTACAATTTATGAAACATTATAATATGAAAATATAAATAATATAAATTTATGACCTGAAAAAAAAATTTTAATTGAGGGGTAAAATTAAAGACCGACACAAAATAGGAAGAAAGTGCAAATGACCCAACTATTTTTCTTCAAAACAAAAGACTGAAAGAGCCCAAATAAATACCACATAGGGGTCGACCCAGCCCATCCTTTTGAAAAACCTATAATATTAACCAACCTGCTAAAACCCTAGTTTTCTTCTCTCTGGGCAAAGCAAATCAAATCATCAGCGCTTTCCCGCCGTCGTCATCTCCAAAGGCTAAAACCTAATTCCATGTAAGTTCGCTAATTTCCAAGTTTAAAACAAAAAGTAATAAAGAATTGTTATGATATGATATCTATTTTTAGATTTTATTAAAAGTTATGAAATGTCAGAAATGACAGTATTGGTTGAATTTGGTGATTTTTGTGTGATTAATCTTGTGGGTTTGTTTTAGTTTATTTTGTTACATTTTGTTGTGGATAGATCTCACAGCTCTCGTGGGTAGTGATTTTATGTTTATTTTGCTAGCTCTTTCATTCACTGTTCTACTATAATTGTTCGGGAAACTTACGAATATGTACAATTCGGCCAAACTTATTCGGCCTAACTTATTTACCAATATGACCGAAATATACAAAACTTGTACCCATATTATGTATATGATATGCATATTATATGTATAAATATACAAAACCTAAACAACAACAGCATACCCAGTCGGCTGTTTCCGGTAGACGCATGGCTCAAATGAAAATACAGGGGTGGCAACAACTAACATGATAAAATATATGGTATCAAGAAAATATGACAACAAAATAGCAAGATAAAAAGTAAATGCGGCAACATATAGCAGCACATTGAGGAACAGAAACTATGCGATTCCTACATAAATACTACTAATACAGAAACCATTCGGCTACCTACTAACGTTCTAGCCTAATGCTCGACCTCCACACCTTTCTATCTAGGGTCATACTGTGGAATGGGCTGTAATTTTTCTATGCATTTGGTCATATTTTGTAAACTAGATCTCCCAAAGGCATTGGGCTGTAATTTTCCTTTTTTTTTGGTTTTTGTGAAATGCTGTTCTTGGTAGTCTGATTTTGTTTAGTTATTTCATTTCATTTGTGAAATTGTGCCTGATTATTGGTTTGGTATTATTGTAGAATGGTGAGAGTTAGTGTGTTGAATGATGCTCTTAAGAGCATGTACAATGCTGAGAAGAGGGGAAAGCGTCAGGTCATGATTAGGCCTTCTTCAAAAGTCATCATCAAGTTTCTCATTGTCATGCAAAAGCACGGTATGCTACTTTTTTTTTAGCTTAGCTTCTCTAGTTTGTTATTTTCTATGCTGGTGGTTGTTTCTTAGCCTCTTATGTTTGCCATGTTTGTTTTGTGTGTAGGATATATTGGAGAATTTGAGTATGTTGACGATCACAGGTCAGGCAAAATTGTTGTAGAACTGAATGGTAGGCTCAACAAATGTGGTGTCATTAGTCCTCGCTTTGATGTTGGTGTTAAGGAGATTGAAGGATGGACTGCTAGGTTGTTGCCTTCCAGACAGGTATAAAATAACACATCACCTAGCAAGCATTCTTTTTATTCTTACAAATTATGTTCATATACTTTTATTCCTTCTAAAATTGTAGGGGAAGAATGTTAGTAATTAATCATGACTTGCAGAATTTAGGCTAATAGTTCTGTTGACTGTTTAGTTGGTCAAGCCCTTACAACTTGTTTGGATGGTTGTTACATAATATTTCATAATGTATTGTATCATATTGTATTGGATTGTTTTGATGAATACAACATTTGATAAACCTAAAGAAAAGTAGGTCACGAGGTAGAGTTATAGAAAAGGTAGGGTAAAGGATAAAATAGAACTATTATTAAATAATAAGCAAAGACAAAATGAGAAAAAAAGGTAATGACACAATCACACCAATTCGGTCGTTACGTAAAATGAGACTTTTCTTCTTACGTGACAATGGATTTAACGATATAATACAATAAAATTTAAGTAACAACCAAAACCAAAGTTGCATTATATGATGCAATACAATTGGTAACAACCATTTAAACAAGCTGTTACAATGCTCCTAGTGGATGCTATTTTTTCAATCTGAAATCCCAATACCTTGTGTAGCATCCCGACTATTAGTTTTCTGGATTGGGTCATGTGAAAAAATGTTTATGTGAAGCTGTATTGGTAGCCTAGCACTTCAACTTGACCTATAAATTACGTCATATGGAAAATCGAAACAGTAGATTTGGTGTCCCCCACATGGGGCTAGTTGTTATCTTTTGTCTTGCCTTGCACTAATATATCTGGTCCTGATAATATTTTGTTTGACCTTGCAGTTTGGATACATTGTTCTTACTACCTCTGCGGGTATTATGGACCACGAGGAGGCTAGAAGGAAGAATGTTGGTGGAAAGGTACTTGGTTTCTTTTACTGAGCAACAAGGATGCGCACCCAGTTTTGGTCTACTTCAGCCTTCATTACAATTGAAAGTTTGTTCGGAGTTTTGTTTTCCTTCAATTGTTAGTTGGGATTTTATCTGCATTTCTTGGACAAGAATATTAGGATTGTTAACTTGCATCAGGAGAATATATAAGTTGCTGTTTGTCTATCAGTTGTCCATCCTTCACAATTTTTGTGTGTGTTTATTGTGTTAGTTGGAACCAATATGAACATCCTGAGCTTTGCATTTTGATCACTGAACCAATTAGTTGTGACCTTTGTGTTAAAGTCAACATCTGGGAATTATTTGTCATAGCCTCTCCGATAATGCTCTGATGATATCACAATGACACTCATAGTGCATGAACTGTTTTTTGTTCAGAATTGTTTCCCTAATCTAGCACATGTAGATAATTCTCAAAACTTGTTTAGAATATGAAGTACCATTTTGTCACCTACAATGCAAAGTATTTTTAATTATACTCGTTGAATAATATTTCTTCCTTGGTTCTCTGCTATATTATCGGGCCAAATGTTATGCCATTTGCCCCTCTCAATATCTAAAATAGCAAGAAAATGACTTAGACTCGTGTTGTGCTGAAGAAATAACTACTGGTTGGAATCTACTGATTTGTTATTCTTGTTTCTTTTTGGATGGTATTTTATCTACTAGTGGTAGCAAGTTTTGTTTTCCTTACAACCAGAAACTTAGGTAAGAACAATGCCAAAGGATCTTAGTTGCCCTGACGTTAAAATAGCTATCAGGACTTAGCCTTCTTCTCAATCAACTTGCCTGTACTTCTTAAGCCAAAAAAAACCTTGCCTGTACATTACAGCCATTTTCGTCACTCGCCATGTTTTCCTGCGTTAAGATCCCCATCAGGTTTCAGAACAAAAAAGAAAACAGAGACCAAATTGTGGTATGTGAAATGGTTGAAAGTGAGGAAAGCAAGGTGATGCTTCTTAAATGGTTCTTCTACTGATTGTGGGAAAAGTAATCTTCCCGCTCCCACCATATATTATTGGAATCTCAACTTTTTGCAGCTTTGTGAGAACCTAGAACAGGAGAAAATTTCCTTAGGATGACTATGTTCTAGCTAGACTGAGTCACAACTACATGCAGATGTGTTTTGGATGATCCACATCTAAGAGTCAGGCGTCAATGCGTTATGAACACATTGAATTATCTGTGTGGCTGTGAGAACTCATAACTTAGGCATAACATCGCAATATCAGGGGTACACTCTACCACTGAGCTAATATCCCGTCGTGTGGGCCTCCCACGGGGGCCCCGCTTTGACAAAATCGAGAGAACTCGTAGCCCAGCCATAAGGTCGCAAGTACGCCTGAAAATACTGAAATCAGCTCATAAATTAAAAGTTTCACAAAAAGTATAGGTCATCTAAAAGAATATTACAGTCAGCAGAATAGTGTTAGGCGTTTCTTTATAGAGGGAAGCTAAGGATCAAGAGATCATGCATATATATGCCATTTTCTCAACTTAATAAATCGTTTATGTTGCATTACACATAGGTAAAACTTATGTTGCTTGGACTCTTCAAAAATATTTCCTGTTGATTAGCGGATCCTCCAAAACCTATGTATTTCGAGGGGTCCGAGGATGGAACCACCTGCACAAAGATATATTGGATAAGCAAATGCATGATCTTGGTTAGATACTGCACTTTGGACATTCTGAAAATATACACCATCCAACAGTAGTGAAATTGATGGAAAACTTAGTAATCTAAGGTATCATTACACATTCTATTTCTTGGTGACAACAGATACGAATTGAAGTATAAACATTGCTTCTAAAAAACTTTCCTATATGCGTTTCGAGTTGAAGGCAGTGAACCCAATATGCTAGGGGGTCGTTTGGTTTGAAGGGATATTACCTTCCGGATCATAAAGGTCGAGGTAAGGTTTGTGTGCATCCTACCCTCTCCAGACTCACTTTGTGGTCGAGACTCACTTTGTGGATTACACTGAGTATATTGTTGTTGTTGTTAATCTTTCACAGACATGATGTTTTTTAAAAAGTACGGTATCAATAACTACTACTACACAAATAGGGTAACAATTTTTTTTTTACTTCCGTGGTAAGTTCTATATGCTGACAATGCATGTAAAAATATGTACACAATCAAGTAACTTATAAGGTAATTTACAGGTTGTAAGTCTCTACGATAAGCATTAATCGATAATATGATAAAAATGATAACAAAGTTCTAATAAGTTGCGATAGAATAGTTTTGCCAAAATGTATTTAAAAGTAAATCAAAGCACATGGTCTTTACTTTATGAAACAATGAAAATGGAATGATGCCTGATTAGATGTTCACATATATACTAGAATGAAATCCTAGGCAGACACTTGTAAACTTAATCAATCTTAATCTCAATTTTTTGAAATTCCTTGGGAGAGTACTGATTCTAACTTTTGTGTGGTTGTATGTTTACTATTTGAAGGTTATGAGGTTTTATTACCTCTGGATATACAATAATAACTAGATTCACAATTAAATATTTATATATATTTAATGAATACAATAATAACTAGGTTCACAATTAAATATTTATATATATTTAGTGAATATTGTGAAACCGCATATAGATCCGCCCACGTGCTTCATGAGGAGCTTTCTAACTTATAATTAAGTTCTTTAATTTGTTGAGCTAATTAACAATTTAACCAAAGTGGCTTTCTAGATAGATTCTCCAGGTAAGTACCTTTTTCTTAATTTCTCAATCAAATATTTTCTGGATATAAAATATTTCTCTCATAAATTTTTTTCCTACTCATTTTGACAGCATCTCAATTCTCAAACATCACATTCATGTTTTATTCTTTCTCCAATTAATGTACTACGACGTCGAATACTTAAAGCTATAAATTTGATTTTTCTTCTTGATTAACTTTCCTTATAAATATTTGTAAAACTTATGTTTTTAAATCTACAAATATTTCTTGTTAATTACACAGAAGGTTATACTAAAAATATAACAATTGCTCTAAAATAATTGAACTTATTTTTCTCCCACAAAATTATTCAACTTTCGCTAAATTTCCCAACACATCATTTTACCAAAATCGGGTGAAGTTGGCCGGAAATTACCCAATTTCATTGAAAAATATTGTTTTAAACTGAAAAAATTTCTTGATTCAAATAACTTAGGTAGAATACCTAAATACCTCTCTAAATTTGGCACTTTCCTCTAACTATCAATAGTTTTAATTATCCCCTGAATTTGGCTATTTAATAGTCTTAACCCCTCAGGATCTCATCTTAAGAGATAAAATTTTCTGTCCATGACATTTTTTAAAGTAAAAAATATTTTTTTACTTTTTAAAACTCATTAGTTTCTTATACTTTATTTTTCGAGTCAAATTAGTTAAAAAGAAAATGATAAACTCCACCTTTTAGGCAAATAATGAATTTTTAGCCAACATTTTCATACATATTTTGCCCGAAGAGAAGAAATCACTGTTGAAATAGATAATCATTACATCTAAAGTACGATATAACAAGAATTATATAGTTGGAACTTTATTATTCTGCTATTTTTTTTATTTCACTAGAAATAAAGGAGCTCTAACCAATTTTTTTTTTTTTTTATCAATTTGACCTGAAAAAATAATTGTTGAAATAAATAGTCATTGCAGCTAAACAAGAAATAAAAAAGTACACAATTAAAACTCCATTATTTTAGTTAAATATTTTTTATTTGATTAAAAATAATGGAACTCTCTTTGCCACATCAACGTCTAGAGGGTAAATGCTATCAAAAGCTAAGGTCAGAGGGTAATTAATTAAGACTACCAATAATTTAAAGAGAATCTGAATAAAACACGCCAAATTTAAAAGTCTTTAGATATTCTGCCAATAAATTAGCCAGATCCGGAATATAAACCTATATGTTATCGAAGTAATTGGATGTTTGTGTACATTAGCAAAGTCCTAAGAAGATGATCGTAATTAATTTGAAAGGTATAAGTAAGGTGCCTAATTTGGTCTCTAACTTTAGCACATATTTTATACTCCTATGATTGAATATTAGTCAAAAAGTAGGAGGCGTACTTATTCTGAGTTCAATTTCTAAGCTCATTGAGAAACTCTTGATTATACCACCAATGAGGAATGAGGAACAAATAGTAATTTCTCCGTCTCAAAATCCTTATCGTGTTTTTCATTTACACGTCTCTTAAAAAATATTAGTGTTTTAATTATTTTATACTCTTAAAAATATTTTACCATGTAAGCTCTCCTCAATAAATATTTAGATGCATGCGGAAACATTGATTTTGTTTTGGTATGTGAACTCATAATGTCAACTGATTGATGTAGTTAATACAAGAGTAAAATGAAAAAAATTTAAATTTTATCTTGGTTAAATAAAATAATATATTTTAAAACAAATAATTTTAGTAAGAATGACAAGTATTTAGATACATGGAGTAGAAGATAAGGATTTATCATAACATAAAATTGGACTCATAGAAGATAAGAATTTGCTATTAATAAATCATACTGAATTCAACGGATTTTGGAATATCCAAGTCAGTCAAGAATACAAATTATTCATGAAACCAACACAAGCCAGTAATTGGCATGCAGTAAAAGTAAATTTTGACTAATAATCTTTGGGTTGACAGAAACAACTATTTGTCCCTTTAACAAACAAACAACCACCACCCTTGAAAAATGCCTCAATACAAGCTTCATTACAATCTTTATATTCAGAACATCTTCCTATATTAACTGCTTGATCTCTAGCTTCAGTACCTGAAATGAAAATTACAAGAGCCAAACAAAAGAATCCAATTAGTATAATTGATCTCTTTGTGGCCACCATTTTATCGGATCAAAGGCTTATAGACTGTCAAGCTTCTCTTTTGTGACGTTGTGTGTGCAATCATGTATGTCTATTTATACAAAAAATTCAGACTTTTCTTTGGAATATGTTTGAAAATGTGTCCATATATTTGATAACCAACTAATAGTCATTCTATAAAAAATTATTTATTTATTTGCTATGATAGTACTGATTCTGATCTACATTGCTTAGTAGTCAACTTGGGTTGATATAGCAAAATAATAATTATGTTACAGTGGAAAATTGGCAATGAAGGATATCCTACTCAATTCATGATTGATTTATTGTAGATATGTTTATTGAGAATGTAAATAATTTTTGCATTGCGCGTGTATCTTAAATGACTATATATACTCTCTCAGTCCCATTTGAAGTGTCTTAGTTTGTCTTGACACAAAATTTAAGAAATAAAAGAAATTTTTGAATCTTGTGGTCCTAAATTAAAGATGTGTGTAATCTACTAAAATGTCTTTTGAGTCTTGTGGTTTAAACTTGCCATGTAGGATGTTTGAATTGTCAACTTGCTAAATATAAAAAGAGACACTCTTTTTTAAACAAATCAAAAAGGAAAGTAAGACACTTAAATTGGGACGGAGGAGTAATATATTATTTATTGCATTTTAGTTACCATATTCCTACTATATATAAGTGGCTAAGAGGTACGAACACCGCAATACCTTATTATACAAAAGGTAATATAGATTGTACTTTACACCTCGGAACGCATTCTTTTTATAGAGTTAAACGCGCTTTCAGATCTTCTTAACCCGAAATGGTTGGGGAGAGGAAAGGTTCCCCTTTTAGGGTACTCTCGGAAACATATCTAGTGGAGACGGAGTGGTTTAAGAATATTGTAGACATTTACCTATTGTTGTATGTGTAAAGTCCCGTAAATTACTAGGCTCTAAGTACGTTGGTTACAAGTCTAATGACATGAACAAGATATGTTTATTCTTCTAATGGCAGTACACAATACTTGTTAAGAAGTATAGTTAGTAACATATTAATATAATAATCATTGGATCAAATTCCAGGGAGAATATATAAGCAACTTTAGCAAATATAATTAGTAACATAAAATTAAAATTAAAAAAAGTAACAGAAGGTCACGTTTCTCAAGGGCTCATTGGCATCAGTAGGTCATTGGTTAAATTGACTACTAGTTTAACTTCTTAGTAAGTGTGAGTCCTTGGGAAATTCTGCAATGTCACTGGGATAAATACTCCTTATTTGGCTACTTTTCATCGGATCTGAAAAAGGCTCTCTATTTTCAGAGAAGGAAATGTATGTTGCTCTTTCTGTATACTTCTTTCGGCCTTTGATCTCAATTTATGTGATGTAATTTCACATGCACTTTAAGAAATAAAAGAAGATTTTTAAATATTATGATTTAAAATAAGTTAAAGATATTTGTGTGGTTATAAATCATCTCGTTTTGCATAAATAGTAAAGTTTAAAGATAAATATATTATCAAATAAAAAATATGACATTTTTTTGATACATACTAAAAAGAAAAATGAGTCATTTTTGTTGAGACAGAGGAGTAATTCTTTCTTTCTTGCTCGATTTCTTCTTCTTCTTTTTCTTTGTTTGCTTTGCTTTGGGGGTTTAATTCTTCCTCTTTCTTTTTCTTTTTCCTTATGAATTTCAATGGTGTATTTTCATATTCTCTTAGTGTTCTATCAATAATTTTTCACCATACAAGTATTTGAGACTGAATTTTTTTAATTTTAACTTGCTCTAATCTTTTTGAGTTGCTATATGTGTTGCATGTTACTTATTCTTCCTCTTTCTTTTTCTTTTTGGCTGGATTTAACTGCTATTTTCCCCACAATTTCTTGGTGTTGGATGATTAATTTTTCACCATACATATGTTTGAAAGTGAAATTTTCGGATTTGATATGCCCTAATTTTCGCCGATTTGCTCTATGTGTTGCATGTGATGGCTATGGCTTGAGATAATGGCGGAGCTTAAGTAACAACAGTTGAAATTTGATAATTTAATCTCTGTTTTTTTTATTTCATAATAAAATTTACTTCTTTAGCTTCTCCGCTAATTTTGGCTGAATTTGATAAATGTATGTCAATAATTTATACAGATTGGAAATATGCATGTGTTTCAAAATAATTTTTGGGGATATCGTCTTCTCTAATTCTATATTATAATGCGTACCACTGATTTTGCTATTAATTGCGAAGAGTAAAAAGTTTCTCACTTTAATAATATGCTGAAATATACCTTTTCTGTTGGCGGACTGCTACTTTAACTTTGAATTTCATATAGTTCTGTTCGGTTATATTATAATGTACGGACACTTTGAATTTTGCAGGGTTTTTAAACTCAAATTTGCCCGAGCCGAAGAAAACAACGTTAGACGTGAGTTTTGAACTTCTTTTGTTCTATATTTTCAGTAATAACATCAAATGATTGTACTTCATATTCCACGTTATCCTAAATAGACATGTGTATTTTAATAACAAATCAAACATTAAGATTACACCATTTCGACTTTAACAAAGGAACGTTATGAAAAACTTGACAAATCAGATGTCCGCAATAAAAGAAAGACGGACGTAGTCCAAATTGTGAAGAGAAGTGAACATTCATGAAAAATAACTGGACATGACTGGACCTTCATGTCTTTCTGCCCAAAATAGCGGGAAAAAAAACCTTAATTGACGTAGCACTTACAGAAAAATGTCAGTTGAAAACTGTCTTCAATTGTGTTAGTGAGAGCCCAACATTTCGTCTTGATTGCCCTTTCTTTGTTCTTTCCCGAGTGAAGTGAGCACTAGCTCAAAGGAAATTTATCCTCTTCAGATAAAAAATCGTAGTATAAAAAGCTAACTACATATACATTTCACTTCTACGGATTCTATTATTGATTTAAACGGCTACTTGTAGATCATATCTTGCTCTGAATAAAGTTCAACTGTCAAATTATGTCATCAACATTATTTGAGCACAGAGTCATTTTGAGTTTTTGTAGAAATCTAACGCAAATGTCTCAAAACAAGAATATTTGTACCAAGTAATTTATATGTAACCACACGTTCATCTCCGATGTCAGAGAAGTATTGTGTGTGATGGTTATTTCAACTTGCCAAAAATGATAGTTGTGGGTGTTTAATTGTAACAAAACGGTTTTATAAAACTCATGAAGTTATTTGACCTGCGTGCAATGAATATGACATTAAAGTCATTTTGGTATCTGATTCATCTTACATTACAATTTGTGGCTATCTTTTCTTATTAATTGTTGCTTGCGTTTGAGTTTCATTATTTCGTTCTCAGTTATGGATTTCATAACTTTATCTGCTGGTACAATCTCTCCTTCCCAATGTCTACTATTATTGCCTGTCAAACAGTTGGCATTGGCAGACAGCATCCGTTCTCCTACATTTATCTGTTTTCTGTAAAATTTTGGATGAAAGAGTTCCTCTGTGGATTGAGCTTTTCTAGGAAGACAATGCACATTCAGAGGAGAGTAAGTTCCTTTGAAATTTTGCCATCCATATTTTCCAATTACCTAACAGGGTGTTTTGGTGTTAATTGATAACTCATGCAAACTGGGAATACATATAATAACGTGCTGCATTTTCAACTTCTGTTTTCACAATAAAACTTTTGTATATTAGTAGGCGACATTGGAGAAAAATAATATATTTTAGATTTTATCTATCACAAGCTTCTATATACACGCATGCAATATTGTATCAGTCAATTTGTTGTGATGAGTATCCGATCAAATTTAGTGGCTACGGTGATATGAAATGTAATATATTTAATTTATTATAATTAAAAAGAAAGAAAAGTTATATTGATCAGTTTATTGCAGCAGTAGCATTCGATCATATGCTTTAATAAGATGTTGGTATTAAAGGCAGAGTATTATTGTTATTACAGGTGAAAATACTACAGTGGAAGTGGAATTTAAGCTTGTTAGGCCAGAAAAGAAGAACATGATTTTCAAGAAATAATTTCCTTTTCATTTTCAATTGCAAGTCTATTACAACTTTATTTGTGATTGTCTAATACTAATACGGTAAGAGTATATTAATCTCTCTTGGGACCCTTTCTCATTAATACAAAATATATATAAGTGTACAATGTTGAATCCTTCTATAATAAGGATCTCAATTCTACCATAAATATACAACACAAAATATGGTAAATACTTCCTATGTACACGTGCTAATACACCCCCTCAGTCTGAGCGGGAGGAGGTCGGACACAAAAACTGAATCTGAAGTCAAGGAAGAGCTGTCTAGGGAGGCCTTTTGTGAATATATCCGCATACTGATAGGAGGAAGGCACATGTAATACTTTGATATGCATGAGAGTAACCTTCTCACGAACAAAGTGTATGTCCATCTCAATATGTTTGATCCGCTGATGCTGAACCGGATTATGAGATAGATAGATGACAAATATGTTATCACAATAAACCAAAGGCGCCTTACACAACGGACACTGAAGCTCCAAAAGAAGGTTTCGGAGCCAACAAATCTCAGCAACAACATTAGCAACACCTATGTACTATGCTTCTGCACTCGAACGGGATAATATAACTTGTCTCTTGGCAGACCAAGAAATGAGATTATCCCCCAGAAAACACAATAGCCTGAGGTGGATCGTCGCATGTCTGGACAGCCTGCCCAATCAGCATCCGTATATGACAACAACCTGGTCGGTGCTGAGGGATAGAGATGTAATACATAATCAAGTGTGCCCTTAACGTATCGAATGATACGTTTAAGGGCAATAAAATGAGGCTCCCTGGGGCATGCATGAATAAGCATACCTGCCGAACAACATGAGCAATATCAGGCCTGGTGAAAGTAAGGTCCTGTAGGGCACCTGCAAGACTCCGGTAGAGAGTGAGATCTGACACTAGATCACCATCCAAAGTAATGAGCTTTGATTTAGAGTCAACTGGAGTAGACATGATCTTGCAATTTGCCATTTTAGGCCTGTACACAATATCCTCTGCATACTTACGTTGACAAAGAAACGTAGTGTCTGCAGATCTAGTCACTGAAATCCCAAAAAGTAGCTCAACTTCCCCAAGTCACTCATAGCAAATTCTATTTTGAGCAGTGCAATGATCTTATTTTTGAACAACTCAGATGAGGCAGTGAGCACAATATCATCCACATACAATAACAAATATGCAATGCTACTACCTCTATGAAAAATAAATAGAGAATTATCACACTTGCTGTATACAAACCCAATCTGCAAAATATATTGTGCAAAGCGACCATACCACGCTCGAGGGGCCTGTTTCAAACCATAAAGTGACTTACGGAGACGACATACATACTGAGGGGCTGCAGGATAGACAAAGCCAGATGCCTGGTGCATATAAACAGTTTCTTTCAAATCCCCGAGTAGAAAATCATTTTTCCAACAAGTTGATGAATCGACCAATGCTTACCCATAACAATGCTCAGAACTATGCGAATAGTAGCCGGTTTGATAACCGGACTGAATGTCTTACCACAATCAATACCCTACTGTTGATTAGTGCCATTAGCCATAAGTCTCGCCTTATACCTCTCGAGCTCACCACTGTCTCTGTATTTGTGATGAAAAATCCACATGCATCGGATCACGTTCACCCCCTCCGGTCTAGGAACCAAATCCCAAGTGTGTTGTTTCGTTAAAGCATTAAATTCCTCACACATGACCGCATTTTAATTAGGGTCTAGTTTGGCTAGTTTTGGGTTTTTGGGAATTGGTGAAATGGTTTGGGTAGACAGGTTAAACTGAACTTTGGGTTTGAAAATCCCGTGTTGGGCACGGGTTTCCATGCGGTGAGTGGGAGCAGGGGTACTGTTGGTATTTGGGTGTGGGGCTAGTTCTGGTTACTATTCGATAGGACTGGATTTGTTGGGTAACTGGATTCGACGGTGAAGGATGTCGGTAATGGGGATTCTGGGTGTAACATCGGGTGTGGTGGTGGTGGTGATCGGGGTAGGCCGACGCCATTTAGGTTATGGATGGTGGGGTAGACGTCGATGGTGGGGTGGGGCTAGGAGTTTGGTTTGCTGGTGTGAATATGACAGTCTGGGTACCGGGGTGGGTTTATCCTGGGGTTCCGGTGACATGTGGGGTGTCGACGGGGTCATTCTGGCTAATTGGAGGAGCGATGGTCGGTGACACAGCGAGTGGTGGTTTATTCTGTAGGCTCGGAGGAGAGATGGTGACAGGGGGATGCCTGGTAACTGTTCCGGCAGTCGGCGAGACTGGATGGTAGGCCGACCGAATTCCGGTGGTAAAAGATGGTGATTGGATAGTACGGGTGGTGGTGGCGGCGGATTGACGCATTTCATGAAGTATGACGGGGGATGTGTCGGACTGGTCTAGAAAGCTATAGTCCGTGTTTTGGAATTTTTGAATATTTGCAAAAGGAAAAATCATCTCGTCAAACGTTACGTGACGAGAGACGTGAATTTGTTGGGTGGACAGGTTATAGCACAAATAGCCCCTATGATTAGATGAGAAATCTATGAGGACACATGTAGTGGTTCGGGGTGCTAATTTATGAGGACGGTGGACGCAAAGTTTGGGTAACACAGGCAACCGAAAATTCGAAGGTGATCATATGAGGGAATCCGACGGTATAAAATTTTGGTTTGGGTCATGTTATGAAGAGTACTCGTTGGTAAAATATTAAGGACGTATTCTATCATTTTGACTGCATAAACCCAAAAAGAGGAAGGGAGAGAGACATGAAACAGGAAAGTACGAACCATGTTATTTATCGTGCGAATGATTCGTTCTGCTTTGCCATTCTAAGGGGAGGTGTGGGGACACGAAAATTGAAAAACTTTGCCATTATTTTTACATAATTTTTGAAATGTGGAATTATTAAACTCACAACCATTATCACATTGAAAAGATTTGATGGTTTTTTCAAATTGCGTTTTGATAAAAGTGCGAAATTCCAGAAATTTAGCAAAAACTTCCGACTTGAACTTTAGTGGGTAGATCCAAATAAAGTGAGAGTAATCATCTAATAAGACTAGATAATATTTATGACCCAGAGAGCTAGTAATGAGAGACATCCACAAATCAGCATGAACAATATCAAAAGGAGCAAACGTAACACTAAGAGATGATTTAAACGGAAGGCGAACATGTTTTCCTAACTGACAAGAAACACAATTTTGGGCAAGTTTCCCATTATTACAACGAATAAAATTATTGCTTCTAAGAAAATTAAAAATAGGGGCTCCTGGGTGTCCAAGCCTATTATACCAAGTTGATGGAGAGATGGCCGCGATGGAGGTGTGTGAGCGAGAACTGGCAGCGGAGGTGGATGGGAAAGTATAGAGATCCCCCGTGCTATTGCATCTCGTAAGAGGTGTCGTACGGAGATCCTTCACAGTAAAACCAAAAGGGTCAAAAGTCAGCAGAGACAGAATTATTACGAGTAAATTTTCGAACGGATATTAAGTTTTTAATGAGGTTAGGAGCATACAGGACGTTATTTAGGAAGAAGGGTGGGTGAGGTGGTTGGGTGTATGTAGTACCATAACCCTGAATTGGAATGCAATGGCCATTACCAACAATGATATATTGAGGATACTTTAAACGAAACAGTTCTGGAAGATTACGTGCAAACCGGGTGAGGTGAGATATGGCCTCCGTATCCATGTACCAATTTTTATCGGGCTGCTGTATATTTAGGGAGCTGAAGGCCTAGCCCAAATCAGTGGGGGCCAGGCCCACTGGAACCTGCTGCTGCGACGTGAAGTGGGCATATTGCTGGCCTGGTCCAGGTGCGAAAAAGGGCCTCTGCCTTAGGCCTGGTCCGGCGCCCAATATACCCATAGAAGGGTAAGTCTGCTGGGCCTAAAACACATGACGTTTAATTGGAAGGGTGAGGTAAGACCTATAATGCGGAACAACTAGTGAAGCTGGTAGCTGGAACACAACCCAGTTCGGGTTGATGGGACACTGGCATGTAGAGGCCCACTAACCAGAAGTAGGGGCCTGCTACTGGCCTTTTCCACCGTGGCCACGCCCCTTCCCTTTTCCACTGTTTCTGCCCGACCACCTCTGCCACCGCGACCGTCCCGCGGCTGGCTGTTTGGGGTGGCGGCTGGTTGGTGGTGGTGTTATGTTGCGGCGTGTTTTCACTTGCTAACGTCTTTTGGTTATGTTCGTCCTCTTTGACACGTCTGGTTTCCTCCAAAAGTAATTGGGAGCGTGGCTTGTTGAAACTCGATAGTGGGTCGGCTTGTTGATTATGGTTGTGAGAGTATCAAATTCACCTTTCGGTAAACCCGCAACAAGTTGTAGGACCATCTTAGTGTCGAAAATGGGCGTCCCCACATTGGATAATTGGTCTGCAACAAATTTCAATTGTCTGCAATATTCAGACATGTTGGAAAAACTTTCGAGACGTGTATTAGTGAATTGTTCCTCCAAATACACTGCTCGAGTATTTTTTTTGTCCGAAAAATTTCTTCCAATAGAATCCATAATTCACGAGCCGTGGCACATGTTTTCATGATCGTGTGGAGGGGGTCTTTAGATATGGTGCCATAGATCCACTGTTTGATAATAGCATCAAGACGACGCCATGTCGAGTCTGCAATTTCTAAGGGGCGAGAGATGGAGTCGTCGATATGATCAAGTACGTTGTACGCACAAGTGTGGATATTGAAGAGTTCAACCCACGAAGAGTATTAACCGTCTTCCTGATCAAGAATAATGGGATGAAATTCTTGATATTTGAGACGGTGAAAGCATGATGGAAAGGGGATGTAGATGAGGGAGGGGAGTTATCCACGACGGTTGTGGAGGATGCGGAAGCATTAGGAGATGTGGGAGGAGACATGGTGGCTCAACGAAAACACAGAAACCCGTTAAAGGAAAAGGAAAGGGATAAAAAAAATTCCAACCAAGGAGGCAGAGAAGTGTATTAATCTCCCTTGAACACCCTTTCTCATTAATACAAAATATATATAGGTGTACAATGTTGAATCCTTCTATAATAAGAATTCCAATTCTACCATAATTATACAACACAAAATATGGTAAATATTTCCTATGTACACGTGCTAATAAATACTTTTGTTACTTTATTTTGTTTCACCTTCATTATTTCAGTTTTTTGCTCTCTATCGTGGTAGTTGTTCGTTCGTGTGTCTGTTGAACACTTCAGAGTCTGATAAGTAGTGCTCTTCTATTAGATTGCATTTTTTTCTTAGTTCCTTCCGCTTGAGGAGTTTTCAGTTTATATAATCAAGAAAAAAAACCTTCGTCTTCTTCTTTTAAAATGAAAAAGTAAACCACCTTAATAAGATAGCTTTGATTGCTAAGCAATCCGGACACGTACGTTTGTGTGTATGATCTTTACTGTCAAACTTAATATATAGGTATCTATAGGTCTTCTATTATCTATTGAAAGGTTGCGTATTTATTATTTGTACATACTGAACTGCAATGATTTGCAGAGTCGTGACAAAGTTCATTAAGAGACTTGCTGAGATCTATATCAGGTTACGTATCTGAACAGTTATCCTAAGATGATCTGTTTTTAGTCACTTCACTTACATGTTGCTCTACTGAGATAACTAGAGTTCCAAAATTGGTTGTTATAACATGTAATTTTTTGTGCTGAAAATCAGGTTATGATTATCTCGAGCGCTGATGTTTCTGGTAGAAAGTATGACAATATTGCTATCATATCAGGTGTTCCATTTGAACTATGTCCCATCTCTTTATTTCTGTACTGAAATTTTCTTTTCAGTAATAGCACTAACAATTGTGCATTCAAAGCTATATTCATAAATTGAAAAAGGATGAAGCTTGATAGATTAATCTAATTTATATTATATGATACTGAAACTAGAAAGCTTCTTATGACAAGTTAAACTATAGGGCTTTTGTGCATAGCTTTGCTCACCTCTTCTGAAAGAAAACAATAATTTTTTTTGAGATTCTCTACAGTTTTGTATTTAAAATTAAATACGATTTTCAGTAGTTCCTTAATATGTGATGACTTCTCTTTTGTTTGATTGAGTTGAAAATTTCTCAGTATAAAAGTAGATTATAAAACCTTAAAAAATGGTTATCTACAAACAACAACCAAATATCTATACTAATTGAATCCTCATAAGTAGACTAGAAGTTCACTAGATATCGAAGACATGCCCTCATAAACAATTCCACACCTTCAAGGCTTTCTTGTTCATTTTCCTCATATAACAGTCAAGAAGCTATATCCCAGTGAACAAAACTTCAGGTTACATGTCTTTTATCTTAGGTTTAGGTTGAAAGATTTATATTTAACACCCGAGAGATGTTGTGTTATGAACATAATTAATAGCATGATTTATAATTCAGTGGTACGGTACAAAAATTTCTATATTTCATGATATGAAGAAAGTAGATGCTAGGCTTAATGAGTTATAATATTGATGACATTCTAAAAGGTGGTTTGATGTATTTAGGTTTCACGTTTAGGGAACAACTGCAAGTTTTTAAATATTTACGTCAGTTATATATATATGTCGATTTGTATAATGAACAAGCTCTTACCTCCTCGGTAAGACAAAGAAATTTGTTGGATGATTCATCCATGTCAAAGAGTAGAACACATACATATATAACTTATAGGAGCTGTGTTCTTTCAGTAAATGAAGAGAAGCTGTCGGTACTTGGCTTTGAGGTAAGTATATGCTTTTTCTGCTTTACAAAACTGTCTTGTTGTGATTCATGGAATTGACCAGTGACTTTGGAAGTCTGGAAGGTTCTACCATTTTTGGCATAGAGAGTTGTTCGCTGTTTCTTCCAATATTGTTTCTGGTTTTAGTGTTCAGATTCAGAATTCATTTTACTGCTAGCCAAAAGGATGCATGCACTAGGATTTATCGAATGATGTGAGAACCATATACCAGAATCTCATTTGATTATGTTTGCCAGGAATAGAAGTAAGCTGTGTGTCATCTTGAAGTGCTACAATACAATGTAAAGAATTTTTGGAAACCAAACAAGTGTTTAATGGTGAAAGTTACCAAGGTACTTATAAAAAAGGTGCAAGTTATTGAGGTTTAGAGAAGTAATAGATACTTTATTTTGTTATTGATAACCACTCAAGTTACTTGGAGGACTTTGAAAGGAAGAAAAGGAGACTTTAGGCATTTCCCCTCTATGTACAAAAAATAAAACTAGGAAAAAACCCTGGGTAAGTTAGTGGAGAGAAATGGTTAAAGATCTATATTTGAAAAATGGAGAGAATATTATGCGACTTATTTTCCTAATTCTTGTTGAGTTCCTCTTGGATTGTCATGTGTATTGTGTGGTCAAGAGATAAATCTAGGATAAATTTCTATATTCTAAGACATACTCGATAGTCATGCTGGTGGGAAATAGCATGTACCCGGTGAAATAATTGAGATGTGCAAGCTAGCCCAAATATATCCATATCAATAAAAAAAAATGATATGAACCATTTTACAGTCTTGCCTTAGAAGTATTGGCTGCTCTGATAGTGCATAGGGATTGCTCTTCATCGACATGAACTATAACGGCTATATTTTAGACATAAGTAGACATAGGGTTCAAGCGTCATGGTTTAATTGGATCTGCATTATGTAGGTGATTATGATGGGCTTGCTAATCGTCAGTGGTTCAGCAAAATACTTCAGAAAAAGGCGAGCTGCAGCTGTACCTGGTGGTGGACCAGTTAGACTTCCGACTAATTCTCAATTCTGACTAAAAATCTGTACGTTTGCAGCTTAGGATTCTTTCTTTATCATTTTATTTGTTTGGTTAGAGGTGCGATCCTAATTGAGTTGTTGTTAAACTTGTTTGAATCCGTGTAAATTGTTGTAATCCGTTCTATCATCTTATATTTAGAAGAAAATAGAGATTTTATAGTTCATTCCAGTTAATCTTCATCTCTACTTATGTCTTCGCTATAGACATAAGACGATGAAGAGCAACTCTGGACTGGGTAGAAGGTGATCATGTCCTGTTGTACTATAATGTTCGCTTGAACCTTTCAAATAGTCCACAGGATTCTTAGTCTACGACTCTTCTTTCGGTTCTATATGGTTGGCAGAAAAATTAGAATTTTCAAAATCATCATGTTTTGCCTATATATTTATACTCTTGTTTCTGAATGAAAAATGTATACAAGTTTAAGACAAATATTTTACTTTTAAGGAGATTAGAACCGTGTCTTGGCACCTAAATTCACTTTAGCACAATCCATATGCTTGAAGTTTAAACATAGTAGTAAGCTACTGGAGGTATCAATACATGACATGATTTTGCACCATCTTGCATTTATGAAATTCTCAATATTTCAGTAGCATATTCTGAATTGAAGAAAAAAACACATGTTTACACTATCTGAAATTTATTTTCAACTGAATAAGCCTGTTTAATTTTGTTTTTAAGTGTTCGATATCATTTGAAACTTCTGATTGAACGTAAGGTTTACACCATGCTTTGGAGAGTTTCCATAATTCCAAATACATTTCTGTAGCATATTAAGGAAGTGTAATCCCACAAGTGAGTCTACAGAGGTAGTGTACGCAAACATTACCCCTACCATGAGGGTAGAAATGTTATTTCCGATATTAAGGATTAAAAGAATGCATTTCACTATCTAAAATTTATTTTTTCAGTCTTAACATTATTTGAAACTTTTATAATTGGATGTAAATTTACACCATGGGTTTTCCATAACAGAGGCAGAAACCAATTGGGAAGTTCCATGAATTTAAAATGACTAGACAAATTATACAAACGCACGCCTCAAACTAGTACTTCATTTCCTTGGAAAAATTACCAACGTATGACCTGTCGAAAATGAAAAAAAAAAGATGCTCCTTAAAGATGGCACAAAAACTAAATTGATTAACCATCCACGATTCATGCGCCAAGAGCCATAGGCAGAGGACTTGGTATCTGAAAAAAAGAACTTGCTTTCTCACGATGAACTTCAAATTACAGATCACAATGTAGCATGTTATTGCTGCTTCTTTTTGAAAAAAAATATACACGACAAGACACTAAGGCCTTTAGTCAAAACTCTAAAGAATTGATGATGATGATAATAGACCTCAAATAACAGAACTCATTTTTAAACACATCTACAGGGATACGATATTGATGGGCTACAAACAATCAGCTCAAGTATTCGGATCACAAGAAGTAGTCAGGAGTCTTCCTTGTAGTATCAGGCTCGATCTGCCTTGGAGCTGGGTCAAACTGAAGGAAACTCTGCTCCATGTTTTCACTTATTTCTAGAATTGCAGCCATATTGCCACACCGGTAACAATAGTTTGGAGCACTAAATACTGTTACAACATTCTTATCCTGCCAAAAAGCAACCAATATCATGTTAAAAGTACAAACTTAATACCTGAAAGACAATAAGTTCCACCTAAATGAACAAAAGTGGAAATTTTTCCATTAGAGATGGGGTAAAAAGTGTTCGGTTTATATCCACAGACCTGACACCAATTATAACCTTCCATGACAAGCTGATGGGCTCTAGAAATCAGTGAGAGACCATTAGTGTGATTGAACTGAGATGCTATATCCTGTCCAAATGTGTAACCAGCCCCGCGAGGTGATATTCCCCAACCACAGCGATCATCTGGATCAGACCACAGGAGATCACACATTGGCCCCTCATGTGGCACCTAACCACCACAACAAAGATGCAAAACAGTAACCTTGGCATAAAGATATAAAAATTATGAAACATCTGAAACAATGGAAGCCCACTAATGTAAATAGTTGCGGAGAAACTAAAAGATAGTAATATGTTATAGTAAATTGCCTTCTCTAGATCCGAAGAAGAACAGGAAAAGTGGATCACATTAACTGGTGAATGGGCTACACTACAACCCTCTATGTAACATATAAAACATTGCCAAACCTATCTTATAACACATTAGAAAAGAAAATGATTCTTTTGAACACATCATAATAAAAACACATAATATTCTTCCTGTTCAAGTCTTGATTGGTTTGGTTATGTATATGTAGTCCTGGTGAATAAAAAGGATGTAAACCACATAAGACAACAAGCTGTTGAGGCACATGATCAATTTTGTTACGTAAATAGGAGATTAACTTGATACATGGTGTCAGATAGAGCAAGAGGATGGAGAGCAGGCAGTGACAAAATACAAAGCGAGCTAGTTTAACATATCATGAACATGTAAGAGTTTGAATCACACAACTATTTCTATACCTCTTGTATGCGATCCAGTGCTCGGATGTTATCGAGTGTATCAAGGGATGGTGAGAGTCCTCCATGCAAACAGAATATCTACAATTTTAAGTAAATTAGGCTTGTCAAAAACCCGTCAACAATTACATTCAAGTAAATACCAGTACAGTAAGAGCTCAAACCTGACTCTCTATGAGTGCCGTCAATGGTAGATAATCAAAGAGATCAGTGAAATACTTCCAAACATTAGCATTTCCATACTTCCTCAAGCATTCATCATAAAACCCATACCTAGCAGGAAAAGAGATCTGTCAATTAATGCAAACATGACTTGAACCTGCAGTCATATTGTATACAGTGTAAAACAAGTAGGGAAGCTGATCATGAATAGCATAGATGATCCATGCCAACAAGACTGCCCATATACGTATCAAATGAAAAACTAAAAGCATTGCCTACAGAATCTTCATTGATAAGTAACCATAAGTTAAACATCTATCGAGTGGTTAGAGAACAAAGTTGCTTAAGTGAACCTTGTGCTCTGTAGAATTATCTCAATGCACAAGTGGAGAGCGTGTAATGTCCAAGTGTGACTCAAGTTATCAACACCAATCCTTTGGTTAAAAAGTAACTAAAGACAAATGTGTAAGAAGAGACACTCCTAAAAGATTTATCAACTTAAACATTCAAGCTTCTAATATGACATCATTGTCCAACTACTCAGTTACGATATCCTCCTGTTAAATTTGATTGCTAAGTTTGTCCATGCAAAGAGTTTCATGACTTTTAGAGACCAAGCGTGGGGAATGGCAATATTAGGAGCTTGACTTCAGGTATACATGATCTTCACATAGACCTTGTAAACGATTTTGCTTGTATTAGCAAAATCACTCACCAGGAAGAAACATAATAGTTTTCAGATCCAGCAAGAGCACATTTTTAAAAATATTCATGGGACTACCACACATATGGCAACTGAGTAATAAAAATATGGTTCAACTAAATAGGGTAAAGGAACATAAAGTCACATTTAGCTTCATTACAACTTCAAGATGAGAAGGAAACAACTGCTGGAACATCCTCATCTTTGTTGTCCCCAGCTTTCTCATCCTTGCATAACTTCCTCAGCAAAAATAAAATAGTTTGGATAACCACAGCGAGATCGAAAAGAGCTGAAAACATGCTCACTCTCTTCAATGCACAATATATCGGCTTCTAAGAAGCAAATCTAAGGAACAACAATAGATTAAGGCAGAAAACGCGCAATCAATACTTCGTAGGAAACCTGGAAGAAGAACAAAGAAAAGAAAGTGAGCATGGATTGATAATGTACCATAACAGAGAAGGTAAAAGGTATCCTGGAGGTAGAATGTCTAAATGAAAGCAGAAATTAATTTCTCTGCAGGGTGTTACGTTGTACCACTTATCTAGTTGATTGAAATATTATCCCAGCAGTTCTACTACATCAATTTCTATCAAAGCTTAACCGGTCCTGATTAACCTAATCCTGGGGAATCTTAGTAGTACAGTTGGGTGACTACCTGAATTTTCACCTTGTTGGTGAGGGTTCAAATTCTCCACCTTGTAATCCCCTCACGCATTACCCCTTCCCCTTTACCTTTCTCTTTTCCCTTCCCCTTCCCCCATGTATAACAAAAAGTATTTTAAAAAAATAAAAAATAAAAAAGAGAAAAAAAACTAATCATGATCAATGATCAAGGTCCACAACAAGTGCTGGAAAACCGAACCGATGAACAAACTTATCGTGTCAAATAGCATGGCGATGAGAAGGCCATTTATTCTCCAAAACTATTGCTCCCTTCTCATTGACATGACATGTATACATGTTTTTGCTACATAGAATTCGAGTAACACGTTTGTCTTCCTGCTCTCTTCAACTTCTTAGTGCAAAACAGGAGTTGATATCCTGAGTTCTAATACCTGACCTCCATGCTCCTCTTTTATTTCGACACAAATCAAGAAAGGAGACATTTGAGCCATAAAAGCGTAGATTTTACATTGCTACTCTTACCCAACCCAAGGAGAAGCAAAGAGGATATTAAACAAAACACATGCAGAAAGTCAAAATAACATAATTCCACCAAACTGGATAACTTTTTAAAGGAAGTGGCGTCTCGGAACATCCTAGACAAGTAAAACTCTAAGTGACACTGTGACAGAAACACATGCAAACGTATCATCCACCAAACAGCATAAAGTAGACCATTACCAAATATAACGAGTGCACCACATGGAAAACTTTTTACATTCTTAGGCAACATTGCATTTTGGAAACTGTAGGCAGCATTGCATATTAAGTTCTTGTAATTGGAAAATAGCAGTTTAGTAGATTAAACGGAAAATATAAGAGCAATGCAGAAACATCTTTTTTGTTTGGATAAAGTAGCATTGCATAAACGTAAAACTCCCATGTCATACATAAATCAGATCATTTAAGCAATGGAAAAGAATGACATTTGAATATCAGCTGTTAAGAAAGACCAATTATCTTTTCAGACAACCTCACTTACACACTTCAATATGAAGAAAAAGTAAGTGACTCACACTTGAGTGATCTGTCGGCTTTCGTGGTTTCCCCTAAGAATTGTGATTCTATCTCTATAACGGACCTTCAGAGCAACCAAAAGCGTGACAGTCTCGACAGAATAGTATCCACGGTCTGCATTCATTAGGCAATTATTAATGATAGACAATGAATGCTAATGTACTCGACCAACAAGGAAACTGAGGTACTAGTCAACATACAAAGAAGTAACATGAAGAGGTAAGATAAGGAAACCATCAAAGTAAAAAGTGACTAAATTGTACACTGTCATCGCAGTTTATGGAGTGATACCTATATGGTGAATCTACCTTCGATGCAAAAATATTAGAACGAAAAAATAAACCCTGAAAAGGAAGCCTCCAACTACCATCATATCAGTCATTTAAAACAAAAGACAGTTAATAATTTTATGGAACCCATGCTTATCAGATGTAAGTTGAGAGAACACTGCCTTTTTGGTAAAACTATATACAGAAAGCAAAACTCACCAACATAATCGCCCATAAAGAGGTAATTAGTATCAGGAGGATTGCCGCCGATACGAAAAAGCTCAATCAAATCATAAAACTGTCCGTGAATATCACCGCACACCGTCACCGGACATTTCACCGGTTGCACATTCCATTCCTCCACGAGTATCGCCCTCGCTTGATCACACAGCGTCTTCACCTCCGCCTCCGATAACGGCTTGCACTCCATCAATTGCTCGATCTGCCGATCTACATCCCCGTGCGACAGCATTATTTCAACGAAATTTTCTTCGCCGCTTCGATTAGCGAAAAATTTCTCAGATCGAATCGAAGTAAAATCCAATCGCTATAATATTGACTAACGCGCCGACGATTAAAATTAAGCAGAAAAAAAATTATTCAAAAATTCGAAAAATTGAACGTTGATGAAGTAACTAGGGTTTCAATCTCTGAATCGATCTCCTATATTCGTCTCCATTCATACGAAGCTATTGCCAGCTCTCTCTCTCTCTCTTATGTGAAATTTGCAGCAAAATAAAATGAAAAGAATTTTTTTTCATAAACAATAAACAATAGGCATAAACTAAAAATGATGTATGAACTTGACATTTATTCCATGCATATCTAAATCAAAATTTTGATTCTAATTATTCTGAATTTGGCAGTTTGACAATTTTTATTCATTGAATGCTGACATGACAAAGGGCAAATTTAAAAGTTTAATAAAAAACAGTTGTTATGTTGGTATTTTTTAATTAAAAATTGTTCAATAATCTTATTAGTATTATATCTATTTTATTTTACCTCAACTTTTATTTTATATTTTTTTAAAGTTGTAATAGTTATTTGTTCCGACTCTATATTTCCTCTTTATCGTTAAATATATAATAAAAAAAGCTTGACTAAAATTCATTTATTGTTTAGTTATATAAAAAGTTTTAGCCAAAATAATAGAGTTTCAATTGCATTTTTCATTTCTTTCTTCTTTGGATGCAACAAGTATCCATTTTAAAGTTTAAACTGATTTTTTTCTCAATCACATGTGTAAAAGAAATTGCCAAAGCTCCATTACTCTTAGCCAAATTTAAAAGTTTAACCAAAATAATTGAGTTTCAACTTTGAATTTTCTTTTCATTTATTTAATTGTGTACTTTTTTCGTCAAATATGTTTTGTTGGAGCTCCATTATTTTTAGCAAATAAAAGTATTTAAACAAATTACTGAATTTTGTTTTATTTCATCTTTAAATATAATAACGATTTGTTTTAATTGTGTATTTTTCCTTTTTGGCACCAAATCTGTAAAATGATTAGGCGAAACTCCATTATATATATTTAAATAAAAAATTAGCCTAAATAAAGGAGTTCTAAATATACTTTTCTCATCAATTTTGTCCCAAAAAATAATTTAAAAAATTAATGAATTTTAAAAAAATAAAATACATATTTTAGTAATAAAAATGCCACGTGGACAAAAATATCTACATGGTAAATTTAATCATCCTGAAGCCTTTTTAGTACAATTTGCTTTTGTAATAATTTTAAGTTATTCCTCCTAAAACAACAAAAGAATCTCAGAAAGCAGCAATCTACTACTACTCAATTATGAATTGCATCCAGTACGTTTGAATAATTTGTTTGAGAAAATATGAAAGAAAAAAGAGAAAAAAATAAACATTGTTTGGTTTAGCTTTTTCATTGACCTTTTGATAACAATTGAATACGCGGAAACAATTATTTAATAACAATATAATGAAGAATAAGTAGGAACAAACAACAAGGAACTCACATATTAATGGATTCAAGAGAGGTTCCAAAAGAAATACACTTGAAAATCCTTAAACACTCATCAAATTGGCAAACTCTTAATCATCCTAAAGCTAGCTATTGAAAACATCTCTAAGGGTTACTATTTATAGAGCACTACTTGTGGGTTACTATTTACAGAGCACTACTTGTTGAGTTGTTGAGTTAAATTTTGGGAATTTTAGGCTTGTATTATGTTCGTCCTAGTTTTTACTATAGATAAATTAGCACGTTGTTTTTCTTTCAGTAGAGTGGTCGAAAAAAAGAGAGAGAAAATTGTAAACTCAAAACTCCATTATAGTAAAATATGCAGCGGCAAAGTGGACGTAGCTCTCGCATTGAGGGTGAACCACTATAAATCTGTATGTGTTATTTGTTCTTCACTTATTTACTATTTTTCTGATTAGGTAGGATTTGAGACGTAAATCCTAACAACTGGTATAAGAGCGACATGTTTTGTTGCAATTAGGAAAATGATGGGAGGCGAAGATGGTTCGGCGCACGGCATCGGGAAATTCGATGGTATAGATTATGTGTTTTGGAGAATGCAGATTGAAGACTATTTGTACGGCAGAAAGCTTCATCAATCGCTGAGCCCGAAGCCAGAGGAGATGAATGATGCATATTGGAATCTCCTTGACAGACTGGTTCTGGGAGTAATTCGATTGACGCTGTCGAAGAACGTTGCTCACAACGTGGCGTAGGAGAAGATCACCGCTGGCATGATGAAGGTTCTGTCCGAAATGTATGACAAACCTATGGCAAAGAATAAAGTATTTCTCATGAAGAAACTCTTTCATCTAAAGATGGAGGAAGGTGCTCCTATTGTAATGCACGTGAATGAATTCAACACGATTGTTAATAAATTGTCATCTATTGCAATCGAGTTTGACGATGAAGTGCAAGCCCTAATTTTGCTGGCGTCTCTACCGAATAGTTGGGAGCCGATGAGAGCACCGGTTAGTAATTCTGTTGGCAGTGATAAATTGAAATTCAACGATGTTAGAGATCGTATCTTTGCTGAGGAGGTTCACAGGATAGATTCTGGTGAAGCATCAACAAGTTCTGCTTTGAATGTTGAGAACATAGGCAAAAATTATGACAGAAACTACAATCGAAATAAGGGCAAGTCGAAGTCAAGGAATGGCAGGGTTCAATCCAGATCCGGGCGAACACTTGAGTGTTGGAACTGTGGGAAACCGGGTCATATCAAGAAGAATTGCAGGGCATTGAAGAAGGAGGACAACAAGGGGAGTGGAATCAATGTTACCACTGAAGACATTGGTGATGCGATGTTGTTGTCTGTTGACAACCCAATCGACTCTTGGGTGCTTGACTCAGGAGAGTCTTTCCACCCCACCCCACACCGTGATATAATGACGAATTACGTTGCTGCGAATCACGACAAAAATTATTTGGTAGATGGTGAGCCATTAGACGTTGTTGGTACTAGAGACATTAATTTGAAGATGTCAAATGGACATGTGTGGAAGATCACAAAGGTTAGACATGTGCCGAAGCTGATGCGTAATCTGATCTTAGTGAGTCAGCTTGATAATGAGGGACATAATGTTAACTTTGGTAACGGGTCCTGGAAGGTGACGAAGGGCGCTATGGTGGTTGATCGAGGTAAGAAAATTGGTACGTTTTATATGACGACAAGATGTCGTGATATCGTTCAATGTTGTTGACAATACAAAGAAGACAGAGATGTGGTACTGCAGGCTGGGGCATATGAGCGAGAAAGGGATGAAGCTTTTAGTGACTAACGACATGATTCCGGAGCTGAAGTCGGTGGACCATCATATGTGTGAGAGCTGTATTCTTGGAAAACAGAAGTAAGTAAGTTTTTCAAATGCAGGTAGGGAATTGAATGTCGAAAAGCTTGAATTGGTGCACACTGACGTCTGATGACCTGCCATTGTCCCCTCACTCGGAGGATCACATTACTACATGACCTTCATTGATGATTCAACCAGAAAACTATGGGTCTATTTTATGAAAAATAAATCTGAGGTGTTCACTATCTTCAAAAGGTGAAAAGCCATGGTCGAGAATGAGACAAACCTCAAGTTGAGGAGCCTGAGGCCTGACAATGGTGGAGAATACATTAATGGTGACTTCAAACGGTATTGTGCAGATAATGGGATCAAGATGCTGAAGACTATTCCTGGAACGCCACAACAAAATAAAATAGCGGAAAGGATGAATCGAACATTGAACAAGCGTGTATGGAACATGAGAATACACGTTGGACTGCCCAAGACATTCTAGGCATATACAATCAATACCGCAACCTTTTTAATTTAACAGAGGACCATCTGTTCCTTTGGGTTTCAGAATTCCAGAAGAGGCTTGGAGTGAAAAAAAGGTAAATCTTTCTTTTCTGAAAGTGTTTGGTTGCTTATCCTATGTTCATATTGATGCTACTGCTAGAAGTAAACTTGATCTGAAATCTAAATAGTGTAATTTTATTGGCTATGGTGACACCGAGTTTGGTTATTAATTCTGGGATGACCAAAATCAGAAAAGCATCTGAAGCAGGGATGTTGTCTTCAATGAATAAGTGTTGTACAAGGACAAGTTGTGAAAGAGTTCAGAATGTAAGAACAAGGAATCGAAAACAATTGATTTGAGAGACTTCTCGGCACCCAAGCTACATCTAGGTACTACTGAGGTGATTTAGATGCGGAAATCTACATGAAACAACCTGAGGGATTTGAGGTCAAATGAAAAGAGAATCTGATGTGCAAGCTTCAAAAGAGCATGTACGGACTGAAACAGGCTCTAAGACAGTGGTATAAGAATTTGACAGCTTTATGAAGAAAGCCGAATTTGTAAGGTGCGAAGCAGATCACTGTTGTTACTTCAAGAGATTTGAAGACTCCTACATGATACTGCTTCTTTATGTTGACGACATGCTGATCGTAGGAGTAGACCTACATGAGATTTATAGGCTAAAAAGGAAGTTGTTAGAAGAATTTGCAATGAAGGATCTGGGAGCCGCAAAGCAAATCCTTGGGATGAGAATCATCAGAAGTAAGGAGGGCCTCAAGCTCTCACAAGAAGAATACATGAAGAAGGTTCTCAAGAGGTTCAACATGGATAATGCCAAGCCAGTCGGTACTCCCTTGGCTGGACGTTTTCATTTGTCAAAAGATCAGTCGCCGGTGACCGAGGACGAGATGAAGCATATGGAAAAAGGTACCTTATGTCTCTGCTATTAGCAGTCTTATGTATGCCATGGTATGTACGAGGACAGACATTGCACATGCAGTGGGAGTTGTTAGCAGGTTTATGTGCAATCCGGGAAAGCAACACTGGGAGGCTGTCAAGTGGATTTTTAGATATCTGAAAGGCAGCTCGAGTTCAACTTTGTGTTTCCGAAAGCCAGAGACAAGATTGCAGGGATATGCTGATACTGACAATGGTGGTGATGTTGATAGTAGAAAGAGCACATCCGGGTATGTTTACACCTTCGGAGGTACTGTGATTTGTTGGATTTCAAAGTTGCAGAAGATAGTATCTCTCTCTAGTTGTGAGGCTGAGTACATTGTCGTGACGGAGGCCACGAAGGAGATGATGTGGCTACAATCTTTTCTGCGGGAATTTGATCAGGACCACGAGGGGAGTGTGTTATACTGTGATAGCCAAAGTGTCATTCATTTGGAAAAGAACCCGGTCAACCATGCTCGAATGAAGCACTACAACTACAGTACCATTTCATCAGATCAACTTTGGAAGATGGAGTATTAGTGCTTGAGAAGATCCCAGGGAGTCAGAATTCAACAGACATGCTGACGAAGGCTGTGCCGAATGATAAACTGAAGTTGTGTGCAACTTCAGTTGGACTTCTTGGATAAGGATCGGAGACGCCACTGCAGATGGAGACACATGATTGAAATTAGTCTCCAAGTGGGATATTGTTGAGTTGTGGAGTCTAATTCACCGCCGACACTATGAAGACCCTACGCAGAGTATTTTGGGAATTTTAGGCTTGTATTATGTTCGCCCTAGTTTTCACTATATATAAACTAAGGCGCCGTTTTTTCTTTCAGTAGAGTGGTCGAAAAGAGAGAGAGAGAGAATTGTAAACTCAAAACTCCATTATAGTTAAATCTGCAGTGGCAAAGTGGACGTAGCTCTCGCATTGAGGGTGGACCACTATAAATTTGTGTGTGTTATTTGTTCTTCGCTTATTTACTATTTTTCTGATTAGATAAGATTTGAGACATAAATCCCAAACACTACTCCAATTACAGACAAAAAAAAAAAATCTTGTTTTACCCTTAATATAAAATTATCATTTTCAAGTCTATTGAAACTATACACCAATTAATATGAATATTATGATTAAATATATACTTCATTTATTAGTTCTTAAGGAGGGTGCAAAGTCAAAATTGAACAAGTAAAGGTGTACTGAGGGTGATGTGCATTCTGGTGCAATGTTGCATAACAAGTTCTAACAATTCTCTTCAGCCCCTGGCCTTGTAGCAAATCTAAATAAAAGTTGTGTGTATATGCGAGGTGTGAGTTTAACTGTCCAGAATCAAATACTTGTGGTACTGAGATATATAAAAGGGGAATTGCCATTCAGGTACCTAGGAGTTCCACTGAACTCTAAGAGATTGACTGTTGTCCAATCTCTTAAGGTGAATCCAAAAAGTGCATCATGGATGATTCAGAAGGTTCTCAAGGCCAAACACTATATTAAGGAGTTTGGATATAACTTACAGGAAGTCCAACATATTGATAAATTCTCCATCAAAAAATGTGTTATAGAATGTATCATTGTGTAATATGATATGCAAAAATCAGGCTGCACCAAAGTGGAAGTTCATACTTAGACTAACAGCTCATGAAAGGTTGGTAACAAGGGACAGGTTCGTCAAATAGGGGATCCAAACCTCACCTTTATGCTCACTATATAACACATGCAATAAAACGACGCGTCATTTATTCTTTGGGTGCAATTTTGTTGGTGCTGTATGGAGGACACTTCTCAAGTGGCAGGGTATTCCTAGATTGAACATGGAGTGGCAATAAGAGGTGCAGTGGACAACCAGATTCTGCAAAGAAAAAAACAAGAGAGCTAGTATTTTCAAAATTACTATAGCAGCTGCAGCATACTATCTCTGGCAAGAAAGGAATTGGAAGATCTTTCAACACATATATAGACATGAAAATGTTATTGCCAAGCTAATTATCCAGGAGACTTACTTTAGAGCCAGCCATGATCCTAAACTAGCACAATATGTGGGCAAGCTGAATGTTTACCCAGACTAAAGTTGGTTGTTATTTTGAGTTTTTATGCTTGTTTAATGACCTTGAGATTTTGTGGAGCGGAGTTAGGTTGGTGAACCTTTGGCCACAATGTCTAGAGGTTTCAGGTTTCCACTTCTCCCAGTTTATTTTTTTTATTCTTGAGCGTTATATATCACATTTGTAAATACAATAGTTTACTTACCGAAAAAAGTGTACAGAGGGAGTCATGGACATTAGGACTTAATTGCAAAACTTAACCAGTAATCTTCAATTATATTTTGGAGCTTAATCTTGACCTCTTGAGGCATTTCGGTGTTAGGATCGAAATAATAGGGCGGCATGCATAAAGCTAATCGTTGCAAGATCTTAAACGATGATAAATCAGAAAAAAGAGAAGTATGTCTTAAAGATGCATAATACTCTATGATTAGGTCAATTGATTTACATATGAGAAAACTATAATATAAAAGAAAATGTAGAAACTACCAAGAGAGAAGTTTTGCGCTAAACAAGACTTTGTTAATGACTACATTGTTGATGTTATTGTTGTGGAACAAAGAAGAATCTTCAATCTATATAAGTCCAAATTTTTTTCCTCCAAGAAAGGAGTTACCCATAGATGGAAGATTTATATTTAATCATTTGAAAAAAGTAAAAATTAATTATAATAAACTATTTACTCTTCATTCAAGAAAATGTAAAATTCAAATATGTTAAAAAAATCAGGACAAACCCAAACATTGATGTCACGCCCGAACCATGGCCTGGGCAGAACACGACACTCGGTGTCTTGTTGCATGTGACCGAGCGAACCACATGGCTTGCTTGTCAACGTGGACATCACAACATGCTAAAGAAATGATTTAAAACATTTAAAATATGATATTGAAATAACAGTCTGAAAATATAATAGCAGAATCATCTGAACAAAACATGATAAGTCTAAAAATACTGTTGACATGACTGACATGACATGATACTGGACTAGTCTATGAAACCTCTAAAATATGAGTCTGCAAAATTGTTTACCAGGATAAGGCCCGGACATAACTCTGCTAATAAAATATAATCATAAAATAACTAGACTGGCATCTTGAATGAGATGGGGCTCACCGAAATAGCTAATACTGAAGCAATCTACTGAGCAGATTCGTCTTTCTAAAACTCAGCAACTGCACTGTGAAGTGTAGGCCCCATGTAAAGGGACGTAAGTACATTTGAATTGTACCGTATGTAAAGCAACTAAAAGAATAAGAGACACACGATATAATAGGAACATGAAACTGAAACTGAACATGAATATGAATATATAATACAACAACAACAACATACCCAGTGAAATCCCACAACGTAGGTATGGGGAGGGTAGAGTGTACGCAGACCTTACCTCTACCTTGATAGGTAGAGCGGTTGTTTCCGAAAGTCCCTCGACTCAAGACAAAGCACAAGCACAAGCAAAACAAGAAACGCAAAGCAAGAGAAACATGTGTAAATCTGTAAAAACTATATATCTGTATATCTGTGGAAGAGCATTAACAAAACCGGCATGAACCACCATGAGTGAACGTGAAGTCTGATCTCGGCCCGATAAACTGAGACATCTCGTACTTTGCCAGAGTACGAGATATGAACATGAACATGAACATGATGGATCCAATAATCCCACGAGGAGTAATAAAAAGGTATCATCCTCTGGCGGAGCGACCCTTATTCTACATTGGCATACATAGTTTCAGGCTATCTGGGCATTTTCGATAATCCGTGCAACTCCCAAAATATGTACTTAAAAATAGTTGGCTTGAAAGTCCATGAATTTCATGAAATAACTTGAAATCATAACTTGTAAATTTATAATTTAGCATGTGAAGAAATACATAATATAACTTGTATAAATCATGAGAAACATATATGACTTCATGAAATTGAGTGATAATAATCATAACTTATATTTAAGAACTCATGGAAATCAAGACATGCGTTCATGGATGGGTTCATGACAGTGACAATATCATAACATAAATGTAAGTAACGAAATCAAGACATAACATGGAATATAATTATACACGTATAGAAGGATTATCATGAACTTGGATAAAACCCTAGGTTATGGAAATTCATTTCATAGATAACCATGGCGTAAGGAAGAACAATGACGTTCCCACACGTAGATAGAAGCTCTAAGTTTTCTAGAAAACCCTAGGTTAGAAATAGTGAATTTCGCTTGGAAATTGATAGTAATCGATTAGAATTGCATGTAAATGGTTGGGAAGAGAGAGTATTCGTTCTGGGGCTTTGGAATTGTGAAAACTGATTTCTAGAATGAAGTCCCGAATTTATACTGTTTGCTATCGGAAGATATCGACGTTTGATTCGACGGTCCATCGAATTTTTGATGGGACGTTTGACGGTCCGTCAATTGTTCGAGGTCAGAGGTTGGGCCGTCAATATTTTGATGGTCCAGATTGACGATCTGTCGATAGTTTAACGGTCTATTTTTTGAAAATTTCTAGAGAGTTGTGAAATATGGAGTTTGGAGACGGTGAAGATTGACGGGTCATCAATAATTTGACAGTCCGTAAAATTAACCAACAGGCCGTCAATTTCAACAATGAAATTGACAGTTCACTTTGATGGGCCATAAAATATTTTACGATCTGTATAATTTACAGTCTGGCTGTCAATTTTAAAAGTAAAATTGACGGTTCGTTTGATGTCCGTAAAATATTTTACGGTCCGCATAATCTGTCGTCAAATTCCATCTACAGAACTGAACCTAGTTTTTCAACTTAAACTCCTCCATTTTGATTTTCTACACTCGTGGATCATGAACAAGACTTGGTTTGAAGGTACGAGGTGTTATATCTTCCATTTGGGATCATTCATCCTCGAACGATAAGTCATGGTTAGAAATGAGACTAGACATATCATGAGTATATAAACGTGAAGAAACATGGCATTGAACATGAGACTGAGTGACATGAAAACATAATCATGGGACATGAGTACTAAATACATGAACGTGAAACATGAGACATGGATACGTAATGACATGACATGAATACTGAGGGTATCTACCTTGTTCATTTTCTGCTTGCTCCTCAAATAAATGCAGATATTTGGACTTCATGTCTTCTTTGGCTTCCCATGTAGCCTCCTCAACATTCTGACTTCTCCTCATCACTTTCACTGAGGCAATTTCCTTAGTTCTCAACTTTCGAATCTGACGATCCAAAATAGCTACGAAAATCTCCTCATAGGTCAAACCATCCTTAACTGAAATAGAGTCGGTAGGAACAACCAACGACGGGTCTCACATACACTTTCTCAATATGGACACGTGAAATACAAGATGAACATCAACTAAGTCTTGTGGCAACTCAAGTTCATAAGCCACTTGATCAACTCTCCTTAAAATCCTGTAACGTCCGATATATTTGGGACTGAGATTCTGAGCTGTTTTCAAATGCTCATGAATCACTTTGACTTTTTTCATAGTCTGATGGACTAAGTCTGGACCTAACAACTCTGCTTCACTAACTTTGAACCAACCGATTGGTGACCTAAACCTTCGCCCATACAGAGCTTCGAATGTTATCATCTGTATACTAGTATGATAACTGTGATTATAAGCAAACTCAATGAGAGGCAAATTATCATCCCAATTACCTTTAAAATCGAGAACACATACCCTCAACATATCCTTAAGGGTCTGAATAGTACATTCTGCCTGGCCATCTGTCTGAGGGTGAAAAGTTGTGTTGATATTTACATTGGTATCCAATCCTCTATGGAAAGACTTCCAAAAGTGAGCTGTGAATTGATCACCATGATATGAAATAATGGACACTTGGGTCCCATGAAACTTGATAATTTCTCGAATATGCAACTTAGCATAATCCTCTGCTGAGTCCGTGGTTTTGACCGGAAAAAAGTGAGCTGATTTAGTCAGTCGGTCCACTATCACCCAATCGAATCATGCCTTCGGGCTGAGCGAGGTAGACCTATTATGAAATCCATATTTATCATCTCTCATTCCCAAATAGGTATATCAATATTATGTGTCAACCCACAAGGCCTCTAGTGCTCGGCTTTAACCTGCTGACAATTCGGACACTTGTCTATAAAGTCTCGCACATTCCTTTCATATCGTTCCACCAATAAATTTCTTTAAGATCATGATACATCTTGGTAGAATATGAGTGAATAGAATACCTGGAATTATGCGTTTCTGCTATGATTCACTTTGTGAGTCAGTCCATATTTGGAACACATAATCTGCCTCGGTACCTTAAAGTAATATCATCTCTCCCTCGTAGTATTATGCGTGTGAATCCTCTCTTTCAGCTGCAATAAGTAAGGATCACTAAATTGTTTCTCCTTCACCTCAATTACTAAGGAGGATTCAGACTTGTTCTGAACAACAACAACACCATCTTTAGAGTCCATGAGCCGAACTCCTAGAGTGGCTAGTCGATGAATCTTCTTCGTCGTGATTTTTCTTACCTTTCTCAACATGGGCTAAACTTTTCATGGATCACCGACTAAGAGCATCAGCCACCACATTCGCTTTTCCTAGATGATAGAGAACATCTACATCATAATCTTTTATCAATTCGAGCTATCTCATCTGCCGAGAGATTCAACTCCCGCTTGAAAATATACTGAAGGCTCTTGTGATCTGTGGAAATATCAACGTGAACTCCATAGAAATAGTGACACCATATCTTGAGTGCAAAAATCACGCCTGCCAGTTCTAGATCATGAGTCAGATAATTCTTTTTATGAGGTTTAATCTGTCTAGATGCATAAGCTATAACCTTACCATACTACATTAAAACACACCCTAGGCCAACTCCTAAAGCAACATAATATACAACGAACCCCTCGGTCTCCTCTAGCAAAGTTAACACTGAGTGAAAGTCAGTCTCGTCTTCAATTCTTCGAAACTATGCTCACATGCATCTGACCACTGAAATTTGACTTTCTTCTGAGTTAATCTAGTCAATAGAGTAGCAATGGAGAAAAAGTTCTCTATGAATTATCTGTAATAATCCTGCCAGACCCAAGAAACTTCGAATATCTGACGCAGAAGTGGATCTGGGCCAATTCTTAATAGCATTAATTTTTTGGAAGTCAACCTGGACGCCCTCGCTTGAAATCACATGGCCTAAGAATACTACTGACTTTAGCCAAAATTCACACTTGGAAAATTTCACATAAAGCTCGCGGTTATGAAGTGTCTGCAATACAATTATGAGATGTTCTGCATGATCAGCCTCATTATGGGAATAGACTAAGATATCATCAATGATGAAAATATCAATATAAGGCCTGAAGACCATGTTCATAAGATCCATAAAAGCAGCTGGGGAATTCGTCAATCCAAATGACATGACACAAAATTCGAAATGACCATAACAGGCTCTAAAGGCGCTTTTCGAATATCAACTTTCTTAACCTTAAGTGATGGTACCCCGATCTAAGGTCAATCTTGGAATAACACCGAGCACCATAGAGTTTATCGAATAAATCATTGATTCTAGAAAGAGAATATTTGTTCTTAATGGTAACCTTGTTCAACCGCTGGTAGTCAATGCACATACGCGAGAGACCCATCTTTCTTTAGAACAAATAGAACTGATGCACCCCATAGTGAGGCATTTGGTCTAATAAATCCCTTATCAAGGAGATCTTTCAACTGAGCCTTTAGCTCTCTTAACTCTACCAGAGCTATTCTGTATGGCGAAATAGATATCGGCTTAGTGTCGGGAAGTAGATCGATTCTAAATTCAATCTCCCTCTCAGGAGGAACTCTTGGAAGATCTTCAAGAAAGACTTCTGGAAACTCATTGACAACTGGCACTGACCGGAGAGTTGGGGTCTGGGTATCTGCATCCCTAACCCGAACTAGATGGTAAATATACTCATTGGATATCCTTTTTCTAGCCTTAAGATGGGAAATAAATCTACCCATGGGTGCTATTGAATCACCCTTCCACTCTATGACTGGCTCACCTAGAAATTCAAACTTTACAATTTTGGTTCTACAATCCACGGTGGCATAACATGACGACAACCAATCTATAACCATGATTATATCGAAGTCTACCATTTCTAACTCTACTAAATTAGCTATGGTAATTCGGTGATAGATTTTAACTGGACAACCCCTAAATACCCGCCTAACTATAACTGACTCACCAACTGGGGTGGCTACTTTGAAGGGTTCATGTAATTTTTCTGGTTATATCCCAAATTTCTTAGAAACAAAAATGGTTACATATGACAGAGTGGATCTAAGATCCATAAAGGCATAAAAATCGAAATGAAAATAGTTAATATACATGTGACCACATCTCGCACGGGCTTCGTGCCCCGACGACCTAATAATGGATACAAATAGTTTGGACCTCTGCCTGTATTACCGAACTTAGCTGGACCACGCCCTGATTGGGCCTGAGAATTACGAGGGACTGTAAAATTTACGGACTGAGCCACATTATCTCTAGTACCCTACCTCATTGATGGGCAGTCTCGCTGAAAAAGACCTCACTGGCCACACCCAAAATAGACATCCATACCCATGTCGACACTCTCCTGGATGCCTTTTACCATACTTAGCACAAACCGAGTTATTGAAAGAACTTTGTCCCACATTGGCCTGTGACTGGGAGCCTGATTCTTTGAAGTTCTGCTTCCTGTTATCATTTTTGAACTTTAAGGCTGGGCACTAGCTGAAGATGGAGCAGGTTCGGATGACCTGTTCTTGAAGTACTATATGTCTTCACTTCCTCCATGACTGAAGTGGCCTGAAGACTTGGCTTTCCTTATTAAACTCTTTGGCTTTCTCTTTCTTCAAGGCTTCCTTTTCCTTCAACATGCTGTACGAAAGCAACCATCTTTGTAATAGTTATCTCCATATTTTGAGCTGTGATATTAGCTTCATCGTACAAATAGGGATTAAGACCATACACGAAATATCTAACATTGATCCTCATGTCTAGAACCATATGCGGAGCATACTTTGCCAAAGAGACAAACTGAAGGTAGCACTCCTGCACACTCCTTCCATTCTTCTTAAGTTTTTCAAATTCCACAACCTTTGCTTCTCTGATCTCTATTAGCAGAAAGTTCTCAATGAAGGCATCTACAAACTCATCCCAAGTTGTTGGAGGTGCAACTTTCTGCGGGATCGCTCCTATGACTCATACCGGATGTTGGAAACATCCCGCAACCGATAAGCTCCAAACTCTACTACCTCTACCTCATTAACATGCATAACACAAAAGATTTTATGAAGCCCATCTATGAAATTCGAGGACCCTCGGTCTTACTTGACCTTGTGAACACACGGAGGGTCCATACGAAGAAACTCACGAGTCCTGAAATTGGATGACTCTCCATTAGTTCCCGTGCTTAGAGTCATTCCTTGTCGTTAGACTTGAGAAACCACAAGTTGGGTGAGTACATGAATGGCTCCCCTAACATCTGAATCAGAAGAACTGGGTGATGAAACTGGTATCTCTACGGCACTATGGTATTGGGTGGGGGCACTATAGTCGAATTGACTTCCTGAGCCTGAGCATCCTCCTCACGAGCAACATTAGTAGCATCCCTCTTGCTGGTAGCTGATTTCCTCTTCGCAAGCATTTTTTTTAAATACGTAATACGCACGAGTTAGAAGGATATCCTGAAGGTATAACTCTAACTGCACGATCTAGAGTATGAAAGAAGTGAGACAATCCTAGATGTTTTGGTGGTCAACTATTTATATGTGCGGGGCCCTCTGACACATAAAAGTGACCCCACTGAATACAGTTTCATAGATTCCCTAAGACACTTGAACCTAGTGTTCTGATACCAAGATTTGTCATACCCCGAACCATGACTTGGGCAGAAAATGACACTCGGTGCCTTGCTGTATGTGACCGAATGAACCACATGGCTTGCTTGTCAACATAGGCAACACAACATGCTAAAGAAATAATTTAAAACATTTAAAATATGGTATTGAAATAACAATCTGAAAATATAATAGCAGAATCATCTGAACAAAACATGATAAGTCTAAAAATATTGTTGACATGACATACATGACATGATACTTGACTAGTCTATAAAACCGCTAAAATATGAGTATGCAAAACTGTTTACCAGGATAAGGTCCGAACATGCCTATATTAATAAAATATAATCGTAAAATAACTAGACTGGCACCCCGAATGAGATGGGGCTCATCGAAATAGTTGATACTTGAAGTAGTCCTACGAGCGAGATCCGTCTTCCTGAAACTCATCACATACACGGTGAAGTTCAAGCCCCATGCAAAGGGACGTCAGTATATTTAAATTGTACAGTATGTAAAGCAACTAAAAGAATAAGAGGCACACGATATAATAGGAACATGAAACCGAAATTGAAGTTTGAACATGAATATGAATATATATTAACATGTGTAAATCTGTAAAATTGTATATCTGTGGGAGAGAATTAACAAAACCGACATGAACCATCACGCGTGAACGTGGAGTCTAATCTCTGCCCGATCAGCTAAGTCATCTCGTACTTTGCCGGAGTACGAGACATGAACATGAACATGATGGATTCAATAATCCCACTAGGGGTAATAAGAAGGTATCATCCTCTAGCGGAGCGACCCTTATCCTACATTGGCATACGTAGTTTCAGGCTATCTGAGCCTTTTCGGTAATCTATGCAACTCCCAAAACATGTACTTAAAAATAGTTAGCTTGAAATCCCATGAATTTCTTGAAATAACTTTAAATCATAACTTGTAAATTTATAATTTAACATGTGAAGAAATATATAATATAACTTGTATAAATCATGAGAAACATATATGATTTCATGAAATTGAGTGATAATAATCATAACTTATATTCAAGAACTCATGAAAATTAAGACATGGGTTCATGGATCACGAATGGGTTCATGACGGTCATAATATCATATCATGAATGTAAGTAACGAAGTCAAGACATAACATGGAATATAATTATACACGTATAAAGGATTATCATGAACTTGGATAAAATCCTAAGTTATGGAAATTCACGGTTTCATGGATAACGTGGTGTGGGAAAGAACAATGACGTTCTCACACGTAGTTAGAATCTCTACATACCTTAATCGCTCCAAAACTTGTCTTAAAGATCGGAACTTGGAAGAAGAAACCAAAAGCTTGAACTTTAATTCCTTGAGATGGGTTTTCTTGAAAACCTAGGTTAGAAATAGTGAATTCCGCTTAGGAATTGACAGTAATCGATTAGAATTGCATGAAAATGACTTACCTTGGTATAAGAGATGGCTGGGAAGAGAGAACATTCGTTCTAGGACTTGGGAATTATGAAAATTGATTTTTAGAATGAAAAACCGAATTTATACTGTTTGCTGTCGAAAGAAAATTACGGTTGATTAGATGGTCCGTCAAATTTTCAACGGGACATTTGACGGTCCGTCGATTGTTCGACGGTCAGAGTCTGGGCCGTCAATATTTTGACGTTCCAGATTGACGGTTCGTCGATAGTTTGACGGTCCGTATAATTGGACCATACTAACATTTGCTGAAATTTTCCAGAGAGTTGTGAAATTTGGAGTTTGGAGACGGTGAAGATTGATGGGCATTCAATAATTTGACGGTCCGTACAATTGACCAACAGGCCGTCAATTTCAACAGTGAAATTGACGGTTCACTTTGACGGGCCGTAAAACATTTTATGGTCTGTATAATTTACAGCCTGACCGTCAATTTCACTTTTGAAATTGACGGTTCGTTTGACGGGCCGTAAAATATTTTATGGTCCGTATAATCTGCTGTCAAATTTGATCCGTAGAACTGAACCTGGTTTTTCAACTTAAACTCCCCTTTTTAATTTCCTACACTCGTGGATCATGAACAATGCTTAGTTTAAAGGTACAAGGTGTTACAATTGAAGGCATTGGGCTTGACATATACTTGATCCGTATTGTGTAGCGGAACCCATAGTTATCACCTTTAATTGTCAACCAATAACACATTTTCTACAAATGCCAAACACCAAATTCTAAATTATGAGCTTATACCTAAGCCACATGTATTTATATTTGAACTCGATAATTTATTTTTAATTATTATCTTCTCAAATTTGACATACATTTGAAGACCTTGTGGTCGGTCAAGTGAGTTACCTTGTGGCTATATACATTTAAGTAAGTGTTTTCATATTGTGATATGCATGTATCTATCAGAATTGTTCGTACTTGTATATATAATCAAACACAAGTGACAGAATACACCCGTGGCATGTATATCTCTTGCTAATTAATAAAAATATTTTAAAATAATATTAGTATAAATGTGAGAATCATCACAAAATTTGGAGAGAAAAATGCGATTTTAATCTAATGAATGATGAGCTTATTCAACTGATATTAAAGAACTATCTATTGTTAAAGAGTCAAGCACCATATAAATAAGAATTATTTATCCCTTAATAAAATAGATACGTCAGAATTACTACACAATAGGTAGTCATAAGCAGAAACTATACTTCTCTCTTTATGAAAATCAACTAAAATAAAATAAACTTCTTTCAATTATTTTCTCTTTGTTGTAATATTCTTTTATATATGAGTCATTTTAATATAAATTCTTTTTTTTTTAATTTTCCCCTCAGTATGTTACGCAATTACAAATGTCTTAGTTATAATTGATAAAGTTAAAGAGATAACTAACTTACTAATAAAACCTTGACACAATAGTTATATTCAACTTTTATGTATATGTATCTTCTTATCTGTATATGATTCAAGATTCAGCTTTCCTCAATTTCAAGTATTTATAATTACAATTTCATCAACTTATTGAATTAATTTTCATATCCATACACATAAAATGTTTATCATTTTTATCTATTTTTAATCAATTAAATTTTTAAATAAATTATTTTTAGATTGATTAGGTAGACCACAAATAAATTCAATAATTTTTAAATAATAAGTAGTAAGTATAGTAAAGTAAATATAAGTAAGAAGTTAGTAAAAGTAAATATATTTTCACTGAACGTGCGACCAATCCTAATCATTCACCCTAAACTAAACTCTGCATCCAAATAGTATATCCTAAAACCCTAAACCCCTCACCTACATTGCATACACTGATCATTTTCTGCCAACAATGTCGGATATTTCGCGGGCAAAAGTTTTCTTCCCGCCGAAGTAATGGAGAATACACTTGTGCATTTTAAAATCATGGAAAGCAGGGGTGACTCAAGGGAGACCCTAAGGATGCATTTGATTTAGCCATTTAGGCTTCCAAAAATTTGAGGCTTCAAATTTTTTAGTTAATAGTGAGTTTATTATTTTATTTTCGCTTAAATATTATTAAAATTTGTATAAAAGATAAAAAATATTTTTTTATAAAAATTGCCTATTTCATAATAAATTCTATTTTAGAATTTTGAATTAAACTACTCACATTTTCATATTAGTAAATAAAATTTTGTACGATACTATCCAACAGATTATATTATAAACAAATGACTAATATCTTATTAACTTGAATAAATCCTTACTTATATAAATATTAGCAATAAAGTCAAAGACTTTATGATTTTTAAGGATACTTAACTACGAATAAGAAGTATGAAAAAATAGAATATAGACCTCTTATTAAACTAAATTTCCTGAAGCCAAGGGGTTTCTATTTTTTGTGTTTTATCTTGATGTTCTTGATATGTTTTCTATGGGAATGAAGTGGGTTCAAATGAATATTGAGAATCCACGTAGCAGCACTCAACTAGTTAGGATTTGTGGCATAGTAGTTGGTGTTGCTTATATGCCGGTGGTTCCGCTACAGGTCTATGAGGAGCACGACCCAAGCAATTCATGGACACAAACCACCTCAGGGTATGAAGAAAATTGTGACGAGCAAGGAGTTACAACACTTATAGATGGCAAAGAAGTTACTGTGGAGGGATCATGAGATAATTAAAAGTCAAGAATGCCTATGTAATCATTTCTGGTTTCGAACCTCCTCAATCCCCTGATTTCCAGCTACAACAACTTGCACCTCCGGTCCGAGGACTACGCAAAGGGCTGCTGCCCGTGGTCCCAACACATCTACAAATGACTTTGCTTAATGTTTCTCTATCTCACATGAAAATAACACCTCCGCTTTCAAGAACTCAGCACATGGTGCTTAACCATCTGTACATGCAGAAAGATAGGAGTACCCTTTCTGTGGTAGCACTTGTTGGAAATTTGCCTTTGGCGGGAGTTGCGACCGACCAACTTTAACGGCTTAAACACTAGTGTAACGTATGTTGGAGAATCCGGTTCTTCACACATGCATGAGTAGATAACCGTAGGGCCAAGAATCGTCAAATTTCATTGAGAAATGAAAGAGATATTGGTTCACGAAGTAAGGTGTTTGAAGCATGGAAAGTGTGGTATTGTGTGTAATTCTCCCTCATCGGTAGAGGAAGAAAGAATTGTGTGTATATAAGATTCGAAATTGGTTTGGGGTTTGGGACCCCAAGGGGTATCCCATGTGTTTAAAGGAGGGAGGACCTAGATGTGCTTCGGTTCGAGGAAAGACCACACGCGCGCCGCCGCCCGCCCGTCCGGTCCGGTTCCGGGTCCACGGGCTGTGGGCTGTGGGTCTTCTGATATTATCTTTCTTTTTTGGGCCAGAAGTACAGTTTGATCCCAGAAGTTTCAGATATACAGTTTGGACCAGAATTCTTTCATATGTGCAGTTTGGTCCCTGAAGTTTCCAGAAAATTAGAATTTCGACGGTCAAAAACAGAAATGCCAAGCACTCAATTCAGCCATTTATTTTGGCTGAATTACTCCTCCTATAATGGCCAAAACAGTTGGTCTTTCTCCCATTTATGTTGGTGACTTTACTACCTCCATAATGGCCATTATTTGGCTATTATGGAGGCGATTTTCGAGCGATAAACAGCCCCTCCCTCTCCTATATAAACACCCCATTACACCATTCTTGAGCACTAAGACATATGCACGAAAATACATAAACAGATGCAGAAAAACAGTGCACGAAAATACACAATCGAAATAGTTTTCTTCCTACAACTTCCAAGCATCATTTCGTTACTCAATATTCTTCACGGTAGCTCTTGAGTTTCCTTTGCTCAAGGGTTCCATTGCTGTTTTATCTTGGGAGACAAATTGTCCAGGACGTATAAAGGATACATACGGGGCAATATTGTCTTAAGGACAGAGTGCTACACTCGACTCAGCAAAAACATTTTACATTTTTCCGTCTTCTACAAAACTGGAATTTCCAGTTTTTACTTGTGTAACGATTGTAATTTCAGATTCCATGTTGAATTATTGAAATCTTTATTTATCCTTTCGAATACTTGTAATAGTTAAATACTTCCCGTACTGCTTTATAAAGTACCATAGAGCAAAACTCCCGACAGCACTTGCTTCAACTAACCAATTCCGGTCCAAATACGTGAAAGTGGTTCTTTACAAGTCGATATAGAGGTGAAGGCTCGATAAACTTGTCTTTATGATAGTTTTAAATAACTCGAATACTAGTAGCAAAACTATTAGAAGTCAAGCTTGTTGGCTCATGGTTTCTGCAGTTAAAAGGAAAACAAAAAAGGCAATAGAGTAATGTTTTAGAAGTTTATGTAGTAGCAAAGATCAACGACAAGTATGTAATTTCCCCATTCCAAAAAAAAAAAAAAAAAAAATTCCTGAAGCCACGCTTGATGGAAAGCACTTATAGACAACTCAAAGTTCATCAGCATTGAAACTCAATGATGATGTCAAGCTTATTATTGAAAGCGATCTCTCATTTTTCAACAGAAATCAAACCCAATGGGAGTAATTTGACCACTCACTGAAACAGTCGCATAACCATCAGTGTTGGCGGGTTCTTACAGTGGTTCGGTCTTGATGAAATTTAATAATTTCTATTCCTTATTTAATCCATCCCTGTAGCGGTTCCATAGATTTTCGGTTTGTAGCATTTGGATCGGAGTTAGGAATTTTAATCCTGCTGGCAAACTGTCGAACTACCTGATCTGAGTTGTTCAATTATGAGATAACAGTTTATAGTTAAAAAAATGACTTGAGAATATAATTAGAGCTAAATACAAAATTTCTTCCTTAATTTTTGACATAATTCATAAAATGTACAAATTAATTCTCTCTCATATTAAAAAGATATCTCGTTTTGTAGTCTATCATATTCCCTCACTTTTATAGCTTCAGTCCGATTTTCTCTCCTAAATATCCTCCAAGCAATTTTTATTAGGAATATTCATCACTCTCGAACTGGAATAGACGGAATTACATTTAACACTTAAACAACTTCACCAAAATAGAGCAAAATCAAAATGGACAGACTTTAAGCAGCAATCTTCTCCAAAAATAATTACTCTATTTTAGTGAACCGCATTCAATCGTAGATGCTTTTCCTCACTCATTTTTCTCTCCGCAATCAGATTCATAATTTGTCGAAATTCAAAAAGGTGGTATTAGCGTCCGTTTGGACACTACTGACAACTTTTTAAAATGGCACTGAAAAAAACTTTTATATATCAATGTATCTCTAGCATATATATTGTGTATATTCCTAAAAACTTATGTGTTATACACCGAGAAATACAAACAAGGAAAATAATTTTTTAATATAAATTTTATATATACACAAAGAGAAAAATAAAATTGTAATATATATTTTGTTATACATATTATTGAGGTGTTATACACTGTGATATACAAATAATACAATTATTTTTGTGATGTACATATGGATATAGAGACAGCAATAAATTGTATACAATTATATTTATAATTTCATATTCTAGATGTACAAAAGAAGGAAAATAAAGTTTTGATGCACACAAAGAAAGAAAATAAAATTGTGATATACATTTTAATATACACATTATTATTGTGTTATACATGGTGGTGTACAAATAATGCAATTATTTTTGTGTTATACACTTGGATATATAGATAAAAATTAATTATATAAAATTTATATTTTAGATCTCGCTCTAAACCTGGTGAGACTAAATATATTTGGACGCATTGCATTAAGAGTGTCATTAATGGATATATATTATGGAGCATGAAATAAGGAAGAGAAAGAAACCTATTTTATTTATATTAAAAAGTACTATTAATGGATACATATTATAAAGCATGAAATAAGGAAGATAATGTTTACATTCTTATTGAAATACATGGTAAAAAGTGTTAGTATGCTATAGAGTATCAATCTTTTTAGTCTCTATTTGCTTACCATAATTCTTGCTAAATAGATACTAAAAGATGCCAATAGATACTAAGGAATGTATATAAGTATCAATATTCCGTATAGACCTGTCCATCGGGTCGGGGACTCGCTCGGCCCTGTCCAACCCGACCCAAAGAAATCAAGGCTAGCGTCAACTTATATTTGACCCATGAGCCACCTGATCCGAAAAAGCGTGGACCCGATCAGGGTCAGGATCGGGCAAGGGTCAGAATTTTTACCCGTCTAACCCGGCCCGACCCGACCCTGACCCGTTCATATTATTTTTTATTTTATTAATGTTTATTTAAGGTTCATCTTAAGATAGAACATGATTTACTATCCAGATTCATCTTTCTGCTTTGTGTTCTATAAATAAAACACACTATGTCATTATCATACTTAATTTTTTCCAGTGGTGCATTATTGACTATATTCTTATATTCTTCCAAAGTGCTAAGGACCATAATGAGTTTGCTATAGTACGGGAGTGCATTAGAAGAAGACCGGAGGTAAGCTTGGTTAAATGGTTTCTGACCAGAATCTTAAGAACATTTCATATGGAAAGCAGAAGTTTTGAGATTTCTAATTGGGAGATTGCACTTGTTCATTTTCGTTTTGGCATGTACATTTAACTGACGATTTTAAAAATTTTGTATGCCAAACTTGAACTATTTTGAAATTGGAATTTCTGAAGTTCCCAATCCACTTTTTGGCATCTCAGGAACCATTCATGTTGTATAAAACATCTCGTTACTAATATGATTTGACTATTTTTTTCGTTACTAATATGTTCATTTGTATAGTAAATTTCATTAACACCTTAAAAAATAAGTAATAAATTTTAAAGTTGTGCCTTTTATGTGATAAAAAATATAGAAAAGTGATTTTGTGTGATAAACATTAAAGTTAGATGACTGTTATTTAAATAAAAAAAAATATTTTTATTTTGTTTTGTAGAGCGGGCCAGGGCCAGGGTTGGAAAATTAAAAAAAAACAGGGTCAGGGTCGGGCAAGCAGAAAAAAGCCACTTGACCCGACCCTGACCCGCCCGACTCGAGCTTTGAACAAGTCCATACGGACGTGGTGGAACTTGCACAAAATATTAAGGGGAGCGGTAACTACTAACTAAAATATTATAATTGAAATTTATAAGAATAAAATATAATTTTATCAAAGATTCAAAATAACATCAACACAACAAAAATATAATATATAAAAGAAAAGACGTACCTAGAATTAAAGTGCTGCCCTTCGTTCTTTTAAAGACTTGAAATCATTAATAATTGAATCAGAGCTAAAGCTTTCAGCTATCTCTTTTTCAATATAAACTATCATATGTTTATCTCTATTGAGGGGATACTTTTCAACTTGACATTGATAGGGACCCCAATTGATATAAGCTCTTCGAACTTCATCTCTTCGATTCACTGGATATTCCCAAATTTGGGGACATTTTCCGGGGTCACGTTCTAAACAATTGACATCAAATTCATCCATGGTGACTTTTTGAATCTTTCAAGGTTGCTCATCCAGTTGAACCGTTTGATCATCGGAGTGGTGCTTTTCAAGTGTCGATGTTGAAGCTATACATTTGTCATCTTTGTTGGAAGCTTTCCTCTTGAAAAATACATCAATTTTCTTAAGTTTGACCATCGTACCACTCCTAAAAAAATACATAAATCAATTATCAAAGATAACATCTAAATCTGAAAACAGAACTAAGTCAGAGAAATTCGGCTTTTAAATCCTTAATCTGGTAATTCCGCTCCCATAATCCCAAAATAGCCTCGTATATGATGAAACAAACATAAAGTTGTAATCTTTTGCTGATTTAAAAGAAACTCAATATCAAGAATTACCCATTAAAACTCATATCATGTATATTGGAAACAACCTGTAATTGCTTATGATGCAATTATGCATCGAAGGCATACTAGATTTATGTTTTGTAGAAGAAAAAGAGACCCAAATAAATAAATCTTCTTCAGTTAAGTATTACCAGAGATGGAGAAATGAGTGGAGAGAAATAGATTGTGAGAGCGTAGAGTCGTGCTGCGAGTGTGAGTTCGTGAGTCGCTGGTGCCGCCGAGAAAGTGACGGGATTTAGGGTTTTTAAATCGTGAGTAGGATATATATAAAAAAAAATTGAGTGTTTTGAGGGGGGCCACAACTCCTTCCGCTCCTACCATAATCCGCCACTGCATATGGTTTCTTTGATTCTGACATATTTCTTGGAGGTGTGTTGCACTGGATTGGACATGAGTGTTTTTTAAGCGGGAGGACTTTTGTAAGTTTTAATCTTGCAACTGAGAGTTCGGTCAAGTGTTTTTGAAATGTGTGATCGTCTCATTTTATTAGAGTGACCAAAATTTTAATATTAAATAATATTCTCAACATGTCCTTCACGTGCGACCTGATTTTTTTTCATGGACTGAGAACATGATTTTTCTTTATATAATGGGTGGCATTGAGATTCGATTCCAGGACCTTTGCTTGTTCTATTACCATGTTGAAGTGTGTGATCGTCTTATCTAAAAACTTAAGCGGTTAGAAAGACCGCACTTTTAATATTTAATTATGTTCGTAACATGTGCCATTTCCTGATAATTTCGCTAGTTCATCTTGTTGGAAAAAATAATTATTTTAATATCTTTCTAATATCTGCATTTATGTTTCAGCAAACAATTAATTAAAAAAATTAATTACCTTAATGACATTCATTATGAAAAAAATTGGCAATTGCCTAGCGTTATTCTCAATTGAATATGACTTTAAATATATTTTTTCCACTCAAACTCAATAGCCTTAATGGCTTTATTATTGCCTCATTTGAGGCATTGTCTTCTTTCATAATGTTAGACCTCAATCCCATTTTCCCTATATATATGATTTTATGTGCTCATGTTTCGTACAGTAAAAAGAAAATTCTTCTTCTCATTTTGTATTATTGGATTTTCTTTAAGATAAATATTTATTAGATTCAGGCTCCTAGTTTTATACAAAAAGTAGCGTGTTGAATCTGTGGTATATATCTACACCGAGTGAAATATTCTTAAGGAAAATGTCTTTGATATGCATCAAGGTACAAGATCTTCTAAGTATTCTCCATAATTTCTAACACATCTTGATCAAAAAAGAAAAAGAAAAAGAATAATGAGAATTTTGGCGATCCATCGATTGTGGGTTTGGCTATATAGGAGGATGCCTTTGTTTGGTTTGTACAGAATCTATGAGTCTTACGACATAGATCATGTGCGATATGTGTTGGAAATTTGCCTCTGGTGGGGAGGTTGCGTCCACCCATATTTAATGACTTAAACACTAGGGTTCCGCATGTTGGAGGCTTTGTCTCTTCACACGTGTATAATCTACTAAGTGAGTAGATGACCGTAGGGCCAAAGATCGTCAAATTTCGTTAAGAAATGAAAGAGATATTGGTCCACGAAGTAAGGTGTTTGAGGCATGGAAATATGGTGTGTGACAAATCTACCACATCGGTGGGAAAAAGGAAGAATTGTTCTCTTTATAAGCCTAAAAATGGATAAGGGTTTGGGACCCCAAGGGGTAACCCATGTGTTTGAAGGAGGGAGGACCTAGGTGTGCTTGGGTTCGAGGCTAGCCCCACACGCACGCCGCCGTCGCGCGCGCCGCCGCCGCCGCCCGTCCCGTCCGGTCTCGGGTCGTGGGCTACTTTTGATATTATATCTTTGACCCCAACTATTTAGTATTTACATGGGTCCAGTTTCGGGAATGGTGGTCGGCGACCGAAAGCCAATAATTTATGGCATTAAACTTCTGAAACGTATTGCACTTACTACAAGACGTTTCTGGCCATGAATACACCTCTTAAAGGACCTCTTAATCACCTCTCCTCCTCATAAACACTATATATTGCCTGAAACGGATTTGAGGTAGAGAGGGAGGATTAAAAAGAGAGCAGAAACAGTGTGCAAAAAAAATATTGGTCGTAAAAAAGCAGAAAATAAAAACTCTTCCTTCCTTTTCCTCTAAATTTTTCATTCTTCAGCAAGTCGTTTCGTGTTTGTTTTCTTCGTCAGAATCAACCTATTTGCTTTGTAGTGTTGATTAGTTGTTGTTTTATCTTGGGAGACTATTGCCCGCTAACGTAGAAGCATATATACGGGGCAATCTTGTCTTAAAGATAGAGCCATCTCTCGACTCAGCCACAATTGTAACAATCCAGATTTAGTGTCTCTTTAGTTCAGGTTATCAAGATTCAAGACTCAACTAGCTTGCGGCAATTATAATATTGGCTATTTGTTTATCCTTTCGAATACTTGTAATATTTATTTACTTCCCGTACTGCTTTGATTCCCACAATTATATCCAACAATATGGACGATGAAGGACTATGGAATCAAAGAATCTTGGGTGAAATCTTTTTCATTACATCTAGGAGGTAGACAGTGCTCTGCTGTGAAGCCAATAACATATTCCTTAAGTGTCAAGGAAGTTCTTCTGCATATTAACATGTATAGCGTTGAGAATTGCTGCTACAATGATAAGCTCATGTGGTATAATTTGTTTTCAATTGAACTTGTCGAGATCAGTGGTGAGATTAGTGAAGCCAACTCAGGATAGATTGTATGTAAGTTAAATGACCATTTTATTTATTTATAGGGATACGACATGATATTTTAATAAAATGGGACTTACGAAAAATGATCATATGATTTCTTTAATATGTCGTATTAGTGATGAATACACAGTCTGGATTCTTAAGTTTTGAAGTTGAAATTGTCTTATCTTAATTGGCATCTGGCTCTAATTGTCGAATCGGACCTTATCAATTTATAAGTCTTACCATATCTTTGATTGTCAATTGAAAAAATGATTAAACTGTTGGCATGAAATATATTCTTGTGGTCCGGTCCTTCTTCGGACGCTGCTCATAGCGGGAGCTTAGTGCACCCAACTGCCTTTTTTACTTTTCTTTTTAGTTTGTCACAAAAAGAGTGTCTCTTTCTATATTTGGTAAGTTTTGGCAAATCTATGACCACAATATTAAAGATCTACTCACATCTTTAATTTAAGACTATAAAATTCAAAAGTCTTCTTTTGTTTCTTAAACTCCGTACCTAGTCAAATTAAAATTGGGACGGAAGAAGTAGTTTCTAAAGAGTTTTGAAGCATGGTTAGTGTATTTATTGGTATATGATAAGAAAACTTATTATTCTTATTATTTTCGAAGTGTATGCAACACGTCAGACACTCCTCTTTCTGTCAGTCATGCTCCAACTCACGATCCTCCTATTCCTATATATTAAGGTAAAATGACAACACCGTCGTAGTCTTGCTAATTCTCCTTTTTATTGCCGAGCTGATTCTACCCTAATTCTTATGCTCTGTGAGTTGCTGTAGAAGTCCCTTGATCACCAACTCTATGCGTATGCTTTTTCTTAAAGAACTTTTTAAGGTTAAATATAATTGCAAAAATACATTATCGAAAGATTATTCAAAAAACAATTTTGAAAAATCTGTGAAAGTAATAATGGGAGATTAGAGCTATCACTTGGGATAACCAAGCAAGTAACAAAGTCTATTCTTGTAGATGAAGAAGTGCATGTTTTCAGAGTGCTTGCTATTATAACCTAATGCTATTGATCAGGGATTCAGGGTTGATTACATGTACATTTGAGGCCCCTTCTTCTCCCTCCTCCAACTCAAACCCCAAATTCCTCTTTTATGAAAGTTCAGTTACCAGTTTATACTTGTTTTTTTTAAAATTAAAATGTAGGTGCAGGGGAAGAAGAAATAGAGGAGGGGATGGAAAGGTGGAAAATTGTCTTTTGGCTGCTGGAAACTTCAGGTTTCGTATGACCAATATTTTACCTTCTGATTTTAGTGTCACGAGTTCATGATTCTTTTGAGAAACGTTTTATTATATAGTTGGAAAGTAGGGTTAAATCTTGCTTCAGAAAAAAACTCAAAACTAGGATTAACTTGTGCCTTTAGAGTAGTACTAACAACGTCGTCTACCTAAGAAGTGACCATCAGTTGGGCCTCCTCTAGTTGCTGCATATCACAAGCATTAATGAAATTTATTATTGTGACTATGAGCCATGCAAAATTTAGGTATATACCCGTATTTTCTGTCAATGGTACTGGAATTCAATTCATCAACAAAAAACAACATACCCCGAGAAAGTGAGGTCTAAGAAAGATAGGATGTACAAACCTTATCTCTACCTCTGTGGAGTAGAGACTATTTTGGATAGACCATCGGTTCAAAAGAAAAGTAATCGGATTGCAAAGAAAATAAAAGAAATTCAAATCATCATTATCTTTATTTTACACACTACTAAAAATATAGATTTTTGGACCTCATTTTGAGACCTTATGAGGTCGAAAACCTGGATATTTTGACCATAAAATCGACCTCAAGCAAAGGTCGTTAAAGACTCGGTAGAAATTTCTTTCGACCTCGTGAGGTAAAAAAAACCGACCTCACGAGGTCGCTATATATTTTACAATCCAAAATAAAAAATTAAATTACCGACCTCAATACCTCATGATGTTGGTAAGTTAATTTTTATTTTAGATTTTAAACAAATTATATTAATAGGTTTTAATTTATTTTGATCTTTCGACCTCATGTGGTCGAAAAATTATAATATATTTTAAGTATTTCGACCCATGAGGTCGAAAATCTTAAAAAAAAATTAAAAAAATTCCTTTAAAACGGACCTCATGAGGTCCGTAATTTTTACAGAAAAAAAATCAGATTTTACAACTTGAAATTACTTCAAACATCGTAAACATTCACAAAAGACTTATAAAATTCTTACAAATCCATCAAAATATACAAAAGTTAGATTACAAACTATACGAATCATGGACGTCGTTGTGTGTTAGACACGTGATCCGTATCCTCCTCACTGGACTCATCAAGAAGGGTATGATCAGGGTTAAATACCTGAGGACATGACCAACCTCTAGCCTGGGAAGGTTGGGGTTGTGACCTACGAGCATTCTCAAGACACGGGGGAATCGAAAATCCCCCCGAAGCAACTAAGCGGTCTAATTGGGCCTTCATACCCGCATCCTGATTGTCCCTCCTCCTCTCCCTGACCTTTGTGGCTTGAAGTGCGCTTGTTATTTGAGAAATTTGCTTCTCCATGGCCCTAATCGTAGCAGGATCCACTGACCACGCATCACTAGAAGTACCCAAGCCTTGAAGGGCCGACGAAAAGGCTCGATTCGCCATACCATAAGCCATCCCATACCTAGTCGGGCCACCAACACTTTCTAGCAACTTCTGCTCTATTTTCTCTTGGGTAAGTGGCGTGCTGGTTGGCTGTGTACGACGCAACTCCTCTGACCCTTGTTGAACTTCATTCTTAAAAGAAACAATCGTTAGTAGATAATTTAGAAAAAAAAAGTAATTATTATTTTTAGTTATAGGCATACGTAGGTTTGATTCGTTTAGACAAATTTTGAGTATTCATCATCTTCCTTCTCTTCTTTTTTTAAACTGAATTGTATTTGGTTAGTTCAACCCCCCCCCCCCCTCCCCACGTTGCTAGTGATAGGGGCGGACCTACGGGGTTCCAAGAGGGTTTATATGAACCCACTTAGTCGGAAAATTATATTATGTATAGATATATATGTCATCTAAAATAGAAGAAAATTGCTATATATCATAAATGAACCCACTTGATATAAAGTGATTCTGTGGTGAAATGGTTATGTGGCTTCAAAATAAAACTGACAAAAAAGCTAAGAAAATCTTAACTTCAAACACTCAAAAACTTTCTTCAAAGTTATAATTTGTTTTTCTCTCTTATAATTTTCAATAAAACATGTAAGAATATTTTTTGAAATGATTTATAATTTTTAGTTTAAGTTTATTTGGTCTATGTTGAAATTGCTTATTTGATCTAAGATGTATTTTTTGATTTAGCTTATAAGCTCTCTTTATTTGATTCTTTGTCTTAGTTAGTTTATTCATAACTCTTCTGTTTGAAAGATAAATTTAAATAAATTTGGTAATGATTTTATAATAAAATTCCATACTAGTTAAAAAATTTAAAAATATCGACTTAAAAATGATAACTTTACTTTGAGATAGCGAATAAAAAGAAGAAAAGTAAAGTCGCGAACAAATTTTACTTGCTATGCCTACTGTTAATTTTAACATCGGCTCTAGTCATGTCTATCTCGAACCCACTTATTCAAAATTACGGATCCGTCATTGCTAGTGAAATCCATGAAAATCATCAAAATTTCCACAGGAATATCACATTTTGATTAATGAGCAACTTTACATCCCCTTTACATTTTTTCGTGAATTCCTCTTAAATGGATTACTAATTCCTTTCCCATAAATTCTTGACTCCATGTTCCTCTCTACTGTTTCTCTACATTTTATCTTCGCAGATGTAGTGCAACAATACAACCTAAATATTGCTTCAGAGCTCAGACGATGATCTATTTTTCAACTTTTTTTATCCCCCTTACGTCATAGCAATAATTGATGGCAAAGAGGGAAATTTAAAATCCAAGGCCTGCCGCGTGGGTTCGAACCCTGGTGGGAGCAATTTGCTCTCTTCTGGGGTAGAACCTTGTAGGTGATATCAGTTGCTCTGTTCTCAAAACCTGATCTTTCAGGCACATCCCGTGATTTACTGGTAGTAGTGCTGAGGGACCGGGACTACTATCTTCAGGAATAGTCTGGCGTAAGCCAGAAAGCTGGATATAAAAAATAAAATTGAACACTACTCTAAATTAATTATTATTGTTGTTGTCGTCGTCTTTTTCCAATGCTATCAATTTTTTTTGTCTTTAATTTCGTTTCTGGCGTAAGCCAGAAAGCTGGATATAAAAAATGAGCGGATAAGGAAATTGTTCGTCTCATTTTTTAATTGTTCGTCTCATTTTTACAACTCATGGTTAGCTAATATCGTTTGGTGAAAAGATGAGCGGATAAGGAAATTGCATAAAGTAGAAATTAAAATTCAAATAAGAATCAGCTCTCATGATTTAGAACTATTTTCATTTACTCGCGCTTTACTCAAAATTGATATACTTAAACATTGCAAATCTATAATTCTGTTGGAAATTTGCCTTTGGCGGGAGTTGCGACCGACCAACTTTAACGGCTTAAACACTAGTGTAACGTATGTTGGAGAATCCGGTTCTTCACACATGCATGATCTACTAAGTACGTAGATAACCGTAGGGCCAAGAATCGTCAAATTTCATTGAGAAATGAAAGAGATATTGGTTCACGAAGTAAGGTGTTTGAAGCATGGAAAGTGTGGTATTGTGTGTAATTCTCCCACATCGGTAGAGGAAGAAAGAATTGTTGTGTATATAAGATTCGAAATTGGTTTGGGGTTTGGGACCCCAAGGGGTATCCCATGTGTTTAAAGGAGGGAGGACCTAGATGTGCTTCGGTTCGAGGAAAGACCACACGCGCGCCGCCGCCGCCCGCCCGTCCCGTCCGGTCCGGTCCGGTCCGGTCCGGTTCCGAGTCACGGGTCACGGGTTGTGGGTTGTGGGTTGTGGGTTGTGGGTTGTGGGTTGTGGGTTGTGGGTTGTGGGTCTTCTGATATTATCTTTTTGGGCCAGAAAACTTTGCCAGAAGTACAGTTTGATCCCGAAAGTTTCGGATATACGAGTTTGGACCCGAATTCTTTCGGATGTGCGGTTTGGTCCCTGAAGTTTCAAGATGTACAGTTTGGTCCCCGAAGTTTTTCAGAAAGTTGGAATTTCGGACAGTCAAAGCGAAACGTCCAAGCTCTCAATTCAGCCATTTATTTTGGCTGAATTACTCCTCCTATAATGGCCAAAACAGTTGGTCTTTCACCATTTATGTTGGTGACTTTACTACCTCCATAATGGCCATTATTTGGCTATTATGGAGGCAGTTTTCAGGCAGTTTTTCAGCCCCTCCTTCACCTATATAAACACCCCCTTACACCATTGTTGAGCACACTTGATATGCACGAAAATACACAACCAGAAAAAAATCTTCTTCCTACAACTTCCAAGCATTATTTCGTTACTCAATATTCTTCACGGTAGCTCTTGAGTTTCCTTTGCTCAAGGGTTCCATTGCTGTTTTATCTTGGGAGACAAATTGTCCAGGACGTATAAAGGATACATACGGGGCAATATTGTCTTAAGGACAGAGTGCTACACTCGACTCGATAAACCGTTTCCATTTTTCGGTCTTCAACAAAATCGTAATTTCAGTTTTGTTGTTATATTGTAATTTTCAGATTTCTAGTTGAATTATTGAAATCTTTATTTATCCTTTCGAATACTTGTAATAGTTAAATACTTCCCGTACTGCTTTATAAAGTACCATAGAGCAAAATCTCCCATCAAATTCAATAAACAAAAACTAAAACATCTCATTCAATCGAGCAGTAACAACTCTCAGCTTGGAATAAACCTTACCAGCAGGTGAACCATTATAAGGCAACAAAGTGAATCTCTTGCGACCTTAATATTCGAAAATGATCCCAATATATGAATCTTCGAATCCGCAATAGTTTGTAGACGTGATCAGTATTCCCAAAAAGATTTTTTTTTTCCAGACAATAGGCAAGACTTGAAAAACAAGCATAATTTCCCAAGAGTAACGAGCAATATTTATATGAAGGACCAAGAAACTAAATGGCAAGTGATAGTACCTGGCGGCAGCGGATGAACAGTGATTCTGTCGGAAGCGGAGTGGGACGCTGGGGGGTGGAGGCCAGTGGGCCGCGGCTGACGGTAGAGACTACTAAATAAGGCGAAGATGAGAAGCAGAGACTAGCTCCATGCCTCTTCCTCGTAACAATACTCCAACATGGCTACATACTACCCTACTACCTTAATCCTCATCCTTTAAACATCACTATCTAGGGTCATGTCCAAAGTGTTAAGAGATACGAACAATTAAAAAATGTGTCAATAGATTATTCCACATACTTTATTTATTTTGTTTTTTATTTTATTATTTATGTTTTTGTAATAAAGTTCATCTTGTAACTTGTAAGTGTCATTGAAATCAAATTAATACTTAGTACAAATGAAGAAGCTTGTACTGTAGAATAGTGTAATTCTACTTGGTGTAGGCTTCTCATTTATGCAATATATATAGATGTTTACAATTACAAACCTAATTGTATAAGGATCTCTACTTTACCTAATTACACTAAAATAATAGTTACAGAATATATGGAGAATATTTATTTATTCTCTATCACACCCCCTCAGTTGGAGCGGGAGGAGGCCGGACGCTCAGACTGGATCTGAAGTTAAGGAACAGATTCTTGAGAAGTCCCTTAGTAAATATATATGTGTACTGATAGGAAGAAGGAACATGTAATACCCGAACATGGCCCATGGAAACCTTCTCACGAACAAAATGAATATCCATCTCAATATGTTTGGTACGTTGATGCTGAACCAGGTTACGAGACAAGTAAACAACATATATGGTATCACAGTAGACAAGAGATGCCTTACGTAAGGGACAATGAAGCTCTAGAAGAAGGTTTCTGAGCCATCAGATCTCGGCAACAACGTTCGCAATACCTCTATATTCTGCTTCTGCACTCGAACGGAAAAGCATGGCTTGCCGTTTGGCAGACCACGAGATGAGATTATCACCCAAAAATACACTATCGATGTGTGTCCGGACAGTCGCCCCAATCGGCGTCCGTATACGATATCACTGGTCAGAGCAGATGGATAAAAATGTAATTCGTAGTCAAGAGTACCCTTAGCATACCGAATGATACGTTTAAGAGCGGTCAAGTGAGGATCCTTGGGAGCATGTATGAACAAACACACCTACTGAACGACATAGGCTATATCGGGCCTAGTGAAGGTAAGATACTGAAGTGCACTAGCAAAACTCCTATAAAGAGAAGGATCTAGCACCGGATCCCCGTCATCAACACTAAGTTTCGACTTCGAGCCGACTGGAGTAGGCATGATCTTGTAGTTTGCCCTTTTAGTCCTGTAAACAATTTCTTCGGCATACTTACGCTGACATAGGAACATTGTATTTTCGGATCTGGTCACTGGAATCCCTAAAAAATAACTTAACTTACCCAAGTTTGTCTTAGCAAATTCGGATTTGAGCAGGGTAATGATCTCGTGTTTCAGCATATCAAATGAGGCAGTCAGAACAATATCATCCATATAGAGCAAAAGGTATGCAGTGTCATTATCTCAATGAAAAATAAAAAGTGAATTATCACTTTTGATGCACACAAACCTGATATGCATGATGAAAGTGGCAAAGCGCTCATACCAAGCCCTGGGGGCTTGTTTCAAGTGATAGAGTGACTTTCAAAGATGGCAGACATACCGAGGAGCCTCTGGATGCACTAAGCCAGGCGGTTGATGCTTATGTACGGTTTTTTTTCAAATCTTCATGTAAGAACACATTTTCACATCAATTTGATGAATCAACCAGTTCTTTCCCTTAGCTATGCTCAAAATAGTGCGAATGATGGCTGATTTAACCATTGGACTAAAGGTCTCACCACAATTAACGCTTTCTTGTTGCCCCGTGCCATTTTTCATAAGTCTCGCCTTATGGCGTTCAAGCTCACCACTATCTCTGAATTTGTGACGATATAGCCAACTGCAATGAATCACATTCACCCCCTTTAGTCTCGGGATAAGATCCCAACTGTGTTGTGTAGTGAGCGTATTAAATTCCCCACGCATGGCCGCATTCCAATTCGGGTCAATCTTGGATAATTTTGGGGTTTTAAGTATATGTGAGATAGTCTGAGTGGAGAGGTTAAATTGGATTTTTGGTTTGAAAATCCTGTGCTAAACACGGGTTAAGGAGGTATGCCGTTATGTGTAAGGTGTACACCCAAAAATAAGGGAGGATAGAAGCATGGAAGATTCCGAGTTTGTTTTCAAATGCTCATGAATCACTTTGACTTTTTTCATAGTCGATGGACTAAGTCCGGACCTAACAACTCTGCTTCACTAACTTTGAACCAACCGATTGGTGACCTAAACCTTCGCCCATACGAGCTTCGAATGTTGTCATCTGGATACTAGTATGATAACCGTGATTATAAGCAAACTCAATGAGAGGCAAATTATCATCCCAATTACCTTTAAAATCGAGAACACATACCCTCAACATATCCTTAAGGGTCTGAATAGTACATTTTGCCTGGCCATCTGTCTGAGGGTGAAAAGTTGTGTTGATATTTACATTGGTATCCAATCCTCTATGGAAAGACTTCCAAAAGTGAGCTGTGAATTGATCACCATGATATGAAATAATGGACACTTGGGTCCCATGAAACTTGATAATTTCTCGAATATGCAACTTAGCATAATCCTCTGCTGAGTCTGTGGTTTTGACTGGAAAAAAGTGAGCTGATTTAGTCAGTCGGTCCACTATCACCCAATCGAATCATGCCTTCGGGCTGAGCGAGGTAGACCTATTATGAAATCCATATTTATCATCTCTCATTCCCAAATAGGTATATCAATATTCTGTGTCAACCCACAAGGCCTCTAGTGCCCGGCTTTAACCTGCTGACAATTCGGACACTTGGCTATAAAGTCTGCCACATTCCTTTTCATATCGTTCCACCAATAAATTTCTTTAAGATCATGATACATCTTGGTAGAATCTGAGTGAATAGAATACCTGGAATTATGCGTTTCTGCTATGATTCACTTTGTGAGTCAGTCCATATTTGGAACACATAATCTGCCTCGATACCTTAAAGTACTATCATCTCTCCCTCGTAGTATTATGCGTGTGAATCCTCTCTTTCAGCTGCAATAAGTAAGGATCACTAAATTGTTTCTCCTTTACCTCAATTACTAAGGAGGATTCAGACTTGTTCTGAACAACAACAACACCATCTTTAGAGTCCATGAGCCGAACTCCTAGAGTGGCTAGTCGATGAATCTTCTTCGTCGTGATTTTTCTTACCTTTCTCAACATGGGCTAAACTTTTCATGGATCACCGACTAAGAGCATCAGCCACCACATTCGCTTTTCCTAGATGATAGAGAACATCTACATCATAATCTTTTATCAATTCGAGCTATCTCATCTGCCAGAGATTCAACTCCCGCTGCTTGAAAATATACTGAAGGCTCTTGTGATCTGTGGAAATATCAACGTGAACTCCATAGAAATAGTGACACCATATCTTGAGTGCAAAAATCACGCCTGCCAGTTCTAGATCATGAGTCAGATAATTCTTTTTATGAGGTTTAATCTGTCTGGATGCATAAGCTATAACCTTACCATACTACATTAAAACACACCCTAGGCCAACTCCTAAAGCAACATAATATACAACGAACCCCTCGGTCTCCTCTAGCAAAGTTAACACTGAGTGAAAGTCAGTCTCGTCTTCAATTCTTCGAAACTATGCTCACATGCATCTGACCACTGAAATTTGACTTTCTTCTGAGTTAATCTAGTCAATAGAGTAGCAATGGAGAAAAAGTCCTCTATGAATTATCTGTAATAATCCTGCGAGACCCAAGAAACTTCGAATATCTGACGCAGAAGTGGATCTGGGCCAATTCTTAATAGCATTAATTTTCTGGAAGTCAACCTGGACGCCCTCGCCTGAAATCACATGGCCTAAGAATACTACTGACTTTAGCCAAAATTCACACTTGGAAAATTTCACATAAAGCTCGCGGTTATGAAGTGTCTGCAATACAATTATGAGATGTTCTGCATGATCAGCCTCATTATGGGAATAGACTAAGATATCATCAATGATGAAAATATCAATATAAGGCGTGAAGACCATGTTCATAAGATCCATAAAAGCAGCTGGGGAATTCGTCAATCCAAATGACATGACACAAAATTCGAAATGACCATAACGAGCTCTCTAAAGGCGAGTTTTCGGAATATCAACTTTCTTAACCTTAAGTGATGGTACCACGATCTAAGGTCAATCTTGGAATAACACTGAGCACCATAGAGTTTATCGAATAAATCATTGATTCTAGAAAGAGAATATTTGTTCTTAATGGTAACCTTGTTCAACTGCCGGTAGTCAATGCACATACGCAGAGACCCATCTTTCTTTAGAACAAATAGAGCGATGCACTCCATAGTGAGGCATTTGGTCTAATAAATTCCTTATCAAGGAGATCTTTCAACTGAGCCTTTAGCTCTCTTAACTCTACCAGAGCTATTCTGTATGGCGAAATAGATATCGGCTTAGTGTCGGGAAGTAGATCGATTCTGAATTCAATCTCCCTCTCAGGAGGAACTCTTGGAAGATCTTCAAGAAAGACTTCTGGAAACTCATTGACAACTGGCACTGACCGGAGAGTTGGGGTCTGGGTATCTGCATCCCTAACCCGAACTAGATGGTAAATATACTCATTGGATATCCTTTTTCTAGCCTTAAGATGGGAAATAAATCTACCCATGGGTGCTATTGAATCACCCTTCCACTCTATGACTGGCTCACCTAGAAATTCAAACTTTACAATTTTGGTTCTACAATCCACGGTGGCATAACATGACGACAACCAATCTATAACCATGATTATATCGAAGTCTACCATTTCTAACTCTACTAAATTAGCTATGGTAATTCGGTGATAGATTTTAACTGGACAACCCCTATATACCCGCCTGACTATAACTGACTCACCAACTGGGGTGGCTACTTTGAAGGGTTCATGTAATTTTTCTGGTTATATCCCAAATTTCTTAGAAACAAAAATGGTTACATATGACAGAGTGGATCTAAGATCCATAAAGGCATAAAAATCGAAATGAAAATAGTTAATATACATGTGACCACATCTGCACGGGCTTCTGTGCCCTGACGACCTAATAATGGATACAAATAGTTTGGACCTCTGCCTGTATTACCGAACTTAGCTGGACCACGCCCTGATTGGGCCTGAGAATTACGAGGGACTGTAAAATTTACGGACTGAGCCACATTATCTCTGGTACCCTACCTCATTGATGGGCAGTCTCGCTGAAAAAGACCTCACTGGCCACACCCAAAATAGACATCCATACCCATGTCGACACTCTCATGGATGCCTTTTACCATACTTAGCACAAACCGAGTTATTGAAAGAACTTTGTCCCACATTGGCCTGTGAGTGGGAGCCTGATTCTTTGAAGTTCTGCTTCCTGTTATCATTTTTGAACTTTAAGGCTGGGCACTAGCTGAAGATGGAGCAGGTTCGGATGACCTGTTCTTGAAGTACTGTATGTCTTCACTTCCTCCATGACTGAAGTGGCCTGAAGACTTGGCTTTCCTTATTAAACTCTTTGGCTTTCTCTTTCTTCAAGGCTTCCTTTTCCTTCAACATGCTGTACGAAAGCAACCATCTTTGTAATAGTTATCTCCATATTTTGAGCTGTGATATTAGCTTCATCGTACAAATAGGGATTAAGACCATACACGAAATATCTAACATTGGTCCTCATGTCTAGAACCATATGCGGAGCATACTTTGCCAAAGAGACAAACTGAAGGTAGCACTCCTGCACACTCCTTCCATTCTTCTTAAGTTTTTCAAATTCCACAACCTTTGCTTCTCTGATCTCTATTAGCAGAAAGTTCTCAATGAAGGCATCTACAAACTCATCCCAAGTTGTTGGAGGTGCAACTTTCCTGCGGGACTGCTCCTATGACTCATACCAGATGTTGGAAACATCCTGCAACTGATAAGCTCCAAACTCTACTACCTCTACCTCATTAACATGCATAACACAAAAGATTTTATGAAGCCCATCTATGAAATTCTGAGGACCCTCGGTCTTACTTGACCTTGTGAACACCGGAGGGTCCATACGAAGAAACTCACGAGTCCTGAAATTGGATGACTCTCCATTAGTTCCCGTGCTTAGAGTCATTCCTTGTCGTTAGACTTGAGAAACCACAAGTTGGGTGAGTACATGAATGGCTCCCCTAACATCTGAATCAGAAGAACTGGGTGATGAAACTGGTATCTCTACGGCACTATGGTATTGGGTGGGGGCACTATAGTCGAATTGACTTCCTGAGCCTGAGCATCCTCCTCACGAGCAGCATTAGTAGCATCCCTCTTGCTGGTAGCTGATTTCCTCTTCGCAATCATTTTTTTTAAATACGTAATACGCACGAGTTAGAAGGATATCCTGAAGGTATAACTCTAACTGCACGATCTAGAGTATGAAAGAAGTGAGACAATCCTAGATGTTTTGGTGGTCAACTATTTATATGTGCGGGGCCCTCTGACACATAAAAGTGACCCCACTGAATACAGTTTCATAGATTCCCTAAGACACTTGAACCTAGTGTTCTGATACCAAGATTTGTCATACCCCGAACCATGACTTGGGCAGAAAATGACACTCGGTGCCTTGCTGTATGTGACCGAATGAACCACATGGCTTGCTTGTCAACATAGGCAACACAACATGCTAAAGAAATAATTTAAAACATTTAAAATATGGTATTGAAATAACAATCGAAAATATAATAGCGAGAATCATCTGAACAAAACATGATAAGTCTAAAAATATTGTTGACATGACATACATGACATGATACTTGACTAGTCTATAAAATTGCTAAAATATGAGTATGCAAAACTGTTTACCAGGATAAGGTCCGAACATACCTCTATTAATAAAATATAATCGTAAAATAACTAGACTGGCACCCCGAATGAGATGGGGCTCATCGAAATAGTTGATACGAAGTAGTCCTACGAGCGGTCCGTCTTCCCGAAACTCATCACATACACGGTGAAGTTCAAGCCCCATGCAAAGGGACGTCAGTATATTTAAATTGTACCGTATGTAAAGCAACTAAAAGAATAAGAGGCACACGATATAATAGGAACATGAAACTGAAATTGAAGCTGAACATGAATATGAATATATATTAACATGTGTAAATCTGTAAAATTGTATATCTGTGGGAGAGAATTAACAAAACCGACATGAACCATCACGCGTGAACGTGGAGTCTAATCTCTGCCCGATCAGCTAAGTCATCTCGTACTTTGCCGGAGTACGAGACATGAACATGAACATGACGGATTCAATAATCCCACTAGGGGTAATAAGAAGGTATCATCCTCTAGCGGAGCGACCCTTATCCTACATTGGCATACGTAGTTTCAGGCTATCTGAGCCTTTTCGGTAATCTATGCAACTCCCAAAACATGTACTTAAAAATAGTTAGCTTGAAATCCCATGAATTTCTTGAAATAACTTTAAATCATAACTTGTAAATTTATAATTTAACATGTGAAGAAATATATAATATAACTTGTATAAATCATGAGAAACATATATGATTTCATGAAATTGAGTGATAATAATCATAACTTATATTCAAGAACTCATGAAAATTAAGACATGGGTTCATGGATCACGAATGGGTTCATGACAGTCATAATATCATATCATGAATGTAAGTAACGAAGTCAAGACATAACATGGAATATAATTATACACGTATAAAAGGATTATCATGAACTTGGATAAAATCCTAAGTTATGGAAATTCACGGTTTCATGGATAACTGTGGCGTGGGAAAGAACAATGACGTTCTCACACGTAGTTAGAATCTCTACATACCTTAATCGCTCCAAAACTTGTCTTAAAGATCGGAACTTGGAAGAAGAAACCAAAAGCTTGAACTTTAATTCCTTGAGATGGGTTTTCTTGAAAACCTAGGTTAGAAATAGTGAATTCCGCTTAGGAATTGACAAGATGTCGATTAGAATTGCATGAAAATGACTTACCTTGGTATAGGAGATGGCTGGGAAGAGAGAACATTCGTTCTAGGACTTGGGAATTATGAAAATTGATTTTTAGAATGAAAAACCGAATTTATACTGTTTGCTGTCGAAAGAAAATTACGGTTGATTAGGCGGTCCGTCAAATTTTCAACGGGACATTTGACGGTCCGTCGATTGTTCGACGGTCAGAGTCCGGGCCGTCAATATTTTGACGTTCCGCATTGACGGTTCGTCGATAGTTTGACGGTCCGTATAATTGGACCATACTAACATTTGCTTTGAAATTTTCCAGAGTTGTGAAATTTGGAGTTTGGAGACGGTGAAGATTGATGGGCATTCAATAATTTGACGGTCCGTACAATTGACCAACAAGTGCCGTCAATTTCAACGATGAAATTGACGGTTCACTTTGACGGTAGTAAAACATTTTATGGTCTGTATAATTTACAGCCTGACCGTCAATTTCACTTTTGAAATTGACGGTTCGTTTGACGGGCCGTAAAATATTTTATGGTCCGTATAATCTGCTGTCAAATTTGATCCGCAGAACTGAACCTGGTTTTTCAACTTAAACTCCCCTTTTTAATTTCCTACACTCGTGGATCATGAACAATGCTTAGTTTAAAGGTACAAGGTGTTACAATTGAAGGCATTGGGCTTGACATATACTTGATCCGTATTGTGTAGCGGAACCCATAGTTATCACCTTTAATTGTCAACCAATAACACATTTTCTACAAATGCCAAACACCAAATTCTAAATTATGAGCTTATACCTAAGCCACATGTATTTATATTTGAACTCGATAATTTATTTTTAATTATTATCTTCTCAAATTTGACATACATTTGAAGACCTTGTGGTCGGTCAAGTGAGTTACCTTGTGGCTATATACATTTAAGTAAGTGTTTTCATATTGTGATATGCATGTATCTATCAGAATTGTTCGTACTTGTATATATAATCAAACACAAGTGACAGAATACACCCGTGGCATGTATATCTCTTGCTAATTAATAAAAATATTTTAAAATAATATTAGTATAAATGTGAGAATCATCACAAAATTTGGAGAGAAAAATGCGATTTTAATCTAATGAATGATGAGCTTATTCAACTGATATTAAAGAACTATCTATTGTTAAAGAGTCAAGCACCATATAAATAAGAATTATTTATCCCTTAATAAAATAGATACGTCAGAATTACTACACAATAGGTAGTCATAAGCAGAAACTATACTTCTCTCTTTATGAAAATCAACTAAAATAAAATAAACTTCTTTCAATTATTTTCTCTTTGTTGTAATATTCTTTTATATATGAGTCATTTTAATATAAATTCTTTTTTTTTTTTAATTTTCCCCTCAGTATGTTACGCAATTACAAATGTCTTAGTTATAATTGATAAAGTTAAAGAGATAACTAACTTACTAATAAAACCTTGACACAATAGTTATATTCAACTTTTATGTATATGTATCTTCTTATCTGTATATGATTCAAGATTCAGCTTTCCTCAATTTCAAGTATTTATAATTACAATTTCATCAACTTATTGAATTAATTTTCATATCCATACACATAAAATGTTTATCATTTTTATCTATTTTTAATCAATTAAATTTTTAAATAAATTATTTTTAGATTGATTAGGTAGACCACAAATAAATTCAATAATTTTTAAATAATAAGTAGTAAGTATAGTAAAGTAAATATAAGTAAGAAGTTAGTAAAAGTAAATATATTTTCACTGAACGTGCGACCAATCCTAATCATTCACCCTAAACTAAACTCTGCATCCAAATAGTATATCCTAAAACCCTAAACCCCTCACCTACATTGCATACACTGATCATTTTCTGCCAACAATGTCGGATATTTCGCGGGCAAAAGTTTTCTTCCCGCCGAAGTAATGGAGAATACACTTGTGCATTTTAAAATCATGGAAAGCAGGGGTGACTCAAGGGAGACCCTAAGGATGCATTTGATTTAGCCATTTAGGCTTCCAAAAAATTGAGGCTTCAAAATTTTTAGTTAATAGTGACTTCATTATTTTATTTTCGCTTAAATATTATTAAAATTTGTGTAAAAGATAAAAGATAATTTTTTTTTATAAAAAATGCCTATTTCATAATAAATTATATTTTAAAATTTTGAATTAAACTACTCACATCTTAATATTAGTAAATAAATTTTTATACGACACTATCCAACAGATTATATTATAAATAAATGACTAATATCTTATTAACTTGAATAAATCCTTACTTATATAAATATTAGCAATAAAGTCAAAGACTTTATGATTTTTAAGGATACTTAACTACGAATAAGAAGTATGAAAAAATAGAATATAGACCTCTTATTAAACTAAATTTCCTGAAGCCAAGGGGTTTCTATTTTTTGTGTTTTATCTTGATGTTCTTGATATGTTTTCTATGGGAATGAAGTGGGTTCAAATGAATATTGAGAATCCACGTAGCAGCACTCAACTAGTTAGGATTTGTGGCATAGTAGTTGGTGTTGCTTATATGCCGGTGGTTCCGCTACAGGTCTATGAGGAGCACGACCCAAGCAATTCATGGACACAAACCACCTCAGGGTATGAAGAAAATTGTGACGAGCAAGGAGTTACAACACTTATAGATGGCAAAGAAGTTACTGTGGAGGGATCATGAGATAATTAAAAGTCAAGAATGCCTATGTAATCATTTCTGGTTTCGAACCTCCTCAATCCCCTGATTTCAGCTACAACAACTTGCACCTCCGGTCCGAGGACTACGCAAAGGGCTGCTGCCCGTGGTCCCAACACATCTACAAATGACTTTGCTTAATGTTTCTCTATCTCACATGAAAATAACACCTCCGCTTTCAAGAACTCAGCACATGGTGCTTAACCATCTGTACATGCAGAAAGATAGGAGTACCCTTTCTGTGGTAGCACTTGTTGGAAATTTGCCTTTGGCGGGAGTTGCGACCGACCAACTTTAACGGCTTAAACACTAGTGTAACGTATGTTGGAGAATCCGGTTCTTCACACATGCATGATCTACTAAGTACGTAGATAACCGTAGGGCCAAGAATCGTCAAATTTCATTGAGAAATGAAAGAGATATTGGTTCACGAAGTAAGGTGTTTGAAGCATGGAAAGTGTGGTATTGTGTGTAATTCTCCCTCATCGGTAGAGGAAGAAAGAATTGTGTGTATATAAGATTCGAAATTGGTTTGGGGTTTGGGACCCCAAGGGGTATCCCATGTGTTTAAAGGAGGGAGGACCTAGATGTGCTTCGGTTCGAGGAAAGACCACACGCGCGCCGCCGCCCGCCCGTCCGGTCCGGTTCCGGGTCCACGGGCTGTGGGCTGTGGGTCTTCTGATATTATCTTTCTTTTTTGGGCCAGAAGTACAGTTTGATCCCGAAGTTTCGGATATACGATTTGGACCGAAATTCTTTCATATGTGCGGTTTGGTCCCCGAAGTTTCCGTAAAATTAGAATTTCGACGGTCAAAAACGTAAATGCCAAGCACTCAATTCAGCCATTTATTTTGGCTGAATTACTCCTCCTATAATGGCCAAAACAGTTGGTCTTTCTCCCATTTATGTTGGTGACTTTACTACCTCCATAATGGCCATTATTTGGCTATTATGGAGGCGAGTTTTCAGCGATGAAATGCAGCCCCTCCCTCTCCTATATAAACACCCCATTACACCATTCTTGAGCACTAAGACATATGCACGAAAATACATAAACAGATGCGAGAAAAACGGCACGAAAATACACAATCGAAATAGTTTTCTTCCTACAACTTCCAAGCATCATTTCGTTACTCAATATTCTTCACGGTAGCTCTTGAGTTTCCTTTGCTCAAGGGTTCCATTGCTGTTTTATCTTGGGAGACAAATTGTCCAGGACGTATAAAGGATACATACGGGGCAATATTGTCTTAAGGACAGAGTGCTACACTCGACTCAAAAAAACATTTTACATTTTTCCGTCTTCTACAAAACTGGAATTTCCAGGTTTTTACTTGTGTAACGATTGTAATTTCAGATTCCATGTTGAATTATTGAAATCTTTATTTATCCTTTCGAATACTTGTAATAGTTAAATACTTCCCGTACTGCTTTATAAAGTACCATAGAGCAAAACTCCCGACAGCACTTGCTTCAACTAACCAATTCCGGTCCAAATACGTGAAAGTGGTTCTTTACAAGTCGATATAGAGGTGAAGGCTCGATAAACTTGTCTTTATGATAGTTTTAAATAACTCGAATACTAGTAGCAAAACTATTAGAAGTCAAGCTTGTTGGCTCATGGTTTCTGCAGTTAAAAGGAAAACAAAAAAGGCAATAGAGTAATGTTTTAGAAGTTTATGTAGTAGCAAAGATCAACGACAAGTATGTAATTTCCCCATTCCAAAAAAAAAAAAAAATTCCTGAAGCCACGCTTGATGGAAAGCACTTATAGACAACTCAAAGTTCATCAGCATTGAAACTCAATGATGATGTCAAGCTTATTATTGAAAGCGATCTCTCATTTTTCAACAGAAATCAAACCCAATGGGAGTAATTTGACCACTCACTGAAACAGTCGCATAACCATCAGTGTTGGCGGGTTCTTACAGTGGTTCGGTCTTGATGAAATTTAATAATTTCTATTCCTTATTTAATCCATCCCTGTAGCGGTTCCATAGATTTTCGGTTTGTAGCATTTGGATCGGAGTTAGGAATTTTAATCCTGCTGGCAAACTGTCGAACTACCTGATCTGAGTTGTTCAATTATGAGATAACAGTTTATAGTTAAAAAAATGACTTGAGAATATAATTAGAGCTAAATACAAAATTTCTTCCTTAATTTTTGACATAATTCATAAAATGTACAAATTAATTCTCTCTCATATTAAAAAGATATCTCGTTTTGTAGTCTATCATATTCCCTCACTTTTATAGCTTCAGTCCGATTTTCTCTCCTAAATATCCTCCAAGCAATTTTTATTAGGAATATTCATCACTCTCGAACTGGAATAGACGGAATTACATTTAACACTTAAACAACTTCACCAAAATAGAGCAAAATCAAAATGGACAGACTTTAAGCAGCAATCTTCTCCAAAAATAATTACTCTATTTTAGTGAACCGCATTCAATCGTAGATGCTTTTCCTCACTCATTTTTCTCTCCGCAATCAGATTCATAATTTGTCGAAATTCAAAAAGGTGGTATTAGCGTCCGTTTGGACACTACTGACAACTTTTTAAAATGGCACTGAAAAAAACTTTTATATATCAATGTATCTCTAGCATATATATTGTGTATATTCCTAAAAACTTATGTGTTATACACCGAGAAATACAAACAAGGAAAATAATTTTTTAATATAAATTTTATATATACACAAAGAGAAAAATAAAATTGTAATATATATTTTGTTATACATATTATTGAGGTGTTATACACTGTGATATACAAATAATACAATTATTTTTGTGATGTACATATGGATATAGAGACAGCAATAAATTGTATACAATTATATTTATAATTTCATATTCTAGATGTACAAAAGAAGGAAAATAAAGTTTTGATGCACACAAAGAAAGAAAATAAAATTGTGATATACATTTTAATATACACATTATTATTGTGTTATACATGGTGGTGTACAAATAATGCAATTATTTTTGTGTTATACACTTGGATATATAGATAAAAATTAATTATATAAAATTTATATTTTAGATCTCGCTCTAAACCTGGTGAGACTAAATATATTTGGACGCATTGCATTAAGAGTGTCATTAATGGATGTATATATTATGGAGCATGAAATAAGGAAGAGAAAGAAACCTATTTTATTTATATTAAAAGTACTATTAATGGATACATATTATAAAGCATGAAATAAGGAAGATAATGTTTACATTCTTATTGAAATACATGGTAAAAAGTGTAGTATGCTATAGGTATCAATCTTTTTAGTCTCAATTTGCTTAACATAATTCTGGCTAAATAGATACTAAAAGATGCCAATAGATACTAAGGAATGTATATACGTATCAATATTCCGTATATACCTGTCCATCGGGTCGGGGAACCCGCTCGGCCTGTCCGGTCCGACCGAAAAATCGGGACCAGGGTCAACTTATATTTGACCCGTAAGCCACCCGATCCGAAAAAGCGTGGACTCGATCGGGGGTCGGGGTCGGGCCGGAGTCGAATTTTTTTCCGTCTAACCCGGCCCGACCCGACCACGACCCGTTCATATTATTTTTTATTTTATTAATATTTATTTAAGGTTCATCTTAAGATAGAACATGATTTACTATCCAGATTCATCTTTACTGCTTTGTGTTCTATAAATAAAACACACTATGTCATTGTGCATTATTTTTTTCGACTGGTGCATTATTCTTATTCTTATATTCTTCTAAAGTGCTAAGGACCATAATGAGTTTGCTATAGTACGTGAGTGCATTAGAAGAAGACTGGAGGTAAGCTTGGTTAAATGGTTTCTGGACAGAATCTTAAGAACATTTCATATGGAAAGCAGAACTTTTGAGATTTCTAATTGGGGGATTGCACTTGTTCATTTTCGTTTTGGCATGTACATTTAACTGACAATTTTAAAATTTTGTATGCCAAACTTGAACTATTTTGAAATTGGAATTTCTGAAGTTCCCAATCCACTTTTTGGACATCCCGGGAACCATTCATGTTGTATAAACATCTCGTTACTAATATGTTCATTTGTATAGTAAATTTCATTAACACCTTAAAAAATAAGTAATAAATTTTAAAGTTGTGCCTTTTATGTGATAAAATATATAGAAAAGTGATTTTGTGTGATAAACATTAAAGTTAGACGACTGTTATTAAATAAAAAAAAATTATTTTGTTTTGTAGAGCGGGTCAGGGCCAGGGTTGGAAAATTTTAAAAAAACAGGGTCAGGGTCGGGCTAGCAGAAAAAAGCCACTTGACCCGACCCTGACCCGGCCCGACTCGAGCTTTGAACAAGTCTAATTCCGTCCATACAGACGTGGTGGAACTTGCACAAAATATTAAGGGGAGCGGTAACTACTGACTAAAATATTATAATTGAAATTTATAAGAACAAAATATAATTTTATCAAAGATTCAAAATAACATCAACACAACAAAAATATACTATATAAAAGGAAAGACGTACCTAGAATTAAAGTGTTGTCCTTCGTTCTTTTAAAGACTTGAAATCATTAAAAATTGAATCAGAGCTAAAGCTTTCAACTATCTCTTTTTCAATATAAACCATCATATGGTTATCTCTATTGAAGGGATACTTTTCAACTTGACATTGATAGAGACCCCAATTGATATAAGCTCTTCGAACTTCATCTCTTCGATTCACTGGATATTCTCAAATTTGGGGACGCTTTCCGGGGTCACGTTCTAAACAATTGACATCAAATTCATCCATGGTGACTTTTTGAATGTTTCAAGGTTGCCCATCCAGTTGAATTGTTTGATCATCGGAATGGTGTTTTTCAAGAGTCGATGTTGAAGCTATACAAATGTCATCTTTGTTGGAAGCTTTCCTCTTGAAAAATGCATCAATTTTCTTAAGTTTGACCATCGTATCACTCCTAAAAAATACATAAATCAATTATCAAAGATAACATCTAAATCTGAAAACAGAACTAAGTCAGAGAAATTCAACTTTTAAATCCTTAATATGTTAATTCCGCTCCCATAAGCCCAAAATAGCCTCGTATATGATGAAACAAACATAAAGTTGTAATCTTTTGCTGATTTAAAGAAACTCATATCAATAATTACCCATTAAAACTCATATCATGTATATTTGAAACAACTTTGTAATTGCTTATGATGCAACTATGCATCCAAGGCATACTAGATTTATGTTTTGTAGAAGAAAAAGAGACCCAAATAAATAAATAAATAAATCTTCTTCGATTAAGTATTAGCGAGAGATGGAGAGACGAGTGGAGAGAAATAGATTGTGAGAGAGTAGAGCCATCTTTGCGAGTGTGAGTTCGTGAGTCGCCGGTGCCGCCGAGAAAGTGACGGAATTTAGAATTTTTAAATCGTGAGTAGTATATATATAAAAAAAAATTGAGTATTTTGAGGGGGGCCACAACTCCTTCCGCTCCTATCATAATCCGCCACTTGCATACGGTTTCTTTGATTCGACATATTTCTTGGAGGTGTGTTGCCTTTGGATTGGACATGAGTGTTTTTTACGCGGGAGGACTTTTGTAAGTTTTAATCTTGCAACGAGAGTTCGATCAAGTGTTGTTGAAGTGTGTGATCGTCTCATTTTATTAGAGTGACCAAACTTTTAATATTAAATAATATTCTCAACATGTCCTTCACGTGCGGCCGATTTTTTTTAATGGATGAGAACATGATTTTTTTTATATAATGGGTAGCATTGAGATTCGATTCCATAACCTTTGCTTGTTCTATTACCATGTTGAAGTGTGTGATCGTCTCATCTAAAAACTTAAACGGTTAGAAAGATCACACTTTTAATATTTAATTATATTCGTAACATGTGCCATTTCCTGATAATTTCGCTAGTTCATCTTGTTGGGAAAAATAATTATTTTAATATCTTTCTAATGTCTGCATTTACGTTTCAGCAAACAATTGATTAAAAAATTAAATTACCTTAATGATATTCATTATGAAAACATTTGGCAATTGCCTAGCGTTATTCTCAATTGAATATGACTTTAAATATATTTTTTCCACTCAAACTCAATAGCCTTAATGGCTTTATTATTGCCTCATTTGAGGCATTGTCTTCTTTCATAATGTTAGACCTCATCCCATTTTCCCTATATATATGATTTTATGTGCTCATGTTTTGCACAGTAAAAAGAAAATTCTTCTCTCATTTTGAATTATTGGATTTTCTTTAAGATAAATATTTGTTAGATTCGACTCCTAGTTTTATACTAAAAGTAGCTTGTTGAATCGTGGTATATACCTACACCGAGTGAAATATTCTTAAGAAAAATGTCTTTGATATGCATCAAGGTACAAGATTTTCTAAGTATTCTCCATAATTTCTAACACATCTTGATAAAAAAGAAGAATAATGAGAATTTTGGCGATCCATCGATTGTGGGTTTGGCTATATAGGAGGATGCCTTTGTTTGGTTTGTACACAGAATCTATGAGTCTTACGACATAGATCATGTGTGATATGTGTTGGAAATTTGCTTTTGGTGGGGAGGTTGCGTCCACCCATATTTAATGACTTAAACACTAGGGTTCCGCATGTTGGAGGCTTTGTCTCTTCACACGTGCATAATCTACTAAGTGAGTAGATGATCGTAGGGCCAAAGATCGTCAAATTTCGTTAAGAAATGAAAGAGATATTGGTCCACGAAGTAAGGTGTTTGAGGCATGAAAATATGGTGTGAAACAAATCTACCACATCGGTGGGAAAAAGGAAGAATTGTTCTCTTTATAAGCCTAAAAATGGATAAGGGTTTGGGACCCCAAGGGGTAACCCATGTGTTTGAAGGAGGGAGGACGTAGGTGTGCTTGGGTTCGAGGCTAGCCCCACACGCGCGCCGCCGCCGCCCGCCCGTCCCGTCCGGTCTCGGGTCGTGGGCTACTTTTGATATTATATTTTGGACCCCAACCATGGAGTTTCAGGAATGGTGGTCAGCAGCCAGAAAGCCAATAGTTTATGGAATTAAACTTCTGAAACGTTTTGCACTTACTACAAAACGTTTCTGGCCATGAATACACCTCTTAAAGGACCTCTTAATCACCTCTCCTCCTCCTAAATACTATATATTGCCTAAAACATATTTGAGGTAGAGAGGGAGGATTAAAAATAGAGCATAAACAGTGTGCGAAAAACTGTAAAAAAGCAGAAAACATAAACTCTTCCTTCCTTTTCCTCTAAATTTTCCATTCTTCAGCAAGTCGTTTCGTGTTTGTTTTCTTCGTCAGAATCAACCTATTTGCTTTGTAGTGTTGATTAGTTGTTGTTTTATCTTGGAAGACTATTGCCCGCTAACGTAAAAGCATATATACGAGGAAATCTTGTCTTAAAGACAGAGTCATCTCTCGACTCAGCCACAGTTGTAATAATCCCGATTTAGTGTCTCTTGAGTTCATGTTATCAAGATTCAACAAGCTTGCGGCAATTATAATATTGGCTATTTGTTTATCCTTTCGAACACTTATAATATTTATTTACTTCCCGTACTGCTTTAATTCCAACAATTATATCCAACAATATGGACGATGAAGGACTATGGAATCAAAGAATCTTGGGTGAAATCTTTTTCATTACATTTAGGAGGTAGACGGTGCTCTGCTGTGAAGCCAATAACATATTCCTTAAGTGTCAAGGAAGTTCTTCTGCATATTAACATGTATAGCGTTGAGAATTGCTGCTACAATGATAAGCTCATGTGGTATAATTTGTTTTCAATTGAACTTGTCGAGATCAGTGGTGAGATTAGTGAAGCCAACTCAGGATAGATTGTATGTAAGTTAAATGACCATTTTATTTATTTATAGAGGGATACGACATGATATTTTAATAAAATGGGACTTACGAAAAATGATCATATGATTTCTTTAATATGTCGTATTAGTGATGAATACACAGTCTGGATTCTTAAGTTTTGAAGTTGAAGTTGTCTTATCTTAATTGGCATCTGGCTCTAATTGTCGAATCGGACCTTATCAATTTATAAGTCGTACCATATCTTTGATTGTCAATTGAAAAAATGATTAAACTGTTTGCATGACGTGCTACAATAGATTCTTGTGGTCCGGTACTTCTCCGGACCCTGCTCATAACGGGAGCTTAGTGCACTCAGCTGTCTTTTTTACTTTTTTTTTTTTAGTTTGTCCCAAAAAGAGTGTCTCTTTCTATATTTGGTAAGTTTTGGTAAATCTATGACCACAATATTAAAGGTCTACACACATCTTTAATTTAAGAGTATAAAATTCAAAAGTCTTCTTTTGTTTCTTAAACTCCGTACCTAGTCAAATTATAATTGGGACGGAAGAAGTAGTTTTTAATGAGTTTTGAAGCATGGTTAATGTATTTATTGGTATATGATAAGAAAACTTATTATTCTTATTGTTTTCGAAGTGTATGCAACACGTCAGACACTCCTCTTTCTGTCAGTCATGCTCCAACTCACGATCCTCCTATTCCTATATATTAAGGTAAAATGACAACACCGTCGTAGTCTTGCTAATTCTCCTTTTTATTGCCGAGCTGATTCTACCCTAATTCTTATGCCCTGTGAGTTGCTGTAGAAGTTCCTTGATCACCAACTTTTTCGTTTGCTTTTTCTTAAAGAACTTTTTAAGGTTAAATATAATTGCAAAAATACATTATCGAAAGATTATTCAAAAAACAATTTTGAAAAATCTGTGAAAGTAATAATGGGAGATTAGAGCTATCACTTGGGATAACCAAGCAAGTAACAAAGTCTATTCTTGTAGATGAAGAAGTGCATGTTTTCAGAATGCTTGCTATTATAACCTAATGCTATTGATCAGGGATTCAGGGTTGATGTCATGTACATTTGAGGCCCCTTCTTCTCCCTCCTCCAACTCAAACCCCAAATTCCTCTTTTATGAAAGTTCAGTTACCAGTTTATACTTGTTTATTTTTTAAATTAAAATGTAGGGGCAGGGGAAGAAGAAATGGAGGAGGGGATTGCAAGGTGAAAAATTGAACCCTCACTAACAAGATAATAATGTAAAAGTTCAAGTAGCCAACCAACTAAGCTAGTAAGATCCCTGTCTATACTTGTCATGTGACACCATTCATCACAAAAGAAATTGTCCTAACTAGATTGTTGTCAAGTTAAGAAGGGAGGAAAAATGGAGAAGCTTGTTTCATTCTTATACATACAAATACAATAGATATAGTATGAACTTCTACTCTGCTTCTGCAAAATAAATAGTGATTCTAATCATTAGAATATCCTTTCATGTAAGTGCTTTTGTGCAAAAACTACTAGATGAGGTGTGGATAAAAAAACAAGTAAGCTTTCTGATAAAGTAAGTCTTTTGGCTGCTGGAAACTTCAGGTTTCGTATGACCAATATTTTACCTTCTGATTTTAGTGTCACGAGTTCATGATTCTTTTGAGAAACGTTTTATTATATAGTTGGAAAGTAGGGTTAAATCTTGCTTCAGAAAAAAACTCAAAACTAGGATTAACTTGTGCCTTTAGAGTAGTACTAACAACGTCGTCTACCTAAGAAGTGACCATCAGTTGGGCCTCCTCTAGTTGCTGCATATCACAAGCATTAATGAAATTTATTATTGTGACTATGAGCCATGCAAAATTTAGGTATATACCCGTATTTTCTGTCAATGGTACTGGAATTCAATTCATCAACAAAAAACAACATACCCCAGAAAGTGAGGTCTAAGAAAGATAGGATGTACAAACCTTATCTCTACCTCTGTGGAGTAGAGACTATTTTGGATAGACCATCGGTTCAAAAGAAAAGTAATCGGATTGCAAAGAAAATAAAAGAAATTCAAATCATCATTATCTTTATTTTACACACTACTAAAAATATAGATTTTTGGACCTCATTTTGAGACCTTATGAGGTCGAAAACCTGGATATTTTGACCATAAAATCGACCTCAAGCAAAGGTCGTTAAAGACTCGGTAGAAATTTCTTTCGACCTCGTGAGGTAAAAAAAACCGACCTCACGAGGTCGCTATATATTTTACAATCCAAAATAAAAAATTAAATTACCGACCTCAATACCTCATGATGTTGGTAAGTTAATTTTTATTTTAGATTTTAAACAAATTATATTAATAGGTTTTAATTTATTTTGATCTTTCGACCTCATGTGGTCGAAAAATTATAATATATTTTAAGTATTTCGACCCATGAGGTCGAAAATCTTAAAAAAAAATTAAAAAAATTCCTTTAAAACGGACCTCATGAGGTCCGTAATTTTTACAGAAAAAAAATCAGATTTTACAACTTGAAATTACTTCAAACATCGTAAACATTCACAAAAGACTTATAAAATTCTTACAAATCCATCAAAATATACAAAAGTTAGATTACAAACTATACGAATCATGGACGTCGTTGTGTGTTAGACACGTGATCCGTATCCTCCTCACTGGACTCATCAAGAAGGGTATGATCAGGGTTAAATACCTGAGGACATGACCAACCTCTAGCCTGGGAAGGTTGGGGTTGTGACCTACGAGCATTCTCAAGACACGGGGGAATCGAAAATCCCCCCGAAGCAACTAAGCGGTCTAATTGGGCCTTCATACCCGCATCCTGATTGTCCCTCCTCCTCTCCCTGACCTTTGTGGCTTGAAGTGCGCTTGTTATTTGAGAAATTTGCTTCTCCATGGCCCTAATCGTAGCAGGATCCACTGACCACGCATCACTAGAAGTACCCAAGCCTTGAAGGGCCGACGAAAAGGCTCGATTCGCCATACCATAAGCCATCCCATACCTAGTCGGGCCACCAACACTTTCTAGCAACTTCTGCTCTATTTTCTCTTGGGTAAGTGGCGTGCTGGTTGGCTGTGTACGACGCAACTCCTCTGACCCTTGTTGAACTTCATTCTTAAAAGAAACAATCGTTAGTAGATAATTTAGAAAAAAAAAGTAATTATTATTTTTAGTTATAGGCATACGTAGGTTTGATTCGTTTAGACAAATTTTGAGTATTCATCATCTTCCTTCTCTTCTTTTTTTAAACTGAATTGTATTTGGTTAGTTCAACCCCCCCCCCCCCCCCCCTCCCCACGTTGCTAGTGATAGGGGCGGACCTACGGGGTTCCAAGAGGGTTTATATGAACCCACTTAGTCGGAAAATTATATTATGTATAGATATATATGTCATCTAAAATAGAAGAAAATTGCTATATATCATAAATGAACCCACTTGATATAAAGTGATTCTGTGGTGAAATGGTTATGTGGCTTCAAAATAAAACTGACAAAAAAGCTAAGAAAATCTTAACTTCAAACACTCAAAAACTTTCTTCAAAGTTATAATTTGTTTTTCTCTCTTATAATTTTCAATAAAACATGTAAGAATATTTTTTGAAATGATTTATAATTTTTAGTTTAAGTTTATTTGGTCTATGTTGAAATTGCTTATTTGATCTAAGATGTATTTTTTGATTTAGCTTATAAGCTCTCTTTATTTGATTCTTTGTCTTAGTTAGTTTATTCATAACTCTTCTGTTTGAAAGATAAATTTAAATAAATTTGGTAATGATTTTATAATAAAATTCCATACTAGTTAAAAAATTTAAAAATATCGACTTAAAAATGATAACTTTACTTTGAGATAGCGAATAAAAAAGAAGAAAAGTAAAGTCGCGAACAAATTTTACTTGCTATGCCTACTGTTAATTTTAACATCGGCTCTAGTCATGTCTATCTGAACCCACTTATTCAAAATTCTGGATCCGTCACTGGCTAGTGAAATCCATGAAAATCATCAAAATTTCCACAGGAATATCACATTTTGATTAATGAGAAACTTTACATCCCCTTTACATTTTTTCGTGAATTCCTCTTAAATGGATTACTAATTCCTTTCCCATAAATTCTTGACTCCATGTTCCTCTCTACTGTTTCTCTACATTTTATCTTCGCAGATGTAGTGCAACAATACAACCTAAATATTGCTTCAGAGCTCAGACGATGATCTATTTTTCAACTTTTTTTATCCCCCTTACGTCATAGCAATAATTGATGGCAAAGAGGGAAATTTAAAATCCAAGGCCTGCCGCGTGGGTTCGAACCCTGGTGGGAGCAATTTGCTCTCTTCGGGGTAGAACCTCAGTAGGTGATATCGGTTGCTTTGTTCTCAAAACCTGATCTTTCGTGCACATCCCGTGATTTACTTGGTAGTAGTCTTTGAGGGACCGGACTACTATCTTCGGAATAGTCCCGTAAGCCGAAAGCTTTGATATAAAAAATAAAATTGAACACTACTCTAAATTAATTATTATTGTTGTTGTCGTCGTCTTTTTCCAATGCTATCAATTTTTTTTGTCTTTAATTTCGTTTCTGGCGTAAGCCAGAAAGCTGATATAAAAAATGAGCGGATAAGGAAATTGTTCGTCTCATTTTTTAATTGTTCGTCTCATTTTTACAACTCATGGTTAGCTAATATCGTTTGGTGAAAAGATGAGCGGATAAGGAAATTGCATAAAGTAGAAATTAAAATTCAAATAAGAATCAGCTCTCATGATTTAGAACTATTTTCATTTACTCGCGCTTTACTCAAAATTGATATACTTAAACATTGCAAATCTATAATTCAATAAACAAAAACTAAAACATCTCATTCAATCGAGCAGTAACAACTCTCAGCTTGGAATAAACCTTACCAGCAGGTGAACCATTATAAGGCAACAAAGTGAATCTCTTGCGACCTTAATATTCGAAAATGATCCCAATATATGAATCTTCGAATCCGCAATAGTTTGTAGACGTGATCAGTATTCCCAAAAAGATTTTTTTTTTCCAGACAATAGGCAAGACTTGAAAAACAAGCATAATTTCCCAAGAGTAACGAGCAATATTTATATGAAGGACCAAGAAACTAAATGGCAAGTGATAGTACCTGGCGGCAGCGGATGAACAGTGATTCTGTCGGAAGCGGAGTGGGACGCTGGGGGGTGGAGGGCAGTGGGCCGCGGCTGACGGTAGAGACTACTAAATAAGGCGAAGATGAGAAGCAGAGACTAGCTCCATGCCTCTTCCTCGTAACAATACTCCAACATGGCTACATACTACCCTACTACCTTAATCCTCATCCTTTAAACATCACTATCTAGGGTCATGTCCAGTGTTAAGAGATACGAACAATTAAAAAATGTGTCAATAGATTATTCCACATACTTTATTTATTTTGTTTTTTATTTTATTATTTATGTTTTTGTAATAAAGTTCATCTTGTAACTTGTAAGTGTCATTGAAATCAAATTAATACTTAGTACAAATGAAGAAGCTTGTACTGTAGAATAGTGTAATTCTACTTGGTGTAGGCTTCTCATTTATGCAATATATATAGATGTTTACAATTACAAACCTAATTGTATAAGGATCTCTACTTTACCTAATTACACTAAAATAATAGTTACAGAATATATGGAGAATATTTATTTATTCTCTATCACACCCCCTCAGTTGGAGCGGGAGGAGGCCGGACGCTCAGACTGGATCTGAAGTTAAGGAACAGTTGCCGAGGAAGTCCCTTAGTAAATATATGTGTGTACTGATAGGAAGAAGGAACATGTAATACCCGAACATGGCCCATGGAAACCTTCTCACGAACAAAATGAATATCCATCTCAATATGTTTGGTACGTTGATGCTGAACCAGGTTACGAGACAAGTAAACAACATATATGGTATCACAGTAGACAAGAGATGCCTTACGTAAGGGACAATGAAGCTCTAGAAGAAGGTTTCTGAGCCATCAGATCTCGGCAACAACGTTCGCAATACCTCTATATTCTGCTTCTGCACTCGAACGGAAAAGCATGGCTTGCCGTTTGGCGTACCACGAGATGAGATTATCACCCAAAAATACACTATCGATGTGTGTCCCACGGTCGCCCCAATCGGCGTCCGTATACGATATCAGCCTGGTCAGAGCAGATGGATAAAAATGTAATTCGTAGTCAAGAGTACCCTTAGCATACCGAATGATACGTTTAAGAGCGGTCAAGTGAGGATCCTTGGGAGCATGTATGAACAAACACACCTACTGAACGACATAGGCTATATCGGGCCTAGTGAAGGTAAGATACTGAAGTGCACTAGCAAAACTCCTATAAAGAGAAGGATCTAGCACCGGATCCCCGTCATCAACACTAAGTTTCGACTTCGAGCCGACTGGAGTAGGCATGATCTTGTAGTTTGCCCTTTTAGTCCTGTAAACAATTTCTTCGGCATACTTACGCTGACATAGGAACATTGTATTTTCGGATCTGGTCACTGGAATCCCTAAAAAATAACTTAACTTACCCAAGTTTGTCTTAGCAAATTCGGATTTGAGCAGGGGTAATGATCTCGTGTTTCAAAGATATCAAATGAGGCGATCGAACAATATCATCCATATAGAGCAAAAGGTATGCAGTGTCATTATCTCAATGAAAAATAAAAAGTGAATTATCACTTTTGATGCACACAAACCTGATATGCATGATGAAAGTGGCAAAGCGCTCATACCAAGCCCTGGGGGCTTGTTTCAAGTGATAGAGTGACTTTCAAAGATGGCAGACATACCGAGGAGCCTCTGGATGCACTAAGCCAGGCGGTTGATGCTTATGTACGGTTTTTTTCAAATCTTCATGTAAGAACACATTTTCACATCAATTTGATGAATCAACCAGTTCTTTCCCTTAGCTATGCTCAAAATAGTGCGAATGATGGCTGATTTAACCATTGGACTAAAGGTCTCACCACAATTAACGCTTTCTTGTTGCCCCGTGCCATTTTTCATAAGTCTCGCCTTATGGCGTTCAAGCTCACCACTATCTCTGAATTTGTGACGATATAGCCAACTGCAATGAATCACATTCACCCCCTTTAGTCTCGGGATAAGATCCCAACTGTGTTGTGTAGTGAGCGTATTAAATTCCCCACGCATGGCCGCATTCCAATTCGGGTCAATCTTGGATAATTTTGGGGTTTTAAGTATATGTGAGATAGTCTGAGTGGAGAGGTTAAATTGGATTTTTGGTTTGAAAATCCTGTGCTAAACACGGGTTAAGGAGGTATGCCGTTATGTGTAAGGTGTACACCCAAAAATAAGGGAGGATAGAAGCATGGAAGATTCTGAGCTGTTTTCAAATGCTCATGAATCACTTTGACTTTTTTCATAGTCTGATGGACTAAGTCTGGACCTAACAACTCTGCTTCACTAACTTTGAACCAACCGATTGGTGACCTAAACCTTCGCCCATACAGAGCTTCGAATGTTGTCATCTGGATACTAGTATGATAACTGTGATTATAAGCAAACTCAATGAGAGGCAAATTATCATCCCAATTACCTTTAAAATCGAGAACACATACCCTCAACATATCCTTAAGGGTCTGAATAGTACATTTTGCCTGGCCATCTGTCTGAGGGTGAAAAGTTGTGTTGATATTTACATTGGTATCCAATCCTCTATGGAAAGACTTCCAAAAGTGAGCTGTGAATTGATCACCATGATATGAAATAATGGACACTTGGGTCCCATGAAACTTGATAATTTCTCGAATATGCAACTTAGCATAATCCTCTGCTGAGTCTGTGGTTTTGACTGGAAAAAAGTGAGCTGATTTAGTCAGTCAGTCCACTATCACCCAATCGAATCATGCCTTCGGGCTGAGCGAGGTAGACCTATTATGAAATCCATATTTATCATCTCTCATTCCCAAATAGGTATATCAATATTCTGTGTCAACCCACAAGGCCTCTAGTGCCCGGCTTTAACCTGCTGACAATTCGGACACTTGGCTATAAAGTCTGCCACATTCCTTTTCATATCGTTCCACCAATAAATTTCTTTAAGATCATGATACATCTTGGTAGAATCTGAGTGAATAGAATACCTGGAATTATGCGTTTCTGCTATGATTCACTTTGTGAGTCACTCCATATTTGGAACACATAATCTGCCTCGATACCTTAAAGTACTATCATCTCTCCCTCGTAGTATTATGCGTGTGAATCCTCTCTTTCAGCTGCAATAAGTAAGGATCACTAAATTGTTTCTCCTTTACCTCAATTACTAAGGAGGATTCAGACTTGTTGCTCCGAACAACAACAACACCATCTTTAGAGTCCATGAGCCGAACTCCTAGAGTGGCTAGTCGATGAATCTTCTTCGTCGTGATTTTTCTTACCTTTCTCAACATGGGCTAAACTTTTCATGGATCACCGACTAAGAGCATCAGCCACCACATTCGCTTTTCCTAGATGATAGAGAACATCTACATCATAATCTTTTATCAATTCGAGCTATCTCATCTGCCGTAGATTCAACTCCCGCCGCTTTGAAAATATACTTGAAGGCTCTTGTGATCTCGTGGAAATATCAACGTGAACTCCATAGAAATAGTGACACCATATCTTGAGTGCAAAAATCACGCCTGCCAGTTCTAGATCATGAGTCAGATAATTCTTTTTATGAGGTTTAATCTGTCTGGATGCATAAGCTATAACCTTACCATACTACATTAAAACACACCCTAGGCCAACTCCTAAAGCAACATAATATACAACGAACCCCTCGGTCTCCTCTAGCAAAGTTAACACTGAGTGAAAGTCAGTCTCGTCTTCAATTCTTCGAAACTATGCTCACATGCATCTGACCACTGAAATTTGACTTTCTTCTGAGTTAATCTAGTCAATAGAGTAGCAATGGAGAAAAAGTCCTCTATGAATTATCTGTAATAATCCTGCCAGACCCAAGAAACTTCGAATATCTGACGCAGAAGTGGATCTGGGCCAATTCTTAATAGCATTAATTTTCTGGAAGTCAACCTGGACGCCCTCGCCTGAAATCACATGGCCTAAGAATACTACTGACTTTAGCCAAAATTCACACTTGGAAAATTTCACATAAAGCTCGCGGTTCTGAAGTGTCTGCAATACAATTATGAGATATTCTGCATGATCAGCCTCATTATGGGAATAGACTAAGATATCATCAATGATGAAAATATCAATATAAGGCGTGAAGACCATGTTCATAAGATCCATAAAAGCAGCTGGGGAATTCGTCAATCCAAATGACATGACACAAAATTCGAAATGACCATAACAGGCTCTAAAGGCAGTTTTCGGAATATCAACTTTCTTAACCTTAAGCTGATGGTACCTTGATCTAAGGTCAATCTTGGAATAACACTGAGCACCATAGAGTTTATCGAATAAATCATTGATTCTAGAAAGAGAATATTTGTTCTTAATGGTAACCTTGTTCAACTGCCGGTAGTCAATGCACATACGCAGAGACCCATCTTTCTTTAGAACAAATAGAACTGATGCACTCCATAGTGAGGCATTTGGTCTAATAAATTCCTTATCAAGGAGATCTTTCAACTGAGCCTTTAGCTCTCTTAACTCTACCAGAGCTATTCTGTATGGCGAAATAGATATCGGCTTAGTGTCGGGAAGTAGATCGATTCTGAATTCAATCTCCCTCTCAGGAGGAACTCTTGGAAGATCTTCAAGAAAGACTTCTGGAAACTCATTGACAACTGGCACTGACCGGAGAGTTGGGGTCTGGGTATCTGCATCCCTAACCCGAACTAGATGGTAAATATACTCATTGGATATCCTTTTTCTAGCCTTAAGATGGGAAATAAATCTACCCATGGGTGCTATTGAATCACCCTTCCACTCTATGACCGGCTCACCTAGAAATTCAAACTTTACAATTTTGGTTCTACAATCCACGGTGGCATAACATGACGACAACCAATCTATAACCATGATTATATCGAAGTCTACCATTTCTAACTCTACTAAATTAGCTATGGTAATTCGGTGATAGATTTTAAACTGGACAACCCCTATATACCCGCCCGACTATAACCGACTCACCAACCGGGGTGGCTACTTTGAAGGGTTCATGTAATTTTTCTCGGTTATATCCCAAATTTCTTAGAAACAAAAATGGTTACATATGACAGAGTGGATCTAAGATCCATAAAGGCATAAAAATCGAAATGAAAATAGTTAATATACATGTGACCACATCCGCACGGGCTTCGTGCCCCGACGACCTAATAATGGATACAAATAGTTTGGACCTCTGCCTGTATTACCGAACTTAGCTGGACCACGCCCTGATTGGGCTTGAGAATTACGAGGGACTGTAAAATTTACGGACTGAGCCACATTATCTCTGGTACCCTACCTCATTGATGGGCAGTCTCGCTGAAAAAGACCTCACTGGCCACACCCAAAATAGACATCCATACCCATGTCGACACTCTCCCGGATGCCTTTTACCATACTTAGCACAAACCGAGTTATTGAAAGAACTTTGTCCCACATTGGCCTGTGACTGGGAGCCTGATTCTTTGAAGTTCTGCTTCCTGTTATCATTTTTGAACTTTAAGGCTGGGCACTAGCTGAAGATGGAGCAGGTTCGGATGACCTGTTCTTGAAGTACTGTATGTCTTCACTTCCTCCATGACTGAAGTGGCCTGAAGACTTGGCTTTCCTTATTAAACTCTTTGGCTTTCTCTTTCTTCAAGGCTTCCTTTTCCTTCAACATGCTGTACGAAAGCAACCATCTTTGTAATAGTTATCTCCATATTTTGAGCTGTGATATTAGCTTCATCGTACAAATAGGGATTAAGACCATACACGAAATATCTAACATTGGTCCTCATGTCTAGAACCATATGCGGAGCATACTTTGCCAAAGAGACAAACTGAAGGTAGCACTCCTGCACACTCCTTCCATTCTTCTTAAGTTTTTCAAATTCCACAACCTTTGCTTCTCTGATCTCTATTAGCAGAAAGTTCTCAATGAAGGCATCTACAAACTCATCCCAAGTTGTTGGAGGTGCAACTTTCCTGCGGGACTGCTCCTATGACTCATACCGTATGTTGGAAACATCCCGCAACCGATAAGCTCCAAACTCTACTACCTCTACCTCATTAACATGCATAACACAAAAGATTTTATGAAGCCCATCTATGAAATTCTGAGGACCCTCGGTCTTACTTGACCTTGTGAACACCGGAGGGTCCATACGAAGAAACTCACGAGTCCTGAAATTGGATGACTCTCCATTAGTTCCCGTGCTTAGAGTCATTCCTTGTCGTTAGACTTGAGAAACCACAAGTTGGGTGAGTACATGAATGGCTCCCCTAACATCTGAATCAGAAGAACTGGGTGATGAAACTGGTATCTCTACGGCACTATGGTATTGGGTGGGGGCACTATAGTCGAATTGACTTCCCGAGCTCCGAGCATCCTCCTCACGAGCAAAGCATTAGTAGCATCCCTCTTGCTGGTAGCTGATTTCCTCTTCGCAATCATTTTTTTTAAATACGTAATACGCACGAGTTAGAAGGATATCCTGAAGGTATAACTCTAACTGCACGATCTAGAGTATGAAAGAAGTGAGACAATCCTAGATGTTTTGGTGGTCAACTATTTATATGTGCGGGGCCCTCTGACACATAAAAGTGACCCCACTGAATACAGTTTCATAGATTCCCTAAGACACTTGAACCTAGTGTTCTGATACCAAGATTTGTCATACCCCGAACCATGACTTGGGCAGAAAATGACACTCGGTGCCTTGCTGTATGTGACCGAATGAACCACATGGCTTGCTTGTCAACATAGGCAACACAACATGCTAAAGAAATAATTTAAAACATTTAAAATATGGTATTGAAATAACAATCTGAAAATATAATAGCAGAATCATCTGAACAAAACATGATAAGTCTAAAAATATTGTTGACATGACATACATGACATGATACTTGACTAGTCTATAAAACTGCTAAAATATGAGTATGCAAAACTGTTTACCAGGATAAGGTCCGAACATACCTCTATTAATAAAATATAATCGTAAAATAACTAGACTGGCACCCCGAATGAGATGGGGCTCATCGAAATAGTTGATACTGAAGTAGTCCTACTGAGCAGATCCGTCTTCCTGAAACTCATCACATACACGGTGAAGTTCAAGCCCCATGCAAAGGGACGTCAGTATATTTAAATTGTACCGTATGTAAAGCAACTAAAAGAATAAGAGGCACACGATATAATAGGAACATGAAACTGAAATTGAAGCTGAACATGAATATGAATATATAATAACATGTGTAAATCTGTAAAATTGTATATCTGTGGGAGAGAATTAACAAAACCGACATGAACCATCACGCGTGAACGTGGAGTCTAATCTCTGCCCGATCAGCTAAGTCATCTCGTACTTTGCCGGAGTACGAGACATGAACATGAACATGATGGATTCAATAATCCCACTAGGGGTAATAAGAAGGTATCACCCTCTAGCGGAGCGACCCTTATCCTACATTGGCATACGTAGTTTCAGTCTATCTGAGCCTTTTCGGTAATCTATGCAACTCCCAAAACATGTACTTAAAAATAGTTAGCTTGAAATCCCATGAATTTCTTGAAATAACTTTAAATCATAACTTGTAAATTTATAATTTAACATGTGAAGAAATATATAATATAACTTGTATAAATCATGAGAAACATATATGATTTCATGAAATTGAGTGATAATAATCATAACTTATATTCAAGAACTCATGAAAATTAAGACATGGGTTCATGGATCACGAATGGGTTCATGACAGTCATAATATCATATCATGAATGTAAGTAACGAAGTCAAGACATAACATGGAATATAATTATACACGTATAGAAGGATTATCATGAACTTGGATAAAATCCTAAGTTATGGAAATTCACGGTTTCATGGATAACTGTGGTGTGGGAAAGAACAATGACGTTCTCACACGTAGTTAGAATCTCTACATACCTTAATCGCTCCAAAACTTGTCTTAAAAATCTGAACTTGGAAGAAGAAACCAAAAGCTTGAACTTTAATTCCTTGAGATGGGTTTTCTTGAAAACCTAGGTTAGAAATAGTGAATTCCGCTTAGGAATTGACAGTAATCGATTAGAATTGCATGAAAATGACTTACCTTGGTATAAGAGATGGCTGGGAAGAGAGAACATTCGTTCTAGGACTTGGGAATTATGAAAATTGATTTTTAGAATGAAAAACCGAATTTATACTGTTTGCTGTCGAAAGAAAATTACGGTTGATTAGGCGGTCCGTCAAATTTTCAACGGGACATTTGACGGTCCGTCGATTGTTCGACGGTCAGAGTCTGGGCCGTCAATATTTTGACGTTCCAGATTGACGGTTCGTCGATAGTTTGACGGTCCGTATAATTGGACCATACTAACATTTGCTGAAATTTTCCAGAGAGTTGTGAAATTTGGAGTTTGGAGACGGTGAAGATTGATGGGCATTCAATAATTTGACGGTCCGTACAATTGACCAACAGGCCGTCAATTTCAACAGTGAAATTGACGGTTCACTTTGACGGGCCGTAAAACATTTTATGGTCTGTATAATTTACAGCCTGACCGTCAATTTCACTTTTGAAATTGACGGTTCGTTTGACGGGCCGTAAAATATTTTATGGTCCGTATAATCTGCTGTCAAATTTGATCCGCAGAACTGAACCTGGTTTTTCAACTTAAACTCCCCTTTTTAATTTCCTACACTCGTGGATCATGAACAATGCTTAGTTTAAAGGTACAAGGTGTTACAATTGAAGGCATTGGGCTTGACATATACTTGATCCGTATTGTGTAGCGGAACCCATAGTTATCACCTTTAATTGTCAACCAATAACACATTTTCTACAAATGCCAAACACCAAATTCTAAATTATGAGCTTATACCTAAGCCACATGTATTTATATTTGAACTCGATAATTTATTTTTAATTATTATCTTCTCAAATTTGACATACATTTGAAGACCTTGTGGTCGGTCAAGTGAGTTACCTTGTGGCTATATACATTTAAGTAAGTGTTTTCATATTGTGATATGCATGTATCTATCAGAATTGTTCGTACTTGTATATATAATCAAACACAAGTGACAGAATACACCCGTGGCATGTATATCTCTTGCTAATTAATAAAAATATTTTAAAATAATATTAGTATAAATGTGAGAATCATCACAAAATTTGGAGAGAAAAATGCGATTTTAATCTAATGAATGATGAGCTTATTCAACTGATATTAAAGAACTATCTATTGTTAAAGAGTCAAGCACCATATAAATAAGAATTATTTATCCCTTAATAAAATAGATACGTCAGAATTACTACACAATAGGTAGTCATAAGCAGAAACTATACTTCTCTCTTTATGAAAATCAACTAAAATAAAATAAACTTCTTTCAATTATTTTCTCTTTGTTGTAATATTCTTTTATATATGAGTCATTTTAATATAAATTCTTTTTTTTTTTTAATTTTCCCCTCAGTATGTTACGCAATTACAAATGTCTTAGTTATAATTGATAAAGTTAAAGAGATAACTAACTTACTAATAAAACCTTGACACAATAGTTATATTCAACTTTTATGTATATGTATCTTCTTATCTGTATATGATTCAAGATTCAGCTTTCCTCAATTTCAAGTATTTATAATTACAATTTCATCAACTTATTGAATTAATTTTCATATCCATACACATAAAATGTTTATCATTTTTATCTATTTTTAATCAATTAAATTTTTAAATAAATTATTTTTAGATTGATTAGGTAGACCACAAATAAATTCAATAATTTTTAAATAATAAGTAGTAAGTATAGTAAAGTAAATATAAGTAAGAAGTTAGTAAAAGTAAATATATTTTCACTGAACGTGCGACCAATCCTAATCATTCACCCTAAACTAAACTCTGCATCCAAATAGTATATCCTAAAACCCTAAACCCCTCACCTACATTGCATACACTGATCATTTTCTGCCAACAATGTCGGATATTTCGCGGGCAAAAGTTTTCTTCCCGCCGAAGTAATGGAGAATACACTTGTGCATTTTAAAATCATGGAAAGCAGGGGTGACTCAAGGGAGACCCTAAGGATGCATTTGATTTAGCCATTTAGGCTTCCAAAAAATTGAGGCTTCAAAATTTTTAGTTAATAGTGACTTCATTATTTTATTTTCGCTTAAATATTATTAAAATTTGTGTAAAAGATAAAAGATAATTTTTTTTTATAAAAAATGCCTATTTCATAATAAATTATATTTTAAAATTTTGAATTAAACTACTCACATCTTAATATTAGTAAATAAATTTTTATACGACACTATCCAACAGATTATATTATAAATAAATGACTAATATCTTATTAACTTGAATAAATCCTTACTTATATAAATATTAGCAATAAAGTCAAAGACTTTATGATTTTTAAGGATACTTAACTACGAATAAGAAGTATGAAAAAATAGAATATAGACCTCTTATTAAACTAAATTTCCTGAAGCCAAGGGGTTTCTATTTTTTGTGTTTTATCTTGATGTTCTTGATATGTTTTCTATGGGAATGAAGTGGGTTCAAATGAATATTGAGAATCCACGTAGCAGCACTCAACTAGTTAGGATTTGTGGCATAGTAGTTGGTGTTGCTTATATGCCGGTGGTTCCGCTACAGGTCTATGAGGAGCACGACCCAAGCAATTCATGGACACAAACCACCTCAGGGTATGAAGAAAATTGTGACGAGCAAGGAGTTACAACACTTATAGATGGCAAAGAAGTTACTGTGGAGGGATCATGAGATAATTAAAAGTCAAGAATGCCTATGTAATCATTTCTGGTTTCGAACCTCCTCAATCCCCTGATTTCAGCTACAACAACTTGCACCTCCGGTCCGAGGACTACGCAAAGGGCTGCTGCCCGTGGTCCCAACACATCTACAAATGACTTTGCTTAATGTTTCTCTATCTCACATGAAAATAACACCTCCGCTTTCAAGAACTCAGCACATGGTGCTTAACCATCTGTACATGCAGAAAGATAGGAGTACCCTTTCTGTGGTAGCACTTGTTGGAAATTTGCCTTTGGCGGGAGTTGCGACCGACCAACTTTAACGGCTTAAACACTAGTGTAACGTATGTTGGAGAATCCGGTTCTTCACACATGCATGATCTACTAAGTACGTAGATAACCGTAGGGCCAAGAATCGTCAAATTTCATTGAGAAATGAAAGAGATATTGGTTCACGAAGTAAGGTGTTTGAAGCATGGAAAGTGTGGTATTGTGTGTAATTCTCCCTCATCGGTAGAGGAAGAAAGAATTGTGTGTATATAAGATTCGAAATTGGTTTGGGGTTTGGGACCCCAAGGGGTATCCCATGTGTTTAAAGGAGGGAGGACCTAGATGTGCTTCGGTTCGAGGAAAGACCACACGCGCGCGCCGCCCGCCCGTCCGGTCCGGCTCCGGTCCACGGGGCGTGGGCCGTGGGTCGTGGGCCGTGGGTCTTCGATATTATCTTTCTTTTTTGGGCCGTGAAGTACGCGTTTGATCCCGAAGTTTCAGATATACAGTTTGGACCAGAATTCTTTCATATGTGCAGTTTGGTCCCTGAAGTTTCCAGAAAATTAGAATTTCGACGGTCAAAAACAGAAATGCCAAGCACTCAATTCAGCCATTTATTTTGGCTGAATTACTCCTCCTATAATGGCCAAAACAGTTGGTCTTTCTCCCATTTATGTTGGTGACTTTACTACCTCCATAATGGCCATTATTTGGCTATTATGGAGGCGCTTTTCAGCAAGAAATGCCCCTCCCTCTCCTATATAAACACCCCATTACACCATTCTTGAGCACTAAGACATATGCACGAAAATACATAAACAGATGCAGAAAAACAGTGCACGAAAATACACAATCGAAATAGTTTTCTTCCTACAACTTCCAAGCATCATTTCGTTACTCAATATTCTTCACGGTAGCTCTTGAGTTTCCTTTGCTCAAGGGTTCCATTGTCTGTTTTATCTTGGGAGACAAATTGTCCAGGACGTATAAAGGATACATACGGGGCAATATTGTCTTAAGGACAGAGTGCTACACTCGACTCAAAGAAAAACATTTTACATTTTTCCGTCTTCTACAAAACTGGAATTTCCAAGCTTTTACTTGTGTAACGATTGTAATTTCAGATTCCATGTTGAATTATTGAAATCTTTATTTATCCTTTCGAATACTTGTAATAGTTAAATACTTCCCGCATCGCTTTATAAAGTACCATAGAGCAAAACTCCCGACAAAGACTTGCTTCAACTAACCAATTCCGGTCCAAATACGTGAAAGTGGTTCTTTACAAGTCGATATAGAGGTGAAGGCTCGATAAACTTGTCTTTATGATAGTTTTAAATAACTCGAATACTAGTAGCAAAACTATTAGAAGTCAAGCTTGTTGGCTCATGGTTTCTGCAGTTAAAAGGAAAACAAAAAAGGCAATAGAGTAATGTTTTAGAAGTTTATGTAGTAGCAAAGATCAACGACAAGTATGTAATTTCCCCATTCCAAAAAAAAAAAAAAAAAAAATTCCTGAAGCCACGCTTGATGGAAAGCACTTATAGACAACTCAAAGTTCATCAGCATTGAAACTCAATGATGATGTCAAGCTTATTATTGAAAGCGATCTCTCATTTTTCAACAGAAATCAAACCCAATGGGAGTAATTTGACCACTCACTGAAACAGTCGCATAACCATCAGTGTTGGCGGGTTCTTACAGTGGTTCGGTCTTGATGAAATTTAATAATTTCTATTCCTTATTTAATCCATCCCTGTAGCGGTTCCATAGATTTTCGGTTTGTAGCATTTGGATCGGAGTTAGGAATTTTAATCCTGCTGGCAAACTGTCGAACTACCTGATCTGAGTTGTTCAATTATGAGATAACAGTTTATAGTTAAAAAAATGACTTGAGAATATAATTAGAGCTAAATACAAAATTTCTTCCTTAATTTTTGACATAATTCATAAAATGTACAAATTAATTCTCTCTCATATTAAAAAGATATCTCGTTTTGTAGTCTATCATATTCCCTCACTTTTATAGCTTCAGTCCGATTTTCTCTCCTAAATATCCTCCAAGCAATTTTTATTAGGAATATTCATCACTCTCGAACTGGAATAGACGGAATTACATTTAACACTTAAACAACTTCACCAAAATAGAGCAAAATCAAAATGGACAGACTTTAAGCAGCAATCTTCTCCAAAAATAATTACTCTATTTTAGTGAACCGCATTCAATCGTAGATGCTTTTCCTCACTCATTTTTCTCTCCGCAATCAGATTCATAATTTGTCGAAATTCAAAAAGGTGGTATTAGCGTCCGTTTGGACACTACTGACAACTTTTTAAAATGGCACTGAAAAAAACTTTTATATATCAATGTATCTCTAGCATATATATTGTGTATATTCCTAAAAACTTATGTGTTATACACCGAGAAATACAAACAAGGAAAATAATTTTTTAATATAAATTTTATATATACACAAAGAGAAAAATAAAATTGTAATATATATTTTGTTATACATATTATTGAGGTGTTATACACTGTGATATACAAATAATACAATTATTTTTGTGATGTACATATGGATATAGAGACAGCAATAAATTGTATACAATTATATTTATAATTTCATATTCTAGATGTACAAAAGAAGGAAAATAAAGTTTTGATGCACACAAAGAAAGAAAATAAAATTGTGATATACATTTTAATATACACATTATTATTGTGTTATACATGGTGGTGTACAAATAATGCAATTATTTTTGTGTTATACACTTGGATATATAGATAAAAATTAATTATATAAAATTTATATTTTAGATCTCGCTCTAAACCTGGTGAGACTAAATATATTTGGACGCATTGCATTAAGAGTGTCATTAATGGATGTATATATTATGGAGCATGAAATAAGGAAGAGAAAGAAACCTATTTTATTTATATTAAAAGTACTATTAATGGATACATATTATAAAGCATGAAATAAGGAAGATAATGTTTACATTCTTATTGAAATACATGGTAAAAAGTGTAGTATGCTATAGGTATCAATCTTTTTAGTCTCAATTTGCTTAACATAATTCTGGCTAAATAGATACTAAAAGATGCCAATAGATACTAAGGAATGTATATACGTATCAATATTCCGTATATACCTGTCCATCGGGTCGGGAACCCGCTCGGCCTGGTCCGACCCGAAAAAATCAGGACCAGGGTCAACTTATATTTGACCCGTAAGCCACCTGATCCGAAAAAGCGTGGACTCGATCAGGGTCAGGGTCGGGCCGGAGTCAGAATTTTTTTCCGTCTAACCCGGCCCGACCCGACCCTGACCCGTTCATATTATTTTTTATTTTATTAATATTTATTTAAGGTTCATCTTAAGATAGAACATGATTTACTATCCAGATTCATCTTTCTGCTTTGTGTTCTATAAATAAAACACACTATGTCATTGTGCATTATTGACTATATTCTTATATTCTTCTAAAGTGCTAAGGACCATAATGAGTTTGCTATAGTACGTGAGTGCATTAGAAGAAGACTGGAGGTAAGCTTGGTTAAATGGTTTCTGGACAGAATCTTAAGAACATTTCATATGGAAAGTAGAACTTTTGAGATTTCTAATTGGGGGATTGCACTTGTTCATTTTCGTTTTGGCATGTACATTTAACTGACAATTTTAAAATTTTGTATGCCAAACTTGAACTATTTTGAAATTGGAATTTCTGAAGTTCCCAATCCACTTTTTGGACATCCCGGGAACCATTCATGTTGTATAAACATCTCGTTACTAATATGTTCATTTGTATAGTAAATTTCATTAACACCTTAAAAAATAAGTAATAAATTTTAAAGTTGTGCCTTTTATGTGATAAAATATATAGAAAAGTGATTTTGTGTGATAAACATTAAAGTTAGACGACTGTTATTTAAATAAAAAAAAATTATTTTGTTTTGTAGAGCGGGTCAGGGCCAGGGTTGGAAAATTTTAAAAAAAGAGGGTCAGGGTCGGGCTAGCAGAAAAAAGCCACTTGACCCGACCCTGACCCGCCCGACTCGAGCTTTGAACAAGTCTAATTCCGTCCATACAGACGTGGTGGAACTTGCACAAAATATTAAGGGGAGCGGTAACTACTGACTAAAATATTATAATTGAAATTTATAAGAACAAAATATAATTTTATCAAAGATTCAAAATAACATCAACACAACAAAAATATACTATATAAAAGGAAAGACGTACCTAGAATTAAAGTGTTGTCCTTCGTTCTTTTAAAGACTTGAAATCATTAAAAATTGAATCAGAGCTAAAGCTTTCAACTATCTCTTTTTCAATATAAACCATCATATGGTTATCTCTATTGAAGGGATACTTATCAACTTGACATTGATAGAGACCCCAATTGATATAAGCTCTTCGAACTTCATCTCTTCGATTCACTGGATATTCTCAAATTTGGGGACGCTTTCCGGGGTCACGTTCTAAACAATTGACATCAAATTCATCCATGGTGACTTTTTGAATGTTTCAAGGTTGCCCATCCAAATTGAATTGTTTGATCATCGGAATGGTGTTTTTCAAGAGTCGATGTTGAAGCTATACAAATGTCATCTTTGTTGGAAGCTTTCCTCTTGAAAAATGCATCAATTTTCTTAAGTTTGACCATCGTATCACTCCTAAAAAATACATAAATCAATTATCAAAGATAACATCTAAATCTGAAAACAGAACTAAGTCAGAGAAATTCAACTTTTAAATCCTTAATATGTTAATTCCGCTCCCATAAGCCCAAAATAGCCTCGTATATGATGAAACAAACATAAAGTTGTAATCTTTTGCTGATTTAAAGAAACTCATATCAATAATTACCCATTAAAACTCATATCATGTATATTTGAAACAACCTGTAATTGCTTATGATGCAACTATGCATCCAAGGCATACTAGATTTATGTTTTGTAGAAGAAAAAGAGACCCAAATAAATAAATAAATAAATCTTCTTCAGTTAAGTATTAGCAGAGATGGAGAGACGAGTGGAGAGAAATAGATTGTGAGAGAGTAGAGCCATGCTGCGAGTGTGAGTTCGTGAGTCGCTGGTGCCGCTGAGAAAGTGACGGAATTTAGAATTTTTAAATCGTGAGTAGTATATATATAAAAAAAAATTGAGTATTTTGAGGGGGGCCACAACTCCCTTCCGCTCCTATCATAATCCGCCACTGCATACGGTTTCTTTGATTCTGACATATTTCTTGGAGGTGTGTTGCACTGGATTGGACATGAGTGTTTTTTACGCGGGAGGACTTTTGTAAGTTTTAATCTTGCAACTGAGAGTTCAGTCAAGTGTTGTTGAAGTGTGTGATCGTCTCATTTTATTAGAGTGACCAAACTTTTAATATTAAATAATATTCTCAACATGTCCTTCACGTGCGGCCTGATTTTTTTTAATGGACTGAGAACATGATTTTTTTTTATAATGGGTAGCATTGAGATTCGATTCCATAACCTTTGCTTGTTCTATTACCATGTTGAAGTGTGTGATCGTCTCATCTAAAAGCTTAAACAGTTAGAAAGATCACACTTTTAATATTTAATTATATTCGTAACATGTGCCATTTCCTGATAATTTCGCTAGTTCATCTTGTTGGGAAAAATAATTATTTTAATATCTTTCTAATGTCTGCATTTACGTTTCAGCAAACAATTGATTAAAAAATTAAATTACCTTAATGATATTCATTATGAAAACATTTGGCAATTGCCTAGCGTTATTCTCAATTGAATATGACTTTAAATATATTTTTTCCACTCAAACTCAATAGCCTTAATGGCTTTATTATTGCCTCATTTGAGGCATTGTCTTCTTTCATAATGTTAGACCTCATCCCATTTTCCCTATATATATGATTTTATGTGCTCATGTTTTGCACAGTAAAAAGAAAATTCTTCTCATTTTGAATTATTGGATTTTCTTTAAGATAAATATTTGTTAGCTTCAGACTCCTAGTTTTATACTAAAAGTAGCTTGTTGAATCTGTGGTATATACCTACACCGAGTGAAATATTCTTAAGAAAAATGTCTTTGATATGCATCAAGGTACAAGATTTTCTAAGTATTCTCCATAATTTCTAACACATCTTGATAAAAAAGAAGAATAATGAGAATTTTGGCGATCCATCGATTGTGGGTTTGGCTATATAGGAGGATGCCTTTGTTTGGTTTGTACACAGAATCTATGAGTCTTACGACATAGATCATGTGTGATATGTGTTGGAAATTTGCTTTTGGTGGGGAGGTTGCGTCCACCCATATTTAATGACTTAAACACTAGGGTTCCGCATGTTGGAGGCTTTGTCTCTTCACACGTGCATAATCTACTAAGTGAGTAGATGATCGTAGGGCCAAAGATCGTCAAATTTCGTTAAGAAATGAAAGAGATATTGGTCCACGAAGTAAGGTGTTTGAGGCATGAAAATATGGTGTGAAACAAATCTACCACATCGGTGGGAAAAAGGAAGAATTGTTCTCTTTATAAGCCTAAAAATGGATAAGGGTTTGGGACCCCAAGGGGTAACCTATGTGTTTGAAGGAGGGAGGACGTAGGTGTGCTTGGGTTCGAGGCTAGCCCCACACGCGCGCCGCCGCCGCCCGCCCGTCCCGTCCGGTCTCGGGTCGTGGGCTACTTTTGATATTATATTTTGGACCCCAACCATGGAGTTTCAGGAATGGTGGTCAGCAGCCAGAAAGCCAATAGTTTATGGAATTAAACTTCTGAAACGTTTTGCACTTACTACAAAACGTTTCTGGCCATGAATACACCTCTTAAAGGACCTCTTAATCACCTCTCCTCCTCCTAAATACTATATATTGCCTAAAACATATTTGAGGTAGAGAGGGAGGATTAAAAATAGAGCATAAACAGTGTGCGAAAAATCGTAAAAAGCGTAAAAACATAAACTCTTCCTTCCTTTTCCTCTAAATTTTCCATTCTTCAGCAAGTCGTTTCGTGTTTGTTTTCTTCGTCAGAATCAACCTATTTGATTTGTAGTGTTGATTAGTTGTTGTTTTATCTTGGAAGACTATTGCCCGCTAACGTAAAAGCATATATACGAGGAAATCTTGTCTTAAAGACAGAGTCATCTCTCGACTCACCACGCTTGTAATAATCCCGATTTAGTGTCTCTTGAGTTCATGTTATCAAGATTCAACAAGCTTGCTTGGCAATTATAATATTGGCTATTTGTTTATCCTTTCGAACACTTATAATATTTATTTACTTCCCGTACTGCTTTAATTCCAACAATTATATCCAACAATATGGACGATGAAGGACTATGGAATCAAAGAATCTTGGGTGAAATCTTTTTCATTACATTTAGGAGGTAGACGGTGCTCTGCTGTGAAGCCAATAACATATTCCTTAAGTGTCAAGGAAGTTCTTCTGCATATTAACATGTATAGCGTTGAGAATTGCTGCTACAATGATAAGCTCATGTGGTATAATTTGTTTTCAATTGAACTTGTCGAGATCAGTGGTGAGATTAGTGAAGCCAACTCAGGATAGATTGTATGTAAGTTAAATGACCATTTTATTTATTTATAGAGGGATACGACATGATATTTTAATAAAATGGGACTTACGAAAAATGATCATATGATTTCTTTAATATGTCGTATTAGTGATGAATACACAGTCTGGATTCTTAAGTTTTGAAGTTGAAGTTGTCTTATCTTAATTGGCATCTGGCTCTAATTGTCGAATCGGACCTTATCAATTTATAAGTCGTACCATATCTTTGATTGTCAATTGAAAAAATGATTAAACTGTTTGCATGACGTGCTACAATAGATTCTTGTGGTCCGGTCTTCTCCTGACCTGCTTTAACTTAGCGGGAGCTTAGTGCACTCACTCGTCTTTTTTACTTTTTTTTTTTTTAGTTTGTCCCAAAAAGAAAGTGTCTCTTTCTATATTTGGTAAGTTTTGGTAAATCTATGACCACAATATTAAAGGTCTACACACATCTTTAATTTAAGAGTATAAAATTCAAAAGTCTTCTTTTGTTTCTTAAACTCCGTACCTAGTCAAATTATAATTGGGACGGAAGAAGTAGTTTTTAATGAGTTTTGAAGCATGGTTAATGTATTTATTGGTATATGATAAGAAAACTTATTATTCTTATTGTTTTCGAAGTGTATGCAACACGTCAGACACTCCTCTTTCTGTCAGTCATGCTCCAACTCACGATCCTCCTATTCCTATATATTAAGGTAAAATGACAACACCGTCGTAGTCTTGCTAATTCTCCTTTTTATTGCCGAGCTGATTCTACCCTAATTCTTATGCCCTGTGAGTTGCTGTAGAAGTTCCTTGATCACCAACTTTTTCGTTTGCTTTTTCTTAAAGAACTTTTTAAGGTTAAATATAATTGCAAAAATACATTATCGAAAGATTATTCAAAAAACAATTTTGAAAAATCTGTGAAAGTAATAATGGGAGATTAGAGCTATCACTTGGGATAACCAAGCAAGTAACAAAGTCTATTCTTGTAGATGAAGAAGTGCATGTTTTCAGAATGCTTGCTATTATAACCTAATGCTATTGATCAGGGATTCAGGGTTGATGTCATGTACATTTGAGGCCCCTTCTTCTCCCTCCTCCAACTCAAACCCCAAATTCCTCTTTTATGAAAGTTCAGTTACCAGTTTATACTTGTTTATTTTTTAAATTAAAATGTAGGGGCAGGGGAAGAAGAAATGGAGGAGGGGATTGCAAGGTGAAAAATTGAACCCTCACTAACAATGATAATAAGGTAAAAGTTCAAGTAGCCAACCAACTGAGCTAGTAAGATCCCCGTCTATACTTTTCCTGTGACACCATTCATCACAAAAGAAATTGTCCTAACTAGATTGTTGTCAAGTTAAGAAGGGAGGAAAAATGGAGAAGCTTGTTCATTCTTATACATACAAATACAATAGATATAGTATGAACTTCTACTCTGCTTAGGCAAAATAAATAGTGATTCTAATCATTAGAATATCCTTTCATGTAAGTGCTTTTGTGCAAAAACTACTAGATGAGGTGTGGATAAAAAAACAAGTAAGCTTTCTGATAAAGTAAGTCTTTTGGCTGCTGGAAACTTCAGGTTTCGTATGACCAATATTTTACCTTCTGATTTTAGTGTCACGAGTTCATGATTCTTTTGAGAAACGTTTTATTATATAGTTGGAAAGTAGGGTTAAATCTTGCTTCAGAAAAAAACTCAAAACTAGGATTAACTTGTGCCTTTAGAGTAGTACTAACAAGGTCGTCTACCTAAGAAGTGACCATCAGTTGGGCCTCCTCTAGTTGCTGCATATCACAAGCATTAATGAAATTTATTATTGTGACTATGAGCCATGCAAAATTTAGGTATATACCCGTATTTTCTGTCAATGGTACTGGAATTCAACTCATCAACAAAAAACAACATAATCCCAAAAAGTGGGGTCTAAGAAAGATAGGATGTACAAACCTTATTTCTACCTTTGTGGAGTAGAGACTGTTTTGGATAGACCATCGGTTCAAAAGAAAAGTAGTCTAATTGCAAAGAAAATAAAAGAAATTCAACTCATCATTATCTTTATTTTACCCACTATTAAAAAAATAGTTTTTTGGACCTCATTTTGAGACCTTATGAGGTCGAAAACCTGGATATTTTTAGTTTTTTACCATAAAATCGACCTCAAGCCTAGGTCGTTAAAGACTCGGTAGAAATTTCTTTCGACCTCGTGAGGTAAAAAAAACCGACCTCACGAGGTCGCTATATATTTTACAATCCAAAATAAAAAATTAAATTACCGACCTCAATACCTCATGATGTTGGTAAGTTAATTTTTATTTTAGATTTTAGACAAATTATATTAATAGGTTTTAATTTATTTTGATCTTTTGACCTCATGTGGTCGAAAAATTATAATATATTTTAAGTATTTCGACCCATGAAGTCGAAAATCTTAAAAAAAAATTAAAAAAATTCCTTTAAAACGGACCTCATGAGGTCCGTAATTTTTAGAGAAAAAAAAATCAGATTTTACAACTTGAAATTACTTCAAACATCGTAAACATTCACAAAAGACTTATAAAATTCTTACAAATCCATCAAAATATACAAAAGTTAGATTACAAACTATACGAATCATGGACGTCGTTGTGTGTTAGACACGTGATCCGTATCCTCCTCACTGGACTCATCAAGAAGGGTATGATCAGGGTTAAATACCTGAGGACATGACCAACCTCTAGCCTGGGAAGGTTGGGGTTGTGACCTACGAGCATTCTCAAGACACGGGGGAATCGAAAATCCCCCCGAAGCAATAACCTGTCTAATTGGGCCTTCATACCCGCATACTGATTGTCCCTCCTCCTCTCCCTGACCTTTGTGGCTTGAAGTGCGCTTGTTATTTGAGAAATTTGCTTCTCCATGGCCCTAATCGTAGCAGGATCCACTGACCACGCATCACTAGAAGTACCCAAGCCTTGAAGGGCCGACGAAAAGGCTCAATTCGCCATGCCATAAGCCATCCCATACCTAGTCGGGCCACCAACACTTTCTAGCAACTTCTGCTCTATTTTCTCTTGGGTAAGTGGCGTGTTGGTTGGCTGTGTACGACGCAACTCCTCTGACCCTTGTTGAACTTCATTCTGAATTTAAAAGAAACAACGTTAGTAGATAATTTAGAAAAAAAAGTAATTATTATTTTTAGTTATAGGCATACGTAGGTTTGATTCGTTTAGACAAATTTTGAGTATTCATCATCTTCCTTCTCTTCTTTTTTTAAACTGAATTGTATTTGGTTAGTTCAACCCCCCCCCCCCCCCCACGTTGCTAGTGATAGGGGCGGACCTACGGGGTTCCAAGAGGGTTTATATGAACCCACTTAGTCGGAAAATTATATTATGTATAGATATATATGTCATCTAAAATAGAAGAAAATTGCTCTATATCATAAATGAACCCACTTGATATAAAGTGATTCTGTGGTGAAATGGTTATGTGGCTTCAAAATAAAACTGACAAAAAAGCTAAGAAAATCTTAACTTCAAACACTCAAAAACTTTCTTCAAAGTTATAATTTGTTTTTCTCTCTTATAATTTTCAATAAAACATGTAAGAATATTTTTTGAAATGATTTATAATTTTTAGTTTAAGTTTATTTGGTCTATGTTGAAATTGCTTATTTGATCTAAGATGTATTTTTTGATTTAGCTTATAAGCTCTCTTTATTTGATTCTTTGTCTTAGTTAGTTTATTCACAACTCTTCTGTTTGAAAGATAAATTTAAATAAATTTGGTAATGATTTTATAATAAAATTCCATACTAGTTAAAAAAATTAAAAATATCGACTTAAAAATGATAACTTTACTTTGAGATAGCTAATAAAAAAGAAGAAAAGTAAAGTCGCGAACAAATTTTACTTGCTATGCCTACTGTTAATTTTAACATCGGCTCTAGTCATGTCTATCTGAACCCACTTATTCAAAATTCTGGATCCGGCTAGTGAAATCCATGAAAATCATCAAAATTTCCACAGGAATATCACATTTTGATTAATGAGCAACTTTACATCCCCTTTACATTTTTTCGTGAATTCCTCTTAAATGGATTACTAATTCCTTTCCCATAAATTCTTGACTCCATGTTCCTCTCTACTGTTTCTCTACATTTTATCTTCGCAGATGTAGTGCAACAATACAACCTAAATATTGCTTCAGAGCTCAGACGATGATCTATTTTTCAACTTTTTTTATCCCCCTTACGTCATAGCAATAATTGATGGCAAAGAGGGAAATTTAAAATCCAAGGCCTGCCGCGTGGGTTCGAATCCTGGTGGGAGCAATTTGCTCTCTTCTGGGGTAGAACCTTGTAGGTGATATCAGTTGCTCTGTTCTCAAAACCTGGTCATTCAGGCACATCCCGTGATTTACTGGTAGTAGTGCTGAGGGACCGGGACTACTATCTTCAGGAATAGTCTGGCGTAAGCCAGAAAGCTGGATATAAAAAATAAAATTGAACACTACTCTAAATTAATTATTATTGTTGTTGTTGTCGTCTTTTTCCAATGCTATCAATTTTTTTTGTCTTTAATTTCGTTTCTGGCTTAAGCCAGAAAACTGGATATAAAAAATGAGCGGATAAGGAAATTGTTCGTCTCATTTTTACAACTCATGGTTAGCTAATATCGTTTGGTGAAAAGATGAGCGGATAAGGAAATTGCATAAAGTAGAAATTAAAATTCAAATAAGAATCAGCTCTCATGATTTAGAACTATTTTCATTTACTCGCGCTTTACTCAAAATTGATATACTTAAACATTGCAAATCTATAATTCAATAAACAAAAACTAAAACATCTCATTCAATCGAGCAGTAACAACTCTCAGCTTGGAATAAACCTTACCAGCAGGTGAACCATTATAAGGCAACAAAGTGAATCTCTTGCGACCTTAATATTCGAAAATGATCCCAATATATGAATCTTCGAATCCGCAATAGTTTGTAGACGTGATCAGTATTCCCAAAAAGATTTTTTTTTTTCCAGACAATAGGCAAGACTTGAAAAACAAGCATAATTTCCCAAGAGTAACGAGCAATATTTATATGAAGGACCAAGAAACTAAATGGCAAGTGATAGTACCTGGCGGCAGCGGATGAACAGTGATTCTGTCGGAAGCGGAGTGGGACGCTGGGGGTGGAGGCCAGTGGGCCGCGGCTGATGGTAGAGACTACTAAATAAGGCGAAGATGAGAAGCAAAGACTAGCTCCTTGCCTCTTCCTCGTAACAATACTCCAACATGGCTACATACTACCCTACTACCTTAATCCTCATCCTTTAAACATCACTATCTAGGGTCATGTCCAGTGTTAAGAGATACGAACAATTAAAAAATGTGTCAATAGATTATTCCACATACTTTATTTATTTTGTTTTTTATTTTATTATTTATGTTTTTGTAATAAAGTTCATCTTGTAACTTGTAAGTGTCATTGAAATCAAATTAATACTTAGTACAAATGAAGAAGCTTGTACTGTAGAATAGTGTAATTCTACTTGGTGTAGGCTTCTCATTTATGCAATATATATAGATGTTTACAATTACAAACCTAATTGTATAAGGATCTCTACTTTACCTAATTACACTAAAATAATAGTTACAGAATATATGGAGAATATTTATTTATTCTCTATCACACCCCCTCAGTTGGAGCGGGAGGAGGCCGGACGCTCAGACTGGATCTGAAGTTAAGGAACAGTTGCCGAGGAAGTCCCTTAGTAAATATATATGTGTACTGATAGGAAGAAGGAACATGTAATACCCGAACATGGCCCATGGAAACCTTCTCACGAACAAAATGAATATCCATCTCAATATGTTTGGTACGTTGATGCGGAACCAGGTTACGAGACAAGTAAACAACATATATGGTATCACAGTAGACAAGAGATGCCTTACGTAAGGGACAATGAAGCTCTAGAAGAAGGTTTCTGAGCCATCAGATCTCGGCAACAACGTTCGCAATACCTCTATATTCTGCTTCTGCACTCGAACGGAAGAGCATGGCTTGCCGTTTGGCAGACCACGAGATGAGATTATCACCCAAAAATACACTATCGATGTGTGTCCGGACAGTCGCCCCAATCGGCGTCCGTATACGATATCAGCCTGGTCAGAGCAGATGGATAAAAATGTAATTCGTAGTCAAGAGTACCCTTAGCATACCGAATGATACGTTTAAGAGCGGTCAAGTGAGGATCCTTGGGAGCATGTATGAACAAACACACCTACTGAACGACATAGGCTATATCGGGCCTAGTGAAGGTAAGATACTGAAGTGCACTAGCAAAACTCCTATAAAGAGAAGGATCTAGCACCGGATCCCCGTCATCAGCACTAAGTTTCGACTTCGAGCCGACTGGAGTAGGCATGATCTTGTAGTTTGCCCTTTTAGTCCTGTAAACAATTTCTTCGGCATACTTACGCTGACATAGGAACATTGTATTTTCGGATCTGGTCACTGGAATCCCTAAAAAATAACTTAACTTACCCAAGTTTGTCTTAGCAAATTCGGATTTGAGCAGGGTAATGATCTCGTGTTTCAGCATATCAAATGAGGCAGTCAGAACAATATCATCCATATAGAGCAAAAGGTATGCAGTGTCATTATCTCAATGAAAAATAAAAAGTGAATTATCACTTTTGATGCACACAAACCTGATATGCATGATGAAAGTGGCAAAGCGCTCATACCAAGCCCTGGGGGCTTATTTCAAGTGATAGAGTGACTTTCAAAGATGGCGGACATACCGAGGAGCCTCTGATGCACTAAGCCGGCGGTTGATGCTTATGTACGGTTTTTTTCAAATCTTCATGTAAGAACACATTTTCACATCAATTTGATGAATCAACCGCTTCTTTCCCTTAGCTATGCTCAAAATAGTGCGAATGATGGTGATTTAACCATTGGACTAAAGGTCTCACCACAATTAACGCTTTCTTGTTGCCCCGTGCCATTTTTCATAAGTCTCGCCTTATGGCGTTCAAGCTCACCACTATCTCTCGAATTTGTGACGATATAGCCAACTGCAATGAATCACATTCACCCCCTTTAGTCTCGGGATAAGATCCCAACTGTGTTGTGTAGTGAGCGTATTAAATTCCCCACGCATGGCCGCATTCCAATTCGGGTCAATCTTGGATAATTTTGGGGTTTTAAGTATATGTGAGATAGTCTGAGTGGAGAGGTTAAATTGGATTTTTGGTTTGAAAATCCTGTGCTAAACACGGGTTAAAGAGGTATGCCGTTATGTGTAAGGTGTACACCCAAAAATAAGGGAGGATAGAAGCATGGAAGAGCATAGTTTTGATCTTATTGTTGATGGTGCATATGATTCTTTCTGCTTTACCATTTTGAGGAGAGGTATGGGGGAAAGAAAATCAAAACACCATGCCGTGGTCCGCACAAAATTTATGAAAGGGAAGGTTGTCAAACTCACGGCTGTTATCACATTGAAAAGTTTTGATGGTCTTTTCAAATCGAGTTTTAACATATGATTGAAATTCAAGAAAGATTGTGTAAATTTGGGACTTATATTTTAGAGGATACACCCAAAGAAAGTGAGAGAAATCATCCAAAAATATCAAATAATATTTATGACCCAGTTTGCTAGTAATGAGAGATGTCCATAAATCTGCATGAATAATATCAAAAGGAGAACATGTTACACTTAATGAAGATTGAAAAGGAAGTCTAACATCCTTTCCTAAAAGGACAAGAGTAGCAAGCGGGGATAAATTTGTCTTTATTACATTGAATGAAATTCTGACTTCTAAAAAAATTAAAAACTGGTGCTCCCGGGTGTCCTAGTCTATTGTGTTAAGTGGATGGAGAGATGGCAGTTAGAGAGGTTGGTGGATTAACCCTTGTAGCGGAATTAGATGAGAAATGATATAAGTTCCCCACACTATTGCATCTCGTAAGAGTAGTCCACGTACGTAGGTCCTTTACAGAAAAACCAAAAGGATCAAACTCAATAGATACGGAGTTGTCACTAGCAAACTTCCTAACAAAGATTAAGTTTTTAATGATGTTAGGAGCATATAGGACATTTTTTAGGGTAAAGGGTAGGTGAGGTGATTGTGTTTGAGTGGTGCCATAGCCTTGAATTGGAATGCGATTTCCATTGTCGACCAAAATAAATTGAGGATTGTTCAAATTGAATAGGTGAGGGAGATTACCAGAATCACGAGTGAGGTGGGATGTGGCACCTGTATCCATGTACCATGCGTCGTCGGGCTGCTGGTGATTCATAGTGTTGTAAGCCTGACTCAGATCGGTATGGGTCATAAGGTTGTGGGCTTGTTGCTCGAACGTAGAGAAGTGGGCCATGTCGTCGCCTCGCTCTCTGAGGCCGCGTCCCTTTTTGCCTTCTCGGCCACCACGTTGAGGTTGGTGGTCCATAGGTTGCGGAGGACCGACGGATGTGTAGGCGGTTGGCGTTATGACAACCGCCAATGCCTGTGGAGTGTGTTCATCCTGTTTGGCTTCTCTAGTCTCCTCCAATAGCAATTGTGACCGGGCCTTGTTGAAGCTAAGGAAGGGATCAACTTGTTGGATCATCGTCACAAATGTATCGTACTCACTTTTTGGCAAACCATTGATAAGTTTTAAAACCATCTTTGTTTCGGAAATCGGAGTGCCAACATTAGACAATTGATTGACAACCAATTTTAGTTATTTACAATAGTCTAACATGTTGGCAAAGTTTTTAAGACGAGTGTTGGTGATTTTTTCCTCCAAATAGATGGCACGTGTATGTTTGTTGTCTTGAAAGATTTCCTCTAGCCGTGTTCATAATTCGTGAGCTAAGGCACTTGTCTTCATAGCGTGTGAAGTAGATCCTTGGATATGGTTCCATATATCTATTGTTTGACGATAGCATCGAGCCTCTTCCACATCGGATTGTCGACGTCGGGTGGACGGGGGTGGTGGCATCGATGTGATCAAGGACGTTGTAAGCACAAACATGTATTTGAAATAATTTGACCCATGATGAGTATTGTTCATCCTCTTGATCAAGAACTAGAGGGATATAGTTTTTAATATTCGTTACGGCAAAGGCCGGATGAAAGGTGTTAGTAGGGGGAGGAGGAGGAGGAGGATGTGTGACGTCGTGGGTGGAGGAGGAGGAAGCGGTAAAAGCCATGTGGCCGCCGGAAGCAATGAATGAGAGGTGGGTGGCGACGGAATATTTTTAGGGTTTGGGGGGGTTGCCGCCGGAAAATAAGAAAAGATATTGGGGGGGGGGTGGCGGCCGAGTATAATTTTAGGGCATGGAGGGTTTGACTTCTGATACTATGTAGAATAGTGTAATTCTCCTTGGTTGGAGGTTTCTCATTTATGCAATATATATAGGTGTTTACACTTACAAACCTAATTGTATAATGATTTGTACTTTACCTAATTACATTAGAATAATAATTACAGAATATATGGAGAATACTAACACAATAATGAGAAGGGGCCATTCGTTGGCTACTTAAGAGTATGCTTTTTTTTAGTAATAGCCTGAGGAGGGAGAGTGATTAGACATCAAAGTGCATAATTATATTATTCCTCACTAATAAAATAATTGGTTTAGATTGGCATAGAATCTAAGGCCACCACCTTTAATGAGATGTTCATTTGTTCTTGCTTTTTAGCCCGTAAAATCTAGTCGAATTTTGGAAGATGCTTAAAGTTATTTTGTACGAATCACGAAAAGAGGATAAGATTTTCTTTATATGTACTACTTAATATATAATAGGAGTAGTAGTATTTTCAAACACATATAATACAAAATGGATACGTACCCTACAATCACTGATCCAGTGAATGCAAACTCGAATGAATAGTGAACTTGCCAATTCTTAGCAAATTTGATTATGGTATAAGGTTGTGTTTGGCATGAAAGAAAATGTTCCCCCCAGCAAATGTTCTCCTAGGAAATATTCTTTTTCAATAAGTGATTTTCTAAATTTTTTTTGGTATTTGTTACCGAGGGAAATCCAGGATTTAAACTCTTGGGTTTACTCTTAAGATTCTTAAGTATTGAACCCATTATGTCTTTAAAGTTATGAGTTCGTATTTACTATATCTTACAATTTTAGTATTTTTTTTACACATAAATTTATACTCCCATCGAAATGTAGGGGTTCAATTAAACCTTAGCCTACAAGGCTGCTAGATACACATCTGATTTGATAAGTAAATAGTAAATATTATTTTAAAAATATTTATATATAATTTAGACAAACGAGGATAGAAATGAGATAAATGGGGTGGACGGGGATGAGGGTGCAGTGAGTTGCAGGTGGAGGAGTGGGGTGGGAGTGGGAATGGGGCACTGGGGTCGGAGAAGAGGGAAGAGTTGGGGCAGGGGTAGTGGATGGGGTAGGAGGGAGACAATCTGCATATAAAATGTCACTTGTAAAATTTATTTTTTCTATTTTTTGAAAAAGTTATTTTCTTAAATTTATGCAACTAGTTTTTCCGTTCCAAAACTTTTGGTCAATCAAAATGAGAAAACAGAAGACATCCCAAAGTCTATATTGATTTTTCAAGGAAAAATCATGAGATATAGGGTGTCATCATCGTAAGCAAGTTACCAATCGATAATATTATTATCAAGAATATAATCTAATTTTCTATTCTCGAGGTATAGTACAGATTTAATTTCATCAGGTGGTAAAACAACCTGGTGAAATTTTATTTGGTGATGCAAATCGTTAAAATACCTCAGGCAATCAGATATGGATTTTTTTTTTTTTTTTTTTTTTTTTTTGTATAATCTAGTTAAGGATTGGGGAATATTTATGACCCATTTATTCTGCTTAATTATAGTGAGGTGAAGCAATAATGAAGACATCCAAAATATGATTCCAAAGCACAGATTCATAATCAATTGACTCTTCAATGAGACACATAAATTTCTAACTTAAAGAATGGTCCTTCTTCTAGTAGGGAATGATACTCCAACATCTGCATAGTAACTTTCAATTATAAGTAAAAGATAATAAATCTGCTGATTACAAAGAACCATTCTGCTGTCCAGCAAAAATAAATAGGGTGAGGATTGAAATATATCCAAAGAAATGACATAACATTTGTGTTAAACAGAGTAATATACCTGTGATATACACCCAATATACAACAGTGTTTATCACAGGCAAAGCAGTGGACTGGGCAGCAGTGGGCCTCGGCCAGTGGCCACAGAATTGGTGACAATACAATCTTGTATATATGGTATATATATTTGTAGTATATTGTAGTGTAAATGTTACCTTAATTAGTGTTATACACTTACCATAATTGTATAGTTAGAATTATGGTAGAATAAGGATTTAGAAATAGAATAGGAATAGGATTCTCCTATTATGGAAATATGTAACTTGTATATATAGTCTTTCAATTAATGAAAATAATCAAGGGGATTATTTCTTTCAATTTGTGTTTCACAAATTCTTTTATGAAACAAAGACTCTCAAACCCATTTAGGGGTACATTGTGAATGCTGACAAGTGAGAAGAAATCATAATTTATAGGTGCCCAAAACATTTTCCTCCCCCCCCCCCCCCCCCCCAAAAAAAGAATTAGCTTAACATAAAACATTATATTTTCGTAAGGTATAAAAAATAAATTATGATATACACTTGAAGAACAATTCCTTATTCTATATATCATGTTAAACAATGTATATACCCGTGATATACATAGTGTATATCACGGGTCTATTGGGTTCTTTGTACTAGGTTGGACCGTGATATACACTTACCACATATAAGGTGTATATCACGGTTGATGGATGATATATTAGTGTAAATTAACTATAATTATTAGTATTGTACACTTACCATAGTTATAGGATTCTTGTACTACTAGAATAGGGTTTTGGGATTAGAATAGGAATATGATTTCCTATTAAGGAAATTGTATATTGTATATATTCTCTTTTATTAATGAAAATAATCAATGGATTATTTCTTTCATGGTATCAGAAGTCTAGGTTAAATTTTCCTCTCCCAAAATTCTTAGTTGCCATGCACTATTCCCGAGAACATACCTCAGTTTCCGTGCTCCCTTCCTTGATTTCCGTGCTCGGAAATTATTTTTCTCTTCCCAAATTTTTCTTCCAAATTCCTACATCACGTCTTGCATTGCTATAATGGCCAAGAACACATTTCACCATGCCCTTGCTGTTTCTAATATAAAGAATCACATCCCTATCGTTCTTGAAATAGAAAACGTCCAATATGCGACGTGAGACGAACTGTTCAAAGTTCATGCACGATCACATCAAGTTCTCCATCACATTATCCCCGCAGCTCCTACAGATACAGAGGTGCCGAAACTCGAGTATGATCCTAAGTTATGGACCACACTTGATGCTACTATTCTTCAGTGGATATATTCCACTATTTCTATCGACCTATTGCAAACGATTATCGAACCGAAGACGCTACGACGATGGAGACTTGGAATAGAGTACGTAATATATTACAAGATAATCAAAATTCTCGTGCAGTCACCTTGGAGCAGAAATTCTCCCACGTCAATATAGAAGATTTCCCTAACGTTTCAACATATTGCAAAAGGTTGAAGGAATTGACAGACCAACTCCGCAACATTGGTGTGCCAGTTACCAACGACCGTCTTGTCCTTCAGATGGTTGCAGGCCTTTCTGAGGCATATAGTGGTATTGGCACGCTTCTTCGTCAGAGAAGCCCTCTTCCGTAATTTTATCAGGCTCGTTCTATGCTTACACTCGAAGAAGCTGGCTTGGCCAAAAAGGCGGCTACCAGTGCTAGTCCCGTAGTCATGATGACCGAGTCCAATTTTCCTCCTTCCGGTTCCAACAACTTGGGTCAAAACCGCAACAACGGTGGTGGCAAAAAGGGTCAGAATCGAAAAAATAATGGCAAAAATTGCGGCAGCAACACGGGTGGCAACCAGAACAGTGGTGGTGGCGATGTCAGCCCTCGGGGCAGTCAGCAGTAACAGCAGTTTTGGGCCCCGCAGTGGCCCCTATGCAGCAGAATTGGGCCAACCCATATTGGCCAAACAATGGCGGGTTTCTAGGATATTACCCGGGAAACTGGGCCCCAATTTCTCAACAGCCCAGGCCCAGTTTCTCGGGTCCAGTCTCAGGTTTTCGACCAGGTTATGGGTTGGGGCAGCAGACCAATGTACTTGGGCCTCGGCCTCTGCAGGCCCACCATGCAGCGGGCCCCACACATACCGACATTGAAGCTGCAATGCACACACTTGGATTAAATTCACCAGACCCGAATTGGTACATGGAGACCGGAGCCCCGACCCACATGACATCCGATCAAGGTACTCTCTCGTCTTATTCCAATTTGAGCAGCCCTCGTGGCATAATTGTTGGTAATGATAATTAAATTCCAATTCGTGGTTATGGTCATAAAATGTTGTCTCCCCCCCATCCACCCCTTATCTTGAAAAATACCCTTCATGCCCCTAAATTGATTAAAAATTTAGTGTCTGTCCGAAAATTCACCATTAATAATTTCGTGTCTACTGAATTTGATCCGTTTGGGTTTTCTGTGAAGGATTTCAAGATGGGGAGTCCTCTCATGAGGTGTGATAGTAGGAGATATCTTTATCATATCACACCAACGTCCGGTTTCTCGAGTCACGCATTGCCATCAACTTTTGCAGCTCTGGCTCCTTCCTTGTGGCATGCTCGTCTGGGTCATCCAGGGTCATCTATTTTGTCTTCCTTAGATAATACTATTTTATTTCTTGTAAGGGTACACATAGTACTCCGAATTGTCAATCTTGTTCTTTAGGAAAAATGTTAGATTGTCATTTATAGCCTCTAATTCTCATACTTTAATGTCATTTGATATTATTCATAGTGATTTATTGACATCTCCCGTTCTTAGTTCTTTGGGTCATCGCTATTATGTTCTATTTTTTTTATGGTTATTCTATTTTTTATGGACTTTTCTGATAGCGAAAAAATCTCAAGTTTTTTCCATTTTCTTAAAATTTAGAGCATTCATTAGAACCCAATTCGAACGGAAAATTAAAAATATTCAATGTGATAATGACAAAGAATATGATAATAGGGTGTTTCGGGAGTTTTGTGCTAATAATGTGATCAATTTTTGTTTTTCTTGCGAACATACGTCGTCACAAAATGGGAAAGCCGAACGCAAAATTCATACGATTAATAACATTGTCCGAACTTTATTGATTCATGCTTCCGTACCCCCTTCTTTTGACATCATGCGCTACAAACGGCTACACATCTTCTTAACATTCTTCCTTCAAAGGTTTAACATATTCATTCCCCTTTCAAATTTATATAATAAGACTCCTTCGTATTCACATCTTATGGTCTTTGGGTGCTTGTGTTATCCACTCTTTTCGTCCACCACAATTAACAAACTTCAGGCCCGGTCTACCCCTTGTGTGTTTTTGAGTTATCCGCCAAATTATCGTGGTTACAAATGTTTTGATTTATCATCTAATAAAATCATCATTAGTCACCATGTAATTTTTTATGAATCCCGATTTCCGTTTGCTAAGGTTAGTAATCCCGTGTGGAGTTCGTATAATGTTTTGGATGATGGTATATCCCCGTATATTATTCACCAATTTTGGGATGTATCCCGCACCCCAAATTCGCTAACGGGCCCACTGCCCGCTGGCCCCATAATTCTCCCACCTTAGTCCAGTAGGCCAGACTCACGATCCAGTCCATCTTTCGGAACTGGGCCAGTAATCCAGTCCACTGCTCCAGTCAACGTTCCAGTTATTGGGCCAGCAGCCATCGCCCGCTGTCGGCCACCCCCCTACTACTCCCGGTCAATTCCCAGTTCCTAGCTTCATCACTTGCCCAAAATTCACGCAATTCTCCCCCGAGTCATAGACCAATCACTCGTAGTCAACAGGGTATTTTTAAACCAAAAAGACATTTTAATTTAAATTCTAATGTTCTTAAATCACCCCTACCACGTAATCATGTGACTGCTTTAAATGACCCGAATTGAAAAATTGCTATGACCGATGAATATAATGCTCTTATTGATAATAAGATGTGGGAGTTGGTGCCCCGTCCATCTGGTGTTAATATTATTCGGTCTATGTGGATTTTTGTTCATAAGGATAATTCTGACGGTTCGTTTGCGAGGCATAAGGCTCGTCTTGTAGGTGATGGTAAGGCTCAGCAGGTTGGTGTGGATTGTGGTGAGACTTTTAGTCTGGTGGTCAAGCCGGCTACCATTCGTACTGTGCTCAGCTTGGCTCTTTCGAAACCATGGCCCATTCATTAGTTGGATGTGAAGAATGCTTTCTTACATGGTGATCTCAAGGAGACAGTCTATATGCATCAGCCCTTGGTGTTTAAGGATCCCAGATATCCTCATCATGTATGTTTGTTGAAAAAGTCCTTGTATGGGCTTAAGCAGTCCCCACAGGCTTGGTATAAGACGTTTGCAGACTATATTTCGACTATTGGGTTCTCTCACAGTAGGTTTGATAATTCATTGTTCATCTATCGTTGTGGTTCTTCCTTGGCGTATATACTGTTATATGTGGATGATATTATCTTGACTGCCTCTTCTGATGCATTACGTCAGTCTATCATGACAATGCCCAGTTCTGAGTTTGCTATGAAAGAATTGGGGCCCTTGAGTTACTTTTTAGGGATTGCTGTCACTCGTCATGCAGGTGGGTTGTTCTTATTCCAGAGGAAGTATGCATCTGAGATCATCGAGAGGGCTGTGATGTCATCCTATAAGTCCACTTCCAATTTGGTTGATACTAAACCCAAGTTGGGTGCTGCGGTTGGCTCACCTTATGAGGATCCGACCCGCTATCGCAGTCTTGTCGGGGCTCTTCGGTATCTTACGTTCATGAGACTAGATAGTACGTATGTCGTACAACATGTGTGTTTGTTTATGCATGATCCCAAGATTGAGCACATGAATGCGCTCAAACGCATTATTCGGTACATTCAGGGGACACTTGACTATGGCTTACATTTATATCCTTCGTCGACGTCTACACTTGTCTTGTATACAGATGCTGATTGGGGTGGCTTCTCGGACACCAGACGGTCTACGTCTGTCTACTGTATGTTTCTTGGTAATAACTTGGTCTCCTAGTCTGCTAAGTGTCAGTCGACATTGTCCCGCTCTAGTGCAGAGGTCGAGTATCGAGGGGTAACCAATATGGTCTCTGAATCATGTTGGTTGAGTAATCTTCTTTTGGAGCTTCATTGTCCTATTCAGAAAGCTACCTTGGTTTATTGTGGTAATGTTAGTGCCATCATCTTTCTGGTAATCCAGTTCAGCACTAACGCACTAAACATATCGAGATGTACATTCATTTTGTTCGCGAAAAGGTAGCTCGTGGACAAGTTCGAGTCTGTCATGTCCCTTCCACATATCAAATTACGGACATCTTTACAAAGGGTCTTCCTCGGTCCTTTTTGAAGATTTTAGGAACAGTCTCAGCGTATGAAGTCCGTCCGCTATGACTTCGGGGGTGTGTTAAACAAGGTATATACCCGTGATATACACTTGATATACATAGTGTATATCACGGGTCTATTGGGTCTTTTGTGATGATATATTAGTGTAAATTAATTGTAATTATTAGTATTGTACACTTACCATAGTTGTAGGATTCTTGTACTACTAGAATTGGGTTTTGGGATTAGAATAGTAATAGAATTTCCTATTAAGAAAATTGTATATTGTATATATTCTCTTTCATTAATAAAAATAATCAAAAAATTATTTCTTTCAGATCCCTTTTATATATATATGGGTGTCCAATCCTAGTTTTTTTTTTCTTTTCAAAATTTTGACGAATCTAAATAAAATAAGAACTTCAAACTTGACCAATAAATTTTCTTGCTGCCACATCCTAACTTCTTCTTACAACATGGGTTTGGATTTGAGCTCCGGGTTAATAATAAGACTTGACTTTCTTCATCGAAAAATATTTACTTTGTATTATGGAGAACTTCTTTCTTAAATGGGTCTTATGTGGCACGAATGTGGATTAACAACGGGAGCTGGAATAGGATTTATGGATTCGGCCTAACCGAGTAGTACTTCTGGAACCCTGTATTTGTTTTAAGAAATTCATCGAATATATATATAAATTATCAATATAGAACTCAATAACTTATAAAGACTAGAATCCCGAACCCATAAGTTTCAAATTCTGGCTGCGTATCTGCGAATTAGTCCGGCGTCAACGCGGTATCAAACCCCAGGTTGAAAACCGAAAAAGAAAAACGTATTTAGCTGTGTTTGAAGTTAGCTCTAATATATTTGTTAGGTTAAATGTGCCTTTTAAACTTGAGACTGAAGCCATTGGGCAGACATAGAAGAATTCGATTCTCCAACACTGCAACCTTCTTTTTATATTTTTGTTTGAATGTGTTTGTGTTTGGTGTTAGATACGCTATGCATTGCATGGGACAAAATGCAAATGTGCCTTTGCTACTATGCTTTATTCAAAAGGCATGCGATATTCGCAAATCGCAATATCCATCGAATCCTCTATTCCCGTGATCCGGCTTCCCATACACTAGCTAGTGCGAGCGCGGAGCTAGAACGGTAAGTACTAGTTCAGCCGGATCCAATAATTTTAATCCAAATTTTATATATTAAGAAATTGATTAAAATTGTATGAAATTTAAATTTGGAATCCAGGTTATGTTACTATCCTAGAACTAATTAAAATGCATAAAATTCAAATTCTGACTCCACCCTAACTAGTGCAACCTTAATTCATGATTATATATATATAAATATTCTATTGGGAAAGGGAGCAGATGATCCATTTAAATATTGAATAGACTGCCAGCAACTAAGAGTGGTTCAAGTGATTTGAGGCATATATGTGGACCATGCAGTAGCCGTAATTGAATGCAAAGTAGGAACAAAGTAATATCTATTTGGTATGTTTAAAAAAATATCACATTTTTATATTTAAAAATAATTTAACTCTATGACACGATTTACAGTCACACATTTATATAAGACTTGTTTTGGATCACACATTTCAAAAGTCTTTCTTGCTTTCTTAAACTCCGTGTCAAGTCAAATAGTGCCGCATAAATTAGACAAAAGGAGTATTTGTCAACGTTAGAGTACTTATGAAGTTGTATGATACGAAAGATAATTACACATTGATCGTCTCTCAATACCATGCTCTCTTATTCTATTTCTTCTCTATCTCCTACTATACACGAGCATTAATTTCATGTGCGGAATACTTTCTATGGAAATTTTGGGCGTGATTCGGGTGCACAAATTACTTTCATGCACCACTTATGTGTATGCGCATATGTTCGTGCTTATGTATATGTATATATATGTATGCACGGACAGAATTAGGGAGTGAAATTAATTGATTCTTTTTTATGTATTTATAGTAAATGTTGAATTCTATTAATAAAAATTGTATTTCTATCACTGCATGCATGTAGACAACCTCTATTACTTTTACAAAAATACACAACAGAATATAAATGCAGAGTGAACTCGTTGTCATGACAACGCGACAACATAGTATATACAATTGTATTTCTTACACACTGAATTAGAACCATATATAGATCGGGTCGTTCACCCAGGGGCGAAGCTAAGTTCAGGGTAAGGGTTCAATTGTATATCTTTCGACAGAAATATATATTGCACAAATAGGGCAAAAATAATTTTATGATAAATTGTCTATATCACACCCTTTGGAATGTGGCCCTTCTCCGAACGCTCCTAACGCGGGATGCTTTATGCGTCTGGCTATATATTTTTTTTATAAAATGTTGAATCTCCTTTATGATAGAGACATATGTTGTATCTCTACGCAGGTCCAACTGAACCCAGCGTTTAAGACATAATATGGATGTATATGTAAAATCACTAAATTTCAACTAATATAATTAATTTCAAAACTCATTGTTGAAGTGTGGCCCATATCTATACTATTATTACAAGAATTTGGGGATATTCTCATATCTACCTTATTTAATTATATCATATCTAACACCATAATTTCATAAGTGCAATAGGTTTACCCACAATAACTCTAAAAGTTGAATCCATCAAATTTAAATGTTGTATCAGTCACTTTTTGATATAATGGAAAATTCTAATGTAGTAGTTATAAGAGATTCAAAAATTATTTTAGGTCATAAGTTCAAATATTTTAAGTGTTGGTATAGTACCAAAGAATTTCAAAATTTTAATTATCTATACATTGTCATCCTCATGAATGGAATTTATTAATTGTAGTTGGATAAGTAGTAGTAGAAGATTTTCTTAGATTGGTCAAACTAGCCGAGCAATATGATATGTGGTCAAAAGGTAGCTTTTAAAAGTTGGCATTGGTGTAAATAAAGGCTAAGCAGCTCATACAGATAACTTTACTTGGAAGTACAGATTTAAAGCTCAAAGCAGCCTTATTAATTAACTGAAGTGCAATTTCCAAATTTAACATGACTTGATAAGTAAGCTACTTAAGCCTGTCAACCGGGCTGGACTAGGCCAACTCGACCTCCTAAAAATGAGCTCCTACCAGTTTAAGGATCCCCACGGGCCTAGACTAGACCAACCCGACCTCCTAAAAATGAGCTCCTGCCAGTTTAAGGGTCCCACGGGCCTAGACTAGACCAACCCGACCTCCTAAAAGTGAGCTCCTGCCAGTTTAAGGGTCCCCACGGGCCTAGACTAGACCAACCCGACCTCCTAAAAATGAGCTCCTGCCAGTTTAAGGGTCCCCACGGGTCTAGACTAGACCAACCCGACCTCCTAAAAGTGAGCTCCTACAAGTTTCGGGCTGGGGACTCTTAGGAGACCAGGTTGGGAACTACCCGTTAAGCAATGAATAAACTTAATAGCTTAAACAAACTAGTAATTATCATTTCTTTAGTTTTTTCAAGTGAATTGACTCCACTAGACTATCCAACATCCCATTCCTTTTTTTGTACTTTGTCCTAGTTAATGATAACAACGTGACCAACCCACCCAAAAACCCAACTCTAAAGATATTACAAGATACCCAAAAAAGAAAGAGAAAAAATACTTGATATACTCGTGTATATAAGTACTCCCTCAATCCCAATTTATGTGATATAGTTTGACTGAGCACGAAATTTAAAAAATAATGAAAGACTTGAATTTTATAGGCTAAAATAAGTTTAAAATATTTGTGTGGTTATAGATTATCTCGTTAAACGAAAAAAATAAAATTTAAAATTAAATTATTATTAAATAAGAAAAATGTATCATTCTGTTTTTAGATAGATTAAAAGGAAAAGTGTATCCCGGGACAAAGAAAATAGTACTTTAATTTGCAATAGAATCTAGTAATCAATTTAACGTACATAGGGGAATTACAGTAATGACATGCTGCTGGTATCGTATAGTGCATGAAAATACACAAAACTCCACAAAGCAAAAAAGCAAACAGGAAATTAAAAAAAAAAAAAAAGATTGTCGTATAGAAGCCTTATAGCAGAGTATAAAGCATATGGTTCCTTCATGTCACGTTCAAAACCAACTCATCTCTCTCTTTCTATAAAAGACGGATTCATAATTTAAATTCAATAAATTCAAAATTTATGTTTTCACCGCTGAATCGCTTGTATTTTTGTAATTATGAGTTCAGAATTTAGTATTTATTAAAATTTTAGTAATTTTTATATATTGGATCCGCTCCTATATCTCCCCCGCCCTAACCCCCATTCCCCCCTCTAGCTTCGAGAAAGTAACAGAATCACTCCTACCTATAAAGAAAACCAACCACCCCTAGCCCATGAAATAAAATCCAAATCCAAAGCAAAACTCAATACTTTGGCTTCTCTTTTCTTTGCCTAACAACAATTCTTGATTCCTTCAACATTTCTCAACTTCTTCCCTTCTCTTAATTCACAAACCCCATTTTGTGGAACATCACTAGTTTGATTTTCTTCTTCCCTCTATAGAGGGTGAGAAGTTTAATTTCAAACTTTTATATGGATAATATTAGAAAGTTCTCTAAGGGTTTTTTGGGGTTTTTAGTGCTTCTAGGATTTGTTTGGTTGTTGTTGGTTGAAGTATTTGAAAATGGAGGTACAAGAATGAATGTTCATCAAGTTGATGGAATTATGAAAAACAACAAACATATGAAAACACATAAGAGAAGTAGTGTTCATCCAAAGATAGAATTCAACTTTGTGAGCAAAAGAAGAGTTCCTAATGGTTCTGACCCCATCCACAACAGGTTAGTTTGTCTTTAATTTCTTTACGCAGCTTTCTACTTAATTTTGTCTCCTCACTCTTTGTTTAATTTCCATCCATGTTATACAAATAATTAATGTACATATATACCTTCACAAATCACATCTTATATAGTTATAAGGACATCAAATGACATTCTGGTGCACAAAACATCCTCGCGTTAGCGGGTTAGGAAAAGGGTCACACCGCAAGGAGTGTGATGTATAGACAGCTTACTCCAACACAAGCGTCATGTTATATACAATTGATGATGTAAATTAATAAAAAGGCATCCACTCTCAATAGAGATGGATGATTGATTTAAAAATATATTGATCCTGTAAATATTTAAACTATTATTGTAGGTTAACATATTTACAAGTTCTCTATGTTCTCAATCAATATTAATTACTATAACATGTAACGGCATATTTTTTAAATGATCTGATACGCCCATTATGCATAGAACTTAAGCGCTAGCTATAAGTATGATCGTCTAATGAGCGCGTTTGATGTTAATTGTTGATGTTTTTAAAAGTTTGAGTCACTTCGAGATGTAACTTTCATACATGTTGCCACCTGAAAAGGAAATGAGAAAGAGTGAAGGAATTAGTAGAAGTATTAAAAAAAAAACTATTGAAGACTTCCAAGAGATTTTATCAATTATAACTATAAAGAACGTAACTCTCTCGTATAAAAAACTCTTATCGAAGCTATATATGGCTCTAATTATTTCTCTTCATGCCATCGTTTTTTTTTTTTGTTGTTGATATAATTCACTTGTTTTGAATTTGGTTAATTTTTCATGTTAATTAATTCTATCTCCTACATGAAAAAAATTAATTGAACTTTTTTTAAGAGGGCAAACTAACAAGTTTAAATTCGTTTTTAGATTTTATTCCATTTGTATATTTTACGTTGAGCCCATTAAATAAAAAGTATTTTAGGTTGAGGCAAAAGTAGTAGGGTTTGCATGCTTAACTGTTACATCAACTCCTACTTTTAGATTCTGTTCAAAGTTTTAGTTTACTGAAGTTGTGTAACTTTACGTTAATGAATTAAATTTAACTTAGAGAAAGAAAAAGCATGTGTTGGGTTGTCTTTCACTTTATTCTCTTATTATAAATGAATTAAGCTTAATTATCAAAGCCTAATTAACCTTTCATTTTTGTTCTCTATGCAATTTACGAGGCTCTTAATTACCTTTTCATGACATCTTCTCTTTTTCCCTTTTGCGTTCTTTTTTTCTCCTTTATCAGTAGTACTTTCATGAAATTCCATTACCACTAAAGTTTTCATCAATATTGATGCAAATCACATAAACTTCTTTATCTAGCAATTGTTTACTGTGCTAAAGATTTCACCTTACATACACTGCCGTCAAAAAAATATTTTCTTAAAGGATTTATTTTTCTTAAATTGTTACATTCTTTTTCACGAGTCAAACACACATTGTTTTTATAATGGATTGCACTCGGGATTTTTATCTGCTCTGATACCTGCTAAAGTATGTGACTAACTTATCTACATGTTTAAATTGTTAGAAAAAATACATTTTTATTTACTTAATTATCCTTCAAAACTAAACATTGATAATATAATTTTTTTTCTTACAATATGAAATCCTCTAAAATATTATTACGGCGACATGATAAGGATAATCAGTCTAACTTCTATAACACGCACCATGTAAATTAACTTTTATATATAATATCATATTACCTAAAAATATAATCATAGTAACTATGTATAATAAGTGGGAATTCAAAAATAAGGCTGACAGTAACTTACTACAACCAATTAAATTACGTTGATAGACAGTGTGAAAATTCTTTACACTGCTATTGCTTATGATAAATTAAATCCTTTATTAATAATAAAAGTATAATTTCTGTCTATAAAATTCAATTAATTAATAAATAAAACTATTCAATATTTGGTGAATTTTGAAACTGAAAGTTATTTATCTTTAATTTTCAACAGAAGAGCGAGGAGTTCTCGTCGGCCACCAGGTCAAGCTTCCAAAGGAAAACCCAACATGAAGCCATGAACAAATTAGGGCAAAGATAAGGCTTGTGAGGTTTTTTTTTTATCTTGTATGTAATTGTTGAAAAAAGGAAGTCTATACATATTTTCAGATGATTTTTCAGAAATCCCCGCAGCTTGTAACTTTTTTTAACTCACAAAAAGAAAATCAATTGACATTGGAAGAGGAATGAGGAAGAATTATAACTTCTTGGGTAGAGAATCCAAATTAAATTCCCAATTTTTGCAATATTATGTGAAGATTTGAGGTTGTGAGTTTTAGTTAGGTTTTATCTCCGCCCCAGAAACTGTTATTTACTTTGTATTATTTTCAAACGATCGATATTGTGTGCATATTATTTTCTTAAAAAAACATCATACATATAAATATTAATTAAGAAAAAATTCACAAAGAAGTGTCGAATGATACCATTTTAAGCAAGAAATGGAAATATTATTATAGATTGAATTTTTTTCATTGACTAAGCATGTGAAAATTCTTTTTGATAATGAGTTGCGATGATATCTGATTCCGGGACCTTTGCTTGCTCTGTTGTCCTGTTGAATTGTGTGATCGTTTTATCTAAAAGCTTAAGCTATTAGAAAGAACACATTTTGATATACTTAATTATATTCTCAATAGACCGGAAGGGAAAATTATGTGAAATTTTGTATGGATTGTGAAAATTAAGAAAAAAGAAACAATTTATGTAGAGAATTAGAAGAAAAGACAATGGAGAATGTTTAAACGGAACTGCATGTCTTAGCAGCCATGCATTTTATTTGAGTACGAATCTCATGTTAATCTTGTCAAATTCTCATTAGCTTTTGCTTGTAAATAAAGGAGCTTTTCTTTGGCTCATTGCACTTATTGATTTGCTTAAGAAGTGGCATGTGTTCCAAAACAAAAAAGTAAATGTACTATTAGCGAATATTCTCATAATATTCTCCGTATATTTTGTAATTATGATAGATATATATTTAAAGTAACTTAGGATTCTAATTGTATTAGGAATCAACCTTTGTAAGGTAAGTTAGATTCGTACCATATTAGGAATCAACCTTGTACAGCTATATATATTGTGAATAATGAAAGGAATCTCCAAGGGAAATTATTCCATCTTTCATGGTATCAAGAGCCTAAAACCGAAATCCCATCTCTTCCTCATTCTCGACCGAAATCAGCATTTTTTTTCCCGATTTCACAGAAAAGAAAAAAAACTGGTTTCTTCCTCCCTTTCTCGGCCAAACCAGAAAATTCCCTTCCCTCGGCAGGCGGCAATCATGTCTTCCCCCACAAATTCTGTTTCATCCACTGGCACACTTGACAACCCCTTTCAACGTTCAGTATCTTCTTTTCATCCGGCATTTGCCGTTAACAACATCAAAATTTTATCCTTATAATTCTTGACCAAGAAGACTGTCAATATTCCATGTGGATGGAACTATTCTACATTCACGCATGTGCATACAATGTGCTCGATCATATTGACGAATCTGTTCCTCGTCCCACCGATGTTATAGACTCAATCCGGCGTCGTCTTGACGCCATCGTCAAACAATGGATCTACGGCACCATCTCCAAATACCTGTTGTGCACTATCATGAAAACAGGTGCTACGGCACGTGAACTTTGGGTCCGGCTAAAAGAAATCTTTCAGGACAATAAAAATACTCGGGTCGTATATTTGGAAGAGCAATTCAATAATACCCGCCTCGAGAATTTTAACAACATGTCCGAATATTGTAAGCAACTGAAACTCATAACCGATCAACTATCCAACGTCGGGACTTCTGTTTCAGAAACCAAGATGGTGCTTCAACTTGTTGCGGGTTTACCAAAAGGTGAATATGACACACTCGCAACAATGATTCAACAAGCCGACCCTCTTCCAAGTTTCAACAAGGCACGTTCACAACTATTGTTGGAAGAAACTAGACGTGCTAAGCAAGAGGAACACAATCAAAAGGCCTTAGCCGTTGACGGGATGACAACATCTCGCGCGGCCAAGCGACCAAGCGGCGAAGCAGCAGTCCAAAGAAGCGAAGCGTCCAAGCCAGCCCGAGGCCGGTGGCGGAGGTCGTGGCGGCGAGAGGTCGCAACAACAAAGGCAAGTGCCGCGGAAAGGGCCAACGCAACCAAGCGGAGCCGAGCCCGGCGGAACCGGAACCGCGGCGGTAGGGGCACAACCAAGAACAAGTGGCACATAACCAGCGGACCGGGCCTCGCCTGCATATCCGTACCAGAATGCAAGGGCCCAGTTCCTGCAGCCGTGGTCGATTAGCCTCTTGGGCCCTGCCCCAGCCACCACGCGAGCCAACCAAGATAGCAGCGAGCGGGCCCACTGGCGCGGTCCAAAGAAGAAGAAGCTAACTACAAAAAAGAAGAAGCACAACAAAGAATCGCAAAGAAGAAGAAGCCAGCGGCACAGCCGCCTGGCCCCGACTGCTTTGGGCCAGGCCTACACCACCGTGAACCTCCAACAGCCCGATGACAATTGGTACATGGACACCGGAGCCACATCTCACCTCACCCGGTCGTCAGGTAACCTATCTCAACTACGTCGGTTAAAGTGTCATCAATTTATTACTGTCGGCAATGGTCATCGCATTCCAATTGAAGGTTACGGTAACACACAAACCAAACATCCACACCCACCTTTCTCCCTAAACCACGTCTTATACACACCTAACATCATTAAAAACTTAATCTCTGTTAGAAAATTCACTAGCAATAATTATGAGTCTGTCGAATTTGACCCTTTTGGTTTTTCTGTGAAGGAACTCAATACGGGGAAAATTCTTACACGCTGCAATAGTGTGGGAGACCTCTACCCATTCCCTTAATCTTCCGTTGTCAGACCGCAATCATCTCTATCTCTTGCGGCGATCTCTCCCTCAACTTGGCACAACAGACTTGGACACCCAGTTTTTACTTTTCTTAGGACTTCTAAGCGTATTCAATGTAATAATGGGAAAATTGCCCAACACTATTTTTCTTGTCCACTAGGCAAACATACTCGTCTTCCCTTTATGTCATCAAACCGTGTTACTTTTTCTCCCTTTGATATTGTTCATGCTGATTTGTGGACATCTCCGATTGCTAGCTCTTTGGGTCATAAATTCTATCTAGTATTCTTGGATGATTTTTCATATTTTTTGTCTGGATTTACCCACTGAAATTCAAATCTGAAGTTTTTGCAAAATTCCTCGCGTTTCAAAAATTCATTAAGACACAATTTGAAAAACCTATTAAATCATTCCAATGTGATAATGTACGTGAATTTAATAACTCGGCATTTCACAATTTCTGTTCTAAACAAGGCATGATTTTCCATTTTTCTTGTCCCTATGCTTCTTTCCAAAACGGAAAGGCTGAAAGAATTATACGTATCATCAATAACATGGTCCGCACACTTCTGTTTCATGCATGTCTACCACCGCCTTTTTGGGTCTATGCTGTCAAAATGGTAGAATCCCTTCTAAATATTTTACCAACTAGCACACTCCAAAATAAAACCCCTACAGAAATCTTATACCGTAGGCAGCCATCATATGATCACCTACGTATTTTTGGATGCTTATGCTACCCCAACATAGCCTTCACTACACCCCACAAACTTTCCCCTCGCACTCTTCCATGTGTCTTCCTTAGTCTATCTCCTAACATCGGGGCTATTGTGCTATGACATTGCTACTCGCAAAATCATCGTCTCCCGTCATGTCACCCTTGACGAGACAACCTTTCCTTTTTCAAATCTCCAGAAATTTTAGACCACCGATTATATCTTTCTCGATGAACCAAGTCTGTCCCCGGTAATACAAAATCTATACCAACAGCAGCCCACAGTTCCGACAGTCTCGCCACTGTCCGGCACCACCCCACCAGCTCCCTGCTCACCCCTACAGCCCCCAGTCGAGTCACCTGCACCACCAGCGACACTGCCGCCTGCACTCCGAACCAACCGATGCCGCAGTCTCGGGTTTCCGGCCAACCAACAAAGCACAAAAACATCCCATCCGAATTGCGCCCACCGGTCCAGAACCGGTGGACCAAAGAACCTCACGGCCCCCGACCCACCACCACTCGCCCTCACATCGCATGAAGACTCGTGCACAACACGGGATCTTCAAACCCAAGGTTCAATTCAATCTCTCCACACAAACCTTATCACCCATTCCAAAAAATCCAAAACTAGCAAAACTGGACCCAAATTGGAATGCGGCCATGTACGAGAAATTTAACGCTTTAACCAAGTAGAACACTGGGGATTTGGTACCTAGACCAGCTGGTGTGAATGTTATCAGGTGTATGTGGCTATTTCGTCACAAGTTCAGAGATAGTGGTGACTTAGAGAGGTATAAGTCAAGACTAGTTGCCAATGGCACTAATCAGCAGGAGGGTATTGATTGTGGTGAGACATTCGGTCCGGTTGTTAAATCGGCCACTATTCGGACTGTTCTCAGTATTGCTATGGGCATGTATTGGCCGATTCATCAGCTTGATATCAAAAATGCGTTTCTTCATGGGGATTTGAAAGAGACTGTATACATGCATCGCCTCCTGGCTTTGTTCATCCGGCACTCACGATTTGTGTGTCGTCTCGGGAAGTCATTGTATGGATTGAAACAGGCACCCCGCGCTTGGTATGATCGGTTCGCCAGGTATCTTCTGCAGATTGGTTTTGTATGTAGCAGGTGTGATATATCTCTCTTCACTTTTCACCGAGGTAGCAACACTGCATATTTGCTATTATATGTCGATGACATTGTTCTTACTGCCTCATCTGACGGGTTGAAGAATGAAATCATTGCTCTACTCAAAACTGAATTTGCTATAACTGACTTGGGCAAGCTAAGTTATTTTTTGGATATATCGGTGACAAGATCTGTAGCCACTATGTTCCTGTGTCAGCGTAAGTATGCAGAAGAGATAGTGTACAGGGCCAAGATGGCAAATTGTAAAATTATGCCAACTCTGGTGGACTCAAAATCCAAGCTTAGTGCCAATGACGGTGCGCCAGTTTCTGATCTCACTCTATATCGGAGTCTAGCAGGTGCTCTTCAGTATCTTACATTCACTAGGCCTGATATTGCATATGTCGTTCAGCAGGTGTGTCTGTTCATGCACGACCCTCGAAAGTCCCATTTTGCCGCCCTCAAACGTATTATCAAATATGTTAAGGGCACACTAGACTTTGGTTTACATCTATACCCTTCTGCACCAATCAAGTTGCTAGCCTACACGGATGCAGATTGGGCAGGATGCCCCGACACACGTCGCTCCACCTCAGGGTACTGTGTATTTCTTGGGGATAATCTTATCTCATGGTCCGCCAAGTGGCAGGCACGCTATCCCGTTCGAGTGTTGAAGTAGAATATCGCGGAGTTGCTAATGTCGTCATTGAGATCTGTTGGCTCCGAAATCTTCTTTTGGAGCTCCAGTGTCCATTACGCAAGGCGTCTATAGTCTATTGTGACAACATATCTGCTATCTATATGTCTCATAATCTAGTCCAACATCAAAGGACTAAGCATATTGAGATGGATATCTACTTTGTGCTAGAGAAGGTTGCCCGTGGTCATGTCAAAATTTTACACGTGCCTTCCTCTTATCAGTATGCAAACATTTTCACAAAAGGACTACCGCGACAGCTCTTCACCGACTTTCGATCCAGCCTTAGCATTCGGCCTCCTCCCGCTCCGTCTGAGGGGGAGTATTAGCGAATATTCTCAGAATATTCTCCGTATATTTTGTAATTATGATATATGTATATTTAAGGTAACTTAGGATTCTAATTGTATTAGGAATCAACCTTTGTAAGGTAAGTTAGGATTCGTACCATATTAGGAATCAACCTTGTACAATTATATATATTGTGAATAATGAAAGGAATCCCCAAGGGAAATTATTCCATCTTTCATGTACCATTTTAAAGGTATTTTTGAGAAGGAAAGAGGATGAAATAGTACATATTAGCCACTTCCAATCATGTTGTTGAAAAAGTAGCATCATCACAGAATCACAGAATTTCAAATTTCATAAAATTCGATGACACCTTGTGGAATTTAAAGTTGTCATGGAGTTTCACCGATTAAATTTGAAATTCTATGATATTGATTATTTTTTTAATTGTTGAGGCTAAAAAGTGGTTGTTTGTAGCTTATTGAGGACATGACCCTTGGAATGTGGAATGTTGAGGATTAAGCTAGAAGGTTAGTAGGTAGCCGGGAGTTCTCTTTATAAGTAGTATTAGTTACTAATCCCATAGTTTTGTGTATTACTAACTATTGTCTCATTTAATTTGCTTTTTGTTTTGCTATTTTGTTGTCATAATTTTTTGATATCATATATGCTTCAAATTTTTTTCTTTTCTTCTGAGTTCTATCGGAAACAACATTTGTACCCCACAAAAATAGGAATAATATATGCCTACATTCTACCATCTCCAGACCTCATTTATGGGACTATACTAGATATATTATTGTTGTTGTAAAAAGCGGTTGTTTGTGAGTTTTACCTAAAAAAAAAGTAAAAGGAAATTGTTAGTTCTTTTCATGAGATTCTTTAGTGGGGGTGTGAACACTGTTTTGGTCTTTGGTCCATTCAAACTTGTTGTAAAACCAAACAGATATATTCTCGAGCATGACAATAAAAACATTTAAAGTTTAAAAGAAAAGGGGAAAAACAAAAAAGGAAAGTAAAGGCATGTAAAGGCCAAGATGGTACTCTCTTCAAAGTTCAAAGTGAAAGGCAAAGTAGGCTTTCTCTAGTTTTGCTTTTTCATTCAAGGCTTCTTTGCTTTCTCCTTTAACATTTATTGGACTAATAACAAGCAAAGAAGACTTGGTCTAAAATTTTGGAGATTCAAGTCGGGGAAATTGCCTAAAATGGTTAAAAAGGAAACAGATATCCAGTTGGAATCATTGGGTCACCACATATGATTTTCTCCCCTAAAAATTTTCAGACAATATAGTACTCCATCAATTTATCTGTATTATGTTGGAAATTATATACCAAGAAAATCAAAATATATGAAAAAGAACACAAATATGAAGATTTGATCAGATGAACAACGAATACAGGATTGGAAGCTTAAAATACGAGTGAAACGCTTTCCTAAAAATGATATTTGCTCCCTCTCCTCAGCGAGATTGCTATAGGATTTACGCAAATAATTTTAGTGGATATGACAAGCCTATAAATTTTTGCACTAAACAAATAGTGAAGAAATTCTATAGGAAAGCAAAAACTTGAACTTGGTCTTTTGGAATACGAGTAGAAAGAGGATTTTCTGAGGAAAGAGAAGTACTCTTTTTTTTTTTTATATTACGTTAGAAACCAGAAGAAATTGAATATAAATAGAACGGATGGTAACCAAAGAATGAAAGGACACACCCTTTCATTTATAAGACACCTTTTTCTAGAAAAATATTTAATTTAATTCAAACAAATTTCTAACAATCCCCCACTTGTTTAAATATAAATTAGGACTCAAAGATCAAGTTATGTTCACGCATATCTTTCGATTTGAACATTACATTAGTACAATGCCACAAGGTGAAATTGAAATATCATGTAGCATAATAGCTTTGAACATGTTATTCCTTATGATAACATCGGTGACATGATACACATAAACATTTAATTCCTGCTTTTCACTCAAACATGTTTAGTACTTTTATGGCCGTGTGCTATCCAAAATTTATGAACATTTATGAGAGTAACTTCACCCCTCAATCGAAGTGGCACCACTTCTATGTTCATATAGGTGAGGTTCTTTCAGTGTCTTTGTCACATTTGAGACACGTGTTCCTTGAACTAAACCTCATTAAGAGTACTATAACTTAACCCTTTAATCTGTGACCACCAATACTAGTATATCTCTTATTTAAGTACCGAAACATCCACGTATCAATAACTTGTTGTTACCCTTTGAACCCATAAATAACTATTCATTTCATAGTGCGGTAGAATTGCCATTATTGGTGGACCTAATTAAGGAGTTTTAATTTAATCAACTCGAGATTGGTTTTCACCACCTTCCTTATAAGAGTTTTAGTAATTGGATTACCGAAATTATTTTTTGACGCCACAAATGTGAGAGAGATGTTTCCTTCTTGAATTAACTTTCTCACATAGTCATGTCGAAGATTTATGTATCCGACTTCACATATATATTTACATATATACTCGAGTTAAGTGGTTTGACCATCACAAAATTGAGCTCATATTTTGCAAAATCAATGAATTTTCTAAAAAGAAAATCCCTCAACTCCTTTCCTTGCTTCTACTAATGCAAGTTTATTTCTCTGTTTCAAGTAATTGCACCTTCTCTCAAGGTAATTACCCATCATGTTGTAAATTGTGTTTTCTCACATATTCGATATTCAATTTACATTGATATATCCTTATAAAATAGCATGAAACTTTGAGTTTCTCAAATCTTTAGTTTTCTGAAGAAAACCAAGTTTTCGACTGCTAGCCCTTCCAACACGCTTGCTTACACAAGTAAAGCCACAATTCTTTCATCATTTTTAGTTAACTCCATCTAGGATCAAATATGGTATTGACCTCTTTTATATTTAAGTGACTAAATTTATTTAGCACTTTCTCAATGTAATGATAATACATTACCCCGCTATTTTATTTAATCTTGATACACAACATAGTATCAATTTATTCAAGATTCTTTATTTTGAATTTGGAAGAAAAAAAATCTCGTTGTTTCTACTCTGCCATATAAACCTCTTTATTTCTGTTATATCATAGAAATCTTTTTGTTTCTTTAATGTTCTTCTTATCATTGCTTGAAATAACATATGAACAAATTAATTTGCACAAAATAATTATCATAAATTTTAGTGTAGATACAACTTTTCATGAAAAGTCACAACCGTTCAAATATTCACGAAAAAATACAACTGTTAAATCACACCCCTTCACGAAAGAAGACAACCCTTTCTTTTTGAAGGCACAAACCCAATTTTCTAATTGACAGTCTCATAAATTTGTAACTAATTTAACCATAAGTCAAACACTCCACTTTGAATGTTCCAGTTATCATTTCAACAACACATAATAAAAACTCAGAATCAAGATCAAGCATAATGCACAAACATTAACATATTATGCTTCTCTCAGTTATCATGTTCATAAAATTCATCAACCATTAAGTAATATCTAACGTAAATGTTATTTTTTCATGGTCTCAAAATGACTCTCTAAGTATAAATATGTTCTTCTCGAATAAACACTTCATGTCATTCCTCTGCATAATCTATGAATGCAGCATATATATGTGTGCCAACAATTTTTGCATTTTCACAAAGGACTAACAAGTATAACCTTAAACATATTATTGTTGTTTCTAAACTTAATTTGCATTTCGAAATTATCACAAAGGGTCATCTACCCTAATATTTATGAAAATAAATTTTATAAATCACAAAAAATAAAATTGATAAATAAACAATAAATGAAGTTAAGAAAGTAGAACCCGATTTGTTATCACTTTCTCTTCAATTCATCACTTTGCAATTTCCTCTTTGGTCATTTTAATATAGTCTACCCTTTGCATTCACTCGTTACCAGCACTAACCATCACAATCCGATGGTGATAGAATTTGGTACAATCCAAACACCTTATAATCTTCTCCTAATATTTTGTTCAAGATAGTGTTAATCGGAGTTAGCGAATTCAACTTGCTCTCCAGATATGAGTGAGCGGAATAATTAGGTGAGTAAATTAAGTGTGTATAGTTATCTAGTTTCGAAGCTGGGTGAAGGTTGTAAAAGGGTGTTTCCGCGAACCTGGATGGACAACCGAGATTGCAAATTCATTAAATTAAATTGCTTCAAAGGCTAAGATTGTGCCAATTCAGTTATATATTCCATCAGTAGGCAACGAGGAAGGCATTTAGAAATCCCTGATAAATCAAAATTCTCTCTCTTCTATTCTTCTCTTCTCTTCTAGATTCTTCCTCACCTAAATCTAAATCTTCTTCTCTCTTATTCTGTAGATCTCATCCATGCAAGAAGACTCTGCCATCTATCTTACTACAGTTGATTAGACTAGTTTAATTTCTGTAATTTGAGTTCCATTTCATTGATATAAAACATAAAATTGTCCCAAAATAAATTGTCGTTCATTTGATAAATATAAAATTTAAATTAAATAGTCAGATCATGATATTTGGTATCAGAGCACTCGAACTTGCGACTTGAGGGTTTAACAATGGCTGAGGGAACCAAATTTGTAACATCCCATTCTTTCGGGCGATGATTTGAACAACTAGACGTATGCAAATAGACCCGAGCCTTAGAGAATTTTTGTTCATATTCACGTATGCAAATAAAGAGCTTAGTATATAAAAGAATGTGATTCTGAAATAATCTAAGATTTTAAAAGTGTGACGACGATGATCAGAAATATTATTTTCATGTGAGCCAACAAAGGCTATAGACTAGTGTTATATTACATGAACATGATAATGAATATATGAAGTGTGTTAAAGTTGATTATTATTTAAGTGAATTGAGATGGAGAAATTAATTAAATGTGTAATTGATTAAATGTTGAATTTTAGCGGAGATAAAGAATGGAATAAAGATATTGGATAAGTGATGAAGTGTCATCACCTTTCCAGGTGACAGTAGAAGGGAAAGTAAAATAGTGACTATGCACTAGTATGAGTTGGAGGCAATATTTGTTGTAGACTAACCATTATGAAATGATTACATATAAATGGACAAACTTCATTTAGTATACGACTTGGATAATTTCCTTCAAAGTGAAGTATCGTCAACTGCCTATAGCTCTAGTTTATTTTTAGGACTCAACGTGTTGTGAGAATTTCAACAACCATTGTTACACCTCTATGTATTGACGACATCAAGCCACACCATAGGGATTATCTTCGATACTTTCTCAAGGGAACCCCATCACAAGAATCAATTGACGATGAAATTTATCTTGATAAATTCTACATCGAGTCATTGAGCTTAGATGGAAGGTTAGACGTCTATCAGAAGGATTGACTAGTTGTGGTCATTCAAGATGTATTTAAGGTATGTTAAGGCTAACTCTTTCTTCTTTTGGCATATTCCATGTAATAAAACGTAAACGTAATACTGTCCCATGAATGATTCTACTTGAAGTATTAAGAATGTTCATGTTATTCATTCCTATTTTCAAAGCATGTCTAAATATGTTCCTAAATTTCTATTGAGGTATATGGGAAAAATGTTAATATTCATAATGTTAATCGGAGGTGAAGCGACATTACGTCACTCCGATAAACTCATAGTGTCTTAGTATCGCACCACCACCTGATCAAAGGTGTTATATACGCTACTATATATATGCATTATATATGTATGAGGATGGGAAAAGGGATACGACGTTATATACGCACCGCCACCTGATCAGCTGGTATATGATGATGATTATGCCCGCAGAGGCCTGTATGATATGATGGGATGCCCACATAGACTTGATGGCGTTATATACGCATATGTATATGTATGACCGCATTGTACATGACACTTAGGCATATCATGGCCCTCAGAGGCATTCTCTACTGGTTGGTTGTTTCTTATTTCATGTTACTTTCATGTCTCTGTTATGCTATTCGTTGGGCCTGACATACTCGGTATATCATTCGTACTGACGTCTCTTTTGTCGGGGGAAGCTACTATTTATACCCAAAGGCTTAGGTAGACAGGGTGACGGTCCGCACTAGTAGGTTGTTGGTTTAGCTGATATTGGATCACTCCACTTGTTCCGGAGTTGTAGTCTAATCTTGGTACGGTATTTTGCATATGCACATGGGTGTGGCGGGGCTCTGTCCCAACCTTATGATGTCACGTATTCTTTAGAGACTTGTAGACAATTTTTCTGTGTATAGTAGTCGTGTATGGCCACATCGGCCTTAGTATGTATATATATATATAGGTTGGATTCTCTGTTTGCAGGATGTTACGTAGCACCTTTCCAGTTTATTACTTCTATGTGTTAGTATGTCACATCATGACGGCCCTCGTGGCCCATACTTAATTACGATTAGGTGGTAATTATATAATTAGTGGTACTCAGCAAGAAAAGTCTAGGCGCCCGTTTGTCTTAGGGAGTTTACAAGCCGTGTCTAGTAGAGTCTTATTTATGGGTGTGTTGTGTACCACACTTCTAGACAGGAGGTTATAGGGCATTTAGGATAATGGTTACTTTTTCTTCTTGTTCAAGATCGTGCAGTATAGAGCTGAGTTATAAGCATTCCACTCCTAATCCTTCTCGTGTTTATGATTTAAGCAATGCCAATAAGAGGGGAGGTGTCCCAGGGTAAGAGGGCATTGAATACAGCTGCAGACGAAGGTACCAGCCGGGTGCCACCCGCTAGTGCGGGCCAGAGTGAGGCCCACAGTGCGACTCATCCGTATGATTCCCCGGCTCCACCACCAATTGATGAGCTTAGTGGGGCTGCAGTACCTCCAGTTCCCCCACTCGATGATTTTGGTGGGGATCTTGATATGCGAAGCGCTGTATATTTATTGACTCGATTGGTGGCCGCTCAGGCCCAACGTCAGACTCCCAGTCCTCTTGATAGAATCATTAGCGCGAGAGCTACGTATTTCATCAAACTGGACCCTCCGGTATTCACGGGATCAAACCTGAACGCGGACCCGTAATTTTTTTACCACCGATATTGAGTCGGTAAAGTTTGCTTCTTATAGATTGCAGGATGTCGTGGTGACCTGGTATGAGACATGAGAGCATTCTAGGGGACCTCGTGTTGCACTAGCAGGATGGGGAGAGGTTCCGTGGGATTTCTTACAATGTTTTCTACCCATCGAGCTCTAACGGGCCAGGTATGATAGATTTTTAGGACTTGAGTAGGGTAATATGAGCGTGCGGAAATATAGCTTATAATTTAATTTGTTGGCTAGATATGCTCCTACGATCATAGCTGAGATGAGCGATCGGGTACATAGGTTTGTTAATGGCTTGGGGCCACACTTGGTTAATCAGTGTACTATGGCTTCTCTGAATCTGGATATGGATATTACTCGTATTCAGGCTTATGCACAGAATCTGGAAGATCGTAAGAGATAATAGTGGATAGATCGAGAACTTTATAGGGTCCAGCACAAGAGGGCCAGGTCCGTAGGTGACATAGGAGAGTTCAGAAGTGGACCTAGGCCACAGTTTATAGGCACCCATCCTACTCGGCAGTTAGTGCAATATCACCATTTTTGAGGTCGATATTTAATCGATTTGCTCAATCTAGTCCAGGTCAAAGTTCACGAGCATCAGGGTCTTATTATAGAGGGGATTCTAGTTAGATGAGGCCGTCGTTGACTCGATGCGAGCAATGTGGTAAGGCTCATTCGAGGTCATGCCGGCAAGGATTAGATGTGTGTTATTCTTATGGTGATCCTGGTCATATTATGCGAGAATGTCCGGCAAGAGGCGGAGGTGTTAGGGCCCAGCCGGCCGGATCTGTAGCAGTTTCATCATCTTTAGCACGCCCGACAGGGCAAAGTCATCAGACATCAGCCAGTCGAGGTAGAGGTAGGGGTGGAGCAACTAGCTTTGGTGGTGTCCAGAACCACATTTACGCATTGATGGGTCGGCAGGATCATGAGTCTTCACCGGATGTTATTACAGGTATATTATCAGTTTGTTCACATAATGTATATGCATTGCTAGATCCAGGCCCCAATCTATTATGTGTCACCCCTTTCATTGCCTGTAAGTTTGGTATGGAGCCTGAGTTAATAAGAGAACCATTTGCGGTATCTACACCAGTGGGTGAGTCTGTAATTGCTAGACGGGTCTATCGAAATTATGCAGTATTAGTTTGTAGCCATCAGACCCTAACAGATTTGGTTGAATTAGAAATGGTTGATTTTGCTATTATTATAGGCATGGATTGGCTGGCATCGTGCTACGCTAATGTTGATTGTCAAACAAAGATTGTTAGATTTCAGTTTCCAGGCGAGCCAGCCCTTCAATGGAAGGGTAATACTGTAACGCCAAAATGTAGGTTTATTTCATATCTTAAGGCAAGAAAGATGATCTCCAGAGGTTGCATATACCATCTTGTTCGGGCCAAAGATGTCGATGCTGAACCACCCACTCTTCAATCAATTTTGGTGGTTAATGAGTTTCTTGATGTATTTCTAGACGAACTTCCAGGCCTTCCTCCCGAGAGGGAGATTGAGTTCGGTATAGATGTGTTGCCAGACACTCAGTCGATATCTAGCCCTCCTTATTGAATGGCTCCAACAGAATTGAGGGAATTAAAAGTGCAATTAAAGGATCTGCTTGAGAAGGGCTTTATTAGGCCCAACATATCCCCTTGGGGTGCGTCGGTATTGTTTGTATAAAATAAATATGGCTCGTTACGAATATGTATTGACTATCGACAGCTGAATAAAGTCACTATTAAGAACAAGTACCCTCTTCCCAGAATTAATGACTTGTTTGACCAGTTACAGGGTGCAAAATATTTCCCAAAGATCGACCTAAGTCAGGGTACCATCAATTAAGGATCAAAGAGAAGGACATTCTGAAAACGACTTTCAGAACAAGGTATGGGCACTTCGAGTTCTTAGTGATGTTATTCGGGCTCACAAACGCACCGACAATATTTATGGATCTAATGAACAACGTGTTTCACCCATTTCTGGATGTATTTGTGATAGTATTTATAGATGATATTATGGTTTATTCTCACTCAGAGGCGGAGCATGCGGATCATTTGCGGATAGTACTACAGACGCTCCAGGATCATAAGTTGTATGCTAAGATCTTTAAGTATGAGTTTTGGTTAAATTCAGTGGCTTTTCTTGGTCATATAGTGTTAGATAAAGGTATAAGAGTTGACACTCAAAAGATTGAAGCAGTGAAAAATTGGTCGCGACCCACGACTCCATCAGAGGTTCGTAACTTTTTAGGCTTAGCTGGCTATTATAGGATGTTTGTAGAAGGATTTTCTACCATATCAGCACCGTTAACAAAGTTTACACAAAAGGCTATAAAGTTCCAGTTGTCCGATGCCTGTGAGTAGAGTTTCCAAGAGTTAAAGGACATACTAACATCGTCCCCAGTTCTTACTCTCCCAGAGGGTCCAGAAGGTTACGTTGTGTATTGTGATGCCTCGGGAGCATGTTTAGGATGCGTGCTAATACAACATGGTAAGGTGATTGCCTATGCTTCAAGGCAATTGAGGAAACATGAGAAAAACTATCCGACACATGATTTGGAGTTGGCCGCAGTAGTCTATGCACTGAAATTTTGGCGACATTACTTGTATGGTGTTCATGTAGATATTTTCAATGATCATAAGAGTCTACAATACATATTTAAATAGAAAGATTTGAACTCAAGACAAAATAGGTGGCTTGAATTGTTGAAAGATTATGATGTGAACATCTTATACCATCCCGGTAAAGCTAATATCGTAGTGGACAGGCTCAGTCGTAAGTAGATGGTCAGCTCGAGAGGAAGGAGTTGGTAAAAGAGCTCATCAGTTAGCTAGTTTGGGAGTCCGATTAATAGATTCGAATGATGGTGGCTTTGTGATTCAGAATACATCAGAGTCGTCCCTCATATTGGAAGTTAAGGAACGTCAGTGGGAAGACCCCATTTTGGGAAAAAGTTAGAGAGGGCATTCAACAAAAGAAGACCACAACCTTTGAGATTGACGAACATGGGGTGCTCAAGCACATGTTCATTTATGTGTTCAAAATGTAGGAGGATTATGAGATAAAATTATGACGGAGGTCCATTGCTCACGATATTCAATTCACCTTGGATTTACTAAGATGTATCAGGATCTCAAGGGTATCTATTGGTGGAACGACATGAAGAGGAGCATTGCGAAGTTTGTAGCTCAGTGTCCTAATTGTCAGCAAGTAAAAATAGAGCACCAAAATCCCGGTGGCTTGACTCAGAACATTGAGATCCCGATGTGGAAATGGGAAGTGATTAATATGGACTTCATTACGGGTTTACCTCACTTTTATCATAAATTTGATTCTATTTGGGTGATTATTGATAGACTTACCAAATCAGCTCATTTCCTAGCGGTCAAAACTACCTACACAGCCGAGGACTACGCGAAGTTGTACGTTAAGGAGATTGTTCGCCTTCATGGTATGCCTATTTCTATTATATCTCACTGAGGTGCCTATTTCACAGCTAACTTCTGGAAATTATTTCAAAAAGGTTTGGGCACCCAAGTGAATCTTAGCACAGCATTCCACCCTTAGACAGACGGGCAGGTCGAGCGTACGATTCAAATGCTCGAGGACATGCTACGAGCTTGTGTATTGGACTTTAAGGGAAGTTGGGATGATCATTTACCCCTTATTGAATTTGCATACAATAACAGTTATCATGCTAGCATTAAAATGGCTTCATACGAGGATTTGTATGAACGAAAATGTAGATCTCCTATTGGATGGTTCGAACTAGGCGAATCAAAATTATTTGGGCCTGACCTAGTGCACCAAGCCATAGAGAAAGTGAAGTTTATCCAGGAACGGCTGTTAACTGCTCAGAGTCGTCAGAAGTCATATTCATATGTGCGACGGCGGGACCTAGAGTTCCAAGTGAATGATTGGGTCTTCTTGAAGATTTCTCCTATAAAGGGTGTAATGAGATTTGGGAAAAAGGGAAAGCTCAGCCCCAGGTATATTGGGTCATATCGCATAACTCAATGAATTAGGCAAGTGGCTTACGAATTGGACTTGCCTTTGGAGTTAGATTTTGTTCTTCCGGTTTTCCATGTTTCTATGTTAAGAGTGTGTGTTGGAGATCTTTCCCGGATTGTACCGATTGACGATGCGAAGGTTACAGAGGACCTATCATATGAAGAGTTTCCTATTGCTATTTTAGATCGACAAGTCCGCATGTTGAGGATCAAAAAAGTAGCCTCCGTGAAAGTTCTATGGCGAAATAAGAATGTAGAAGAAATGACGTGGGAGGCGGAAGAGGAGATGAAACACAAATGTCCTTACCTATTTCAGACCAACGCCGAGGTTCCGAGAGAAGCATAAGGTGAGTTCTAGTTCAAATTATTATAATTAATGCTTGGTGGCCATGTGAGGTCTGATATAATGATGTATGTTATATTATATGGCCCCGTGAAGAGGTGGTTGTGTTTTCTGGCTACGTGATGGGGATCCGAATAGTTTTATTTGTAAAGGAAATTCTGCCAAATTTTCTTTAAAAAAAAAACAAGAGCTAGAATCCTTAGATTTGTCACCCCAACATTCAAGGACGAATGTTTCTAAGGGGGAAAGGATGTAACATCCCGTACTTTTGGGCGATGGTTTGAATAGTTAGACGTATGCAATTAGACCCGAGCCTTGGAGAATTTTTTATCATATTCACGTGTGCAAATAAAGAGCTTAGTATATAAAAGGATGCGGTTCCGAAATAATCTAAGATTTTAAAAGTGTGACGATGATGATCGGAAAAATTATTTTTGTGTGAGCCAACAGAGGCTATAAACTAGTGTTATATTACAAGAACATGATAATAAGTATATGAAGTGTGTTAAAGGTGATTATTATTTAAGTGAATTGAGATAGAGAAATTAATTATATGTGTAATTGATTAAATGTTGGATTTTAGCAGAGATAAAGAATGGAATAAAGATATTGGATAAGTGATGAAATGTCATCACCTTTCCAGGTGGAAGTAGAAGGGAAAGTAAAATATTGACTATGCACTAGTATGAGTTGGTGGCAATATTTGCTGTAGACGTCATTATGAAATGATTACATATAAATGGACAAACTTCATTTAGTATAAGCCTTAGATTATCAATTACCAAATAATTACATATAAATGATTACATATAGAGACTGAATTATCAATTACCAAATAATTAATCTATAGTTTCTATTTGACTAACGAATCTTGATTTGTAAAGATTAAAATAAAGAAAGCATAAACGAAGGTAAAATGCAAAAATAAACCAACAACAAAAATACAGGAGTTAAATTCGAGAACGAGAGCAATTAAGGATTCCAATCTCATCAACTATCCACTCTACCATTTACTAATGCAAGATTAACAGTTCTTCTTCTTATTAAGATAGCATGTTAACAAAAATATTCTATATTCAGTTACGACATATAAAACTCAACCTAAATGAGAATTTTCTATATTTCTATGATAAATTCCATCATTTAGGAAGCATTAAGATCAACAACCTAAAAGCTACACAAACAATCATGATACTCTCGTTCAAAATTAAGCTTATGTCAATTCAACTATAACATATTCAAATCTCACTTTTCAGATTTTGATTTAAACTCATTTAGATAAATGAAAAACCAATGGCCAATCAATTCTCATTCAATAACCACACATTGAAAAGACCTTAATAAATGAAGAAGACAAGATAACTTTGCATTAGTTCATGATAGAGGTTCAAGTGACTTAATTGAAAACAGTAATAGAAGAATTAGTTCATAGTCATTCTAATATTAACACATAAACTGAAAATTAACATGAAGATAATTCAAGACAGAGAAAAAGAACTTGAGGAATTGATCTCCAATAGCTCCTCCAAGGTCCCCAAAACTCTTCTCTTCTTTCTTGTCCGCCTCTTTCACTCCTATTTTTCCCTTTTAAAGCAAACCCTATTTTTCCCTTTGAAAATACCTTTTTGCCCTTGTGAAAAATGAGTTCTCGTAATCTGTACGGACACAAGCGTCGTGGCTCATTTACATATTTCTAAAAGCACTGCGGCGCTCTCACTCCAGAATCGTGGTCTCGCTGCCTCCAAGGTGTCGCGGCTCTGTTGTAAGTGCCGCAGATCATTTGTCATTTTCTTATCCGAGACATATTCAATTGCCTCGCGAACTTCCTAGGACTTCTCTGAACCATTTCTTTGACCAAACCGACATATTTATCCTCAATATCCGCTTATTCTCTCTAAATTCGCCTCACTTCCATTATGTATTGCTTTATCCTGAAAACAAAACAAAAACAAGCGTAACACGGTACAAAACAACTTAAAGACTAACACAAGACTCCCTAAAACACACTCTAAAACAGTACTTAAACAGACTTAACAATGTTACGTCGCACCTTTCCAGTTTATTACTTATATATGTTAGCATGTCACCTTGTGACGGACCTCGTGGTCCATACTTAATTACGGTTAGGTGGTAATTATATGATTAGTAGTACTCGATAAGTAAGGTCCAGGCGTCCGTCATGGCCCTCCGGTTTGGGTTGTGACAAGATTGCAAATCATGGACGCCAGATTAACTTTAACATGAAGAAGCACTAGCCAGATTAACTGCTGGGCAACAGACCTTGCAACAAACACGAGTGGGAATTCAAGGAACACTAGAGCTAGTTTTAGATCGATTAACAGCTTTGGAAAGACCACCAACTCGAGCTCCTGAACAGGAAATCCAAATGGAGATGGGTTGCTTCCAATTCTGGCACAAGATGGAAGGCTAATAGATTAGCTAGATTTCCAATTCCTCCACCTAAATGGGAGTTACCTGAGTTTGAAGGCTAGGAACCAAAGGTATGGCTCAAACAATATGAAAGGTATTTCAACATATATAGAACTGCTGATAATTTGAAAGTTGAAGTTGATGCTCTTTATTTGAATGGTGCTGCTAAAGTATGGTTTAATTCCTTGACCTTGAGTAAGGGCGTGGTCAACTGGAATGAATTTAAGGAGGAATTATGTGTTAGGTTTGGGAAAAATTTGATGGAAAATATGGTTGAGAAGTTTAATAAGATCCAATAAGAGGGGACAATTGAGGGAATTTGAGGACATCAGAGCCCATATGCCCAATAGGAACCATGCATTAGAGGAGGCTCATTTCCTATCTAGTTTTGTTGGTGCTCTCAAGACACAAATTAAGTATGATGTTATGTTGCTTAAACCAACCACCTTGAAGGGGGACATAAAGCAAGCTAGGTTGCAAGAAAATGCAATTGAGGCCGTGTAAGGTAAGGATAAATCCATAACTAAGACCAGCACCTCAAATGCTAGTGTGACTACTACTAGGACTCATGTTTCCACTATTGTAGTTCCTAATATCAGAAACACCAACCTTACTGCTAATAGAACCTATAGGCTGAGTCATGAAGTATATGATCATAAGAAGGCTAACCAACTATGTTTTAGGTGTGGAGAAAAATTTGCTCCTAGTCACAAGTGCAACAACATGCAACTAAATTGTATAGTTGGTGAGATTGAGGAACATGTTGAGGTAGTGAATGGGGATCCATATATGTATGATGTGGTAATAGAAGGAGAGCTGTAAGTAGAAGTGCAAGAGGTAGTGTGCTCAAGTGCACTCTCTGGTCATTCTTCTGGGTGGATTCCACACTAGTTTTGGGGGTCATCAAACACAATAACCTCACTATACTAGTGGATTCAGGAAGCGCTTATAGCTTCATTGATGAGCAAGCAGTCAATGACACTAGCTATGCGTCATATTTTAGTAGTCTAATGAAAGTCATTGTGGCTTATGAAAATTATGTTATGTACCACATTATCTGCAATGCTTTTAGTTGGAAAATGAGGGAACCTTTAAAGAGGACCTGAGAATCATCAAGTTGGGTGGATGTGACCTAGTCTTGGGCAATGATTGGATGAATAAATATAACCCCACTAAGTTTGATCATGAAAGAAGGTGTGTTACTATTTGGAGAAAGGGTAACAAGATAGTGTTCCATGTTATACTTGAGGCAGGTAGTTTAAGCATGATTAGTGGTGGTGTCATGGGGAAACTGCTCAGGAAATGCCAAACCATATTGGCTCATCTATTCATGGCCAGTGTATCACTCACCTGATCAAGAAGTAATAGTCGAACCTATTCAAGAGGTGTTGAATCAGTATCAGGAGGTATTTGCTGAACCCAAGACTCTTCCTCCTGTTCGAACCCTTGATCATATAATTCCACTAAAAATAGGATCCTCGCCTTTTAGTTTAAGACCCTACAGATATAATTACTACCAAAAGAAAGAATTGGATAAACAAGTTAAGGAAATTCTACTCAACAAATCATACAGCCTAGTCCGTCTCCCTTTTCTTCTCCAGTTTTATTGGTGAAGAAGAAGATTAGTACTTGGAGGTTTTGTGTGAATTATAGAGGACTGAATGATATTACTATCAAGGATAAGTATCCCGTACCAGTTGTGGATGATTTATTGGATGAGCTTCATGGTTCAGAGATCTTTTCTAAGGTAGATTTGACAGCTGGCTATCATCAGATAAGGATGAAATCAGAAAATGTTTATAAAACTGCTTTTAGAACTCACATAGGACACTATGAGTTTAAGGTGATTCCCTTTGGGCTCACAAATGCCCCTGCCACCTTCCAGGCACTCATGAATCAGGTATTCCACCCTTCCTCAGAAAATTTGTGTTAGTATTTTTTTATGACATATTGGTTTATAATCAGTCTCTACAAGAGAATGTAGTACACTTGTCTACTATTTTCAAAACCTTAAAAGAACAATCTCTGCTTTCTAAGAGATCTAAGTGTTCCTTTGGTCAAGCTAAAGTGGAATACCTTGCCCACATTATAACAGCTCAAGGAGTAGCTATTGGCCTTGGAAAAGTCTATGATATAGTCAATTTGCCTAAACCTACCATCTTCAGAGCACTTAAGGGGTTTCTTGGACTTACTGTTACTACAGAAAATATGTAGCCAATTATGATGTCAACTGCAGACCCCCAACTGACTTACTCAAAAAAGACAACTTCTCATGGAATTCTGAGGCTAAGATAGCTTTTATAGCTTTGAAAAAGGCCATGTCTTCTACACCTGTGCTAGCCTTACATGATTTTAGCCAGGAATTTGTTGTTGAAACTGATGCATGTCACTTAAAGATTAGAGTTGTTCTTATGCAAAAAGACAGACCTATAGCTTACTTTAGCAAGGTGTTAGCCTTAAGACATAGGGACAAGTCTATAAATGAAAAAAAGTATATGGCATTATTGAGTGTCATTGACAAATAGAAGGCATTACTTACATTTCAAGCATTTTGTGGTAAGATCTGACCATCACAGTTTGAAATATCTCTTAGAATAGAAAGTGACATCTATTATTCAACAAAAAGGACTTACCAAACTACTTTGAGCTTTATGAAGTCCAATATAAGAAGGGAGCTGAAAACAGGATTATAGATGCTCTATCAAGGCAATTTGAATGACTACAAACCAGTGATGATGTTACTACAACTGCTCAGGTTATAGCTATTAGTTCTTTAGTTCCAGCTTAGGTGTTTGAAATCAGTGATAGCTATGAAGGGGATGCTCAAGCTACATAAATGATTGCTCAACTGACAGTGGTTCAGCAAGGACCCAAAATTTAGCATTACAACTCTGGAATACTAAGGTGGAAGGGCAAAATATATATAGGAAATTCTGGCAACTTGAGACAACAATTAATTGAAAACATTTCATGATTCCTCTATTGGTGGTCATTTAGGCCTGTTGGGTACTCTCAAGAGGTTGAGTCAAAACTTCTATTGGCCTCTTATGAAACAAATGGTGATTCAATATTTGAATAAATGTGATGTGTGTCAAATAAATAAGGATAAAAATGTGACTTATCCAGGACTCTTGCAACCCCTTCCCATACTAAATCAAGCATGGAGGTACATAAGTGTGGATTTCATAGAAGGATTAACTAAGTCTAAAGGCAAAGATGTCATCTTAGTAGTGGTAGATAGGCTCACCAAGTCAGCCCATTTCATGACCATGTCTCATCCTTTCACTGTTGTGGATGTTGCAAATAAGTTTTGAAAAAGGATCCATACACTACATGGCAGCCCTGAGACTATTGTTACTGACAGGGATAAGATTTTTCTTAGCCATTTCTGGCAAGCTTTATTCAAGTTGAAGGGTATTCAACTCCTGTATAGCACAACCTATCACCCCCAGACTAATGGACAAACAAAAAGGTTAAACAAATGCATTGAAAACTACTTGAGGTGCATGACTAGTAACAAACCTCAACAGTGGAAGAGTTAGTTGTGTTTAGCAGAATGGTGGTACAATACAAACTTTCACACTAGTTTGAAAAGTACACCATTTGAGGCTTTGTATGGTTACACACCTCCTCAACTATCTTTGAGCCCTCCATTAGAAACCATAGTACCAGTTGCTACTAATGTTGTTATGCAGAGGCAACAGATGATACAATTGCTTAAGGATAATTTGTACAAGGCACAAGAAAGAATGAAGCTTTATGCTGATCACAGAAGGACTGAAATAGCATTTTCAGTTGGGGATATAGTATATTTAAAGCTTCAACCTTATAGACAGACTTCCTTAGCTTTGAGGAAGAATCTTAAACTCAGCTCCAAATATTATGGGCCTTATCAGATTATTGCCAAGGTTGGTCAAGTGACATACAAACTCAAACTACCTCCTACTTCCAAGATCCATTTAGTCATCCATGTCTCATTGTTAAAGAAGAAAGTGGGTAATAAGACAGTGGTTTAAACAGTTCTACCTATGACCAATGATGATGGACAATTCTTGGTGAAACCAGTAGCAATATTATAAAGGTAGATGATCAAGAAAGACAATATAGCAGTTATGAAAATATGAAGATATTAATCCAAATGTCTAATTTGCCACCTGAGGATGCTACTTGAGAGGACTATGACTTCATCAAATTCAAGTTCCCAAGGTTTGATTCTAATCTTTGAGGACAAGGATCATTTTACGGGGCATGGTATGTTATGATCCCTGAATAATTAGCTGAATAAATTAGGTGAATTATCTTTTCGAAGTGTGTGAAGATTGTAAAAGGACATTTCTGCGAACCTGGATGGACGACCGAGATTGCAAATTCATTAAATTGCTTCAAGGGCGAAGATTGTGTCAACTCAACCAATTCAGTTATATATTCCATCAGTAGGCAACGAGGAAGGCATTCAAAAATCCCTGGTAAATCCAAACTCTCTCTCTTCTCTTCTTCTCTCATCTATCTTCTCTCGTCTCTTCTAAATTCTTCCTCACCTAAATCTGAATCTTCTTCTCTCTTATTCTGCAGATCTCATCCATGCAAGGAGACTCTGCCATCTATCTTACTTATAGTTGATTATATTAGTTTAATTCCTGTAATTTGAGTTCCCTTTCGTTGATATAAAATAGAAAATTATCCCAAAACAAATTGTCTTTCATTTGATAAATATGTAATTCGAATTAAATAGTCAGATCCTGACAGTCTGAACTCTGAATATATATTTGGTTTGACAAGCATTTCTCAAAATAAAAATCATTCTTTACTTAGAATCCTTCTTCATCACAAGTATCGTTTTTAGATTGTTGGAAATTATATACCAAGACCACCAAAATATATGAAGAACACAAATATGAAGATATGATAATATGAACAATGAATACAACACTGGAGGCTTGAAATACGTGCGAAATGTTTTCCTAAAAATGATATTTGATCCCTCTCCTCAGAGAGATTGCTATGAGATTTACGCAAATAGTTTTAGTGGATATGACAAGCGTATGAATTTCTGCACTAAGCAAATAGTGAAGAAATTTATAGGAAAGAAAACTTGAACTTGATCTTTTGGAATATGAGTAGTAGGAGGATTTTCCGAGAAAAGAAAAGTACTCTTTTTGTTTTTATATTACATTAGAAATCAGAAGAAGTTGAATATAAATAGAACTGATGGTAACCAAAGAATGAAATGACACATCCTTTCATTTAAAATATACTTTTTCTTTTAAAAATATTTAATTTAATTTAAATAAATTTCTAACATATTATCTATATAGTCAGAATGAAGTTTTCAAGACATGTACAATCCTATAGATTATAGCACAAAAAAGGAAAATTATATTGACATTTAAGTTGAACAAAAAAGATGTTTGCTTAAAGACATTTCAGTAAATCTATCATATGATTCTTTGTGAAACAGAGAAATTTTCAAATTTATCACTAACTTACCGCCGCCACGGTATACAAAAACAATAAAAAGAAAGGAAAAAGAAAAAAATAAAATCTTGAGATTGGAGTGTTTGCGTCATGAACAATGGAGCAGGACGAAATGAACAAAAACACACATTTTACACCGCTAATTAAAGATTAGTCATCATTTTAAAATCAATTACAACATCTAGCTATTTTTTTAAGCGGAGAAAATATTTGGACAAAAATATGCCTATTCAAAACATGAAAAATTCTAGCATAGTGCGTTGGAGTTCAAAAATTTTACAAGTAAAACTTCATCATGCTGTGCTAGAGTTTGAAAATTCCATATAGCCATATAGGTGAAACTCCAGTATATTGTGCTCGTGTTGGAACCAAATGTGCTAGAGTTCGAAACTCATTACAAGCTGCGATTTTAACCTCTCCACTTCAGAAATCCTTTTTTTTCTGCGGATAACGCTCTTCACATCACTAAACTGCTAAATTTGCCAGCAATTGAATTGTCAAAACAACTTAAAAAGCTGATAATAGAGGCATTCATATGTAATGTTAAATAATAGAGGCATTCATATGTAATGAAATTCATCTTAACCAATGTTAAACTTATTTTAGCTAATTAAGCTGCAAGGCCATGGACAGAGACGAAGCATTTAATATATACATGTTTATAATTTTTTCTCTGAATTCTGTATGCATCATGTGTAGTCTGATTCTGGGCCTCTCTACTCCTTAATCCTATGTTGGATTCACTTCTGGCTATGAACTGTTGAGTTTCGCAAATTGGTTATGGACGGAGACTTGGTCTCCTTATATGGTTTATCCGGCAATTCTAACCTCATGAGCTAGCTTTTGTGATCGAGTTATGTCCAAGGTCAATTTCTTTATCATGAACAATTTCATAATGAATTAAAGAAGTTATCAAGTTTCTTTGACACAGACTGCTGAGATTCATCAAACAGATCCTCATCATTGTCATCAAAATTATCCTCATTTTCGAAAATCAAGTGCATCCCATGCTTCTTCAGTTTGAGGCCATTAAAACGTGGATGCTCTCTAATTCAACCTGCACCCTATCGCCTTCTTCCAACATGAACGTAAAACTACTGTACTCTTGAAATCGACATAAATAGAGCTGATCTTCATCTGTATCAGGAACCCCCAGCAAGTTCAAAGTGTTCTTATGTTTAGGTTTAGGATCACCTGGTTTGGTAAGCGTTGCTTGTGTCCACGATTGCTGGGACTTTGTTTCTGAAATTATCCTCTACTTGCTGGTCCAGAGAGAGAACTATTCCAATGATCACACCCTTGATATCACAGTGCTTGCGAGTTGAGACGTTAGGTACTTCCTGAATAAACCAATCCGGAAGGTCACTCCCTGGAACACACAGATACTTCATATGCCTTAGAGAATCCTGCATTCAGAGTCTTAGTCAACTTGATATAGAAATGTATATATAATCTTGATGTTTAAGAGGGGGAGGGAGGAGATGAGAGGAGAAAGAACCTTAGAAATCCACCTTTTTATAGAAGGCAAGCACGCCTTGCAACTGATTGTATACAACCTTACCAAAGATTTCCAGCTTTCAAGGCCAGGAATATCTGTTATCTTCTTGCAATTACTGAATTGGAGTTCTTCCAAATATTCCAAATTTGATATGCTAGCTATCTTTTCCAACGCGGAGCAGTTTGCAGCATTTAACCGTACCAAACTTGAGGGAAGTTCAGGAAGAAACTTGAGCTTTCTGCAGTTTGGGAGAAACAAATCCTTGAGAACACAGAGCCTTTTCAGGCTAGAAGGGAGGCTGCAAAAATCGTTGTGTTCAAGGTCGAGCTTTTCCAAAGCAGACAAGTTCTGGAAATCATCAGAAATCTTGCCAGATATTTTCCATGCATGAGCATCTAGGAATTCCAAGGATGAAAGGTTCGAAAATGATCCTGGAAGTGTAACGCGTTTAGATCTTCCTCCTACATGTAAATCTACCATATCCAGCAGTTCATCCTCTCCAGCCCGTGGTTTCTTTCTCATCTTCAGTTGCTTTAAGCTTGAAAGCATTCCAATTTCATTGGGTAATTCTGAGACAGCAGTTTCATCCATATAGAGGTAACACAAACTCTTAAGGCTTCCAATTGAAGCGGGAAGATAATGGAGATTCAAACAGTTGTGCAGCTTCAACTCCCAAAGTCTTTCCAATAAGCCTATCGAGTCTGGCAACTCAGTAATTGATGTATTGCATAGGTTCAAAGTAGTTAAACATACCATATTTCCAATTGAGCTAGGTAATGATCTAATTGAAGTGCAGTCCCTCATCTCAAGCTTCTCAAGGGACTTGAAGTTTCCTAACTGAAAATTTAGTTCACTAACAGAGGTCCCTTGTAGACAAAGCCGAACCAACGACGATAAACTACTCATGCAATTGGGCAATTCACACAAGGATTTGCAATTGCTGGCTGTAAAGAACTTCAAATGAGATAATAAACCAACAGAAGATGGCAATTCTTTTATGGAGCTGTGATCAAGATAAAGTCCTATTAATGATTTAAGATTGCCAAGGGAATCAGGAAGCGAGGTGATCCCCTTGCACATCCTCAAGATTTTTCAAATTTCCAATGGAATCAGGCAGTTCCTTTAAATCTGATCCGCTAAAAGAGAGCTCTCTCAGCGAACTTAGATTCCCAATAGCTTTAGGCAACAACTCCAAAGACCCGCAATCATTCAAATTCAACATCTGAAGATTCTTCAGGTGGAAGATAGAGTTAGGTAGCTTTGTTATTGCTGTACCAACTAGAAGAAGCTCTCTCAATGATTTCCAGCCCCTCAAATCCTCTGGTAATTCTCTTAGACTCGAGCAACCAGATAGGATAAGTACTTCAAGACGTTTCAATCCCAACACATCATTTGGAAATGCCAAAATGCTTTTACAAGTCCTTCATGTTCAAATGGATCAACATAGATAAGTCTCCAATTGATGGATGGATCGTAACCAGTTCCTTGCATTGCTCAAGAATCAGATAAATCAGAGATTTCCTTAAGTTGGCGACAACTATGTAGATTCATAACTTTCAGCTGCTTTGCCATCTATCAGATGAAGATTTTCTCAGTCATAGCAAAAAGAAATGACTTTCAGAATACACTTCGAGATCAGTAGACAGTAAAGCCAAGAAATTAAACATTAAGGAAAACGAGCTTTTAGCGCCTAGTGAGATAAGGGAAGACAAACTAACAAATACTTCAAGCAAAAACAATAAAAATTTGCACCTTTTCATGTGTGCTTCAGCTTCATAGAGCCTGTAAAATAATTAGCCACTTACCTGACAAAGCTTGAACCTAAAAATCATCTATGGATGATTAAAGGGACATGTAGTACTTCCTACTTAATTACTGACAAACAAAGTTGTCAAAAGGAGACATGTAGTTCCTACTGACCAACAAACAAAGTTGTAAAATAGGAGATTGATTGAACTAATTCACTAACCTTGTTCTGGTAGAAATTCCACTTTTTCTTCTTCCACAACTCTGGAGGAATAACTTCCAATATACTTTTTAAGTACTTTCTTCAAAGAGTTTTCATCTTGTTTCTTCTCAAAGTCAAGCACAATACCCACAATTTTTCTTGTGCCCTTGAATTTGTTCAAATTAGATCAAAAAATCAAGAGGGAAAGCTAGAAGACAAATAACAAAAAGTTAAAAGCTCAATTAAATAATGAGTGAATAAGTCTAAGTAACTGCAAAATGGCTTGGTTCCCATTTCAAGGTATCTTTTGGCTGCATTTTCTTGCCTTTATACTAAAGTAGTAATACACGTTGTATTTTGTAAAGAAGTAAATTCAACTCCTATTACAAAAGAGTTACAGTTGCCAATACTTTTTGAAAGCGTACCACAATCAACTCATTTGAAAAATCATTATAAAAAAAAGTTGTGCATTAACGTTGTAAAAAGTTTTATACAAATTGAAATAGATCATTCAAGAATCAATTGCAAGTGTTTGCACTGTACATGGAATCAATTAAACAATACTGCGAATAGAAAAGGTGTCAACTAGATCATAAAACCATACCTTGTGGTTCTTTAGGACATCCATAATATCGTCATGATTCCACAGTCTACTACGTTTACCAACATCTCCAAAATTCTCACGCTGTACGATTTGCCTTCCCATGTCTTTGAGCTGATCATGCATCCACAAAACATTCCCATCAACTATTTTAAGAAGCGATTTCGCTGTGAGTTCTATTATTGCATTTTCAGCGCCAAAGCCACAACCTTTAAATATAGCAATTGCATCTTCCCTTTCAAGCCTTGTATTAAGAAGAAGACCGTCACGCACCGATTTTTTTCTCAAATCTTCTCTTAGGGCCGTGATGACACCTGACAACTATCTCTTTTCAGGTGAACCATTAACTTCTTTTCTTCCTAAATTAAACATATATTTAGGTGCGGAATAATATATAAAATTATAGCCCCGAAGTCAAGTGTATTTGAATAGCCCCGAAGGCAAGTGTGTTTGAATAGCCCCGAAGGCAAGTGTAATTGAATAGCCCCGAAGGCAAGTGTATTTAAATAGTTCGAAGGCAAGTGTACCCGAATAGCCCCGAAGGTAAGCACGCAATTGTATATAGCCCCGAAGGCAACTCAATAAGTAATTAGTCCTGAAAGCAACACGTGTGTAATGCTATAGTTCCGTAGGTGATGGCAAAACTATTTACATTACCAAGATTTCTTTCATCTCGATTGTATGGCTAAACACACACACACACACACACACACACACACACACACACACACACACACACACACACACACACACACACACACACACACACACACACACACACACACACACACACACACACACACACACACACACACACACACACACACATATATATATATATATATATATATATATATATTGTCATATTTCCATAAGATTCAAGTAATATACCTTTCTTTCAACTTTTCACCCTTCCGGATTTCGGTCGATCCGAGGAAGAAACTTTAAATAGTGATAACTCTCAAACCGTATGTCGGACCGATCTCAGTAATGTCTCAAACTGTCAATAACAGAGAAATATAGAACTATTATTCAGCACAAACTTTCATATTCTTTTCCGATTTGTACAGTTTTTACGTTATACGTTCTGACCTCCCGGATTTTGATTGATCCGAGGCAGAAACTTTAAACAGCGATAACTCTCAAACCGTATGTCGGTTTTGGCCCTGTTTGGACTCAATCTGACCGTGAAAAAAATATGTACAACACTGAAAAATTTCATCCCATTCTAACAAGGTTAACTCAGCGAAAACAGTCCGCAATTACATGACTCAAACTTGTTACAAGACAATACTTATATCAATTAATTCATCACAACTTATATTTTCAGAAACATATATTTTTTTAACATGCATACTATGTTTTAACATGCATTGTAACTCAAAATAAAGGATTTTACTAAGAATTTGTGAGTGAGAAAACTCACATTTGTTGCTTCGTAACCGCAAATGAAAATCTCAAACTCTTTTGCTAAAACTATTTTTTTTTCTTTCAGATTGCTTTTGCTTTCTATGTTCTGTCCCCCTTTTGTTGTGTTTTATATAAAAGTGTATGCGTGTGTTGTGTCGTGTGTGTTGTTTATAAAAGTGTATGTTGCACAGATTTTGGGACGTGAGGGAGTGGAAGGAGGGGTTGAGGGAGAGGGGTTGGTTTAGGGGGACGTGTAGGGTTTCTCTTTTATTCTTTTTTTTTTTGTTTTATTTTGAGACTTTACATTCTCCCCTTCTTAAACAACATTCGTCCTCGAATGTGAATAAGGTCGTAACACATGCACATAGACACGCACATTGCACACACATGAAACACAACTTAACACATTTTATTACCTTACTCAAACAGAAATGGATATTTGACTTTCATCGCGTCTTCGGCTTCCCAAGCTGCTTCTTTTATGGAGTGATTTCTACATAGGACTTTCACGGAAGAAATATCTTTATTCCTAAGGCGCTTAATCTATCTATCCAGTATTTCTACCAGAATTTATTCATATTGAAGCTCTTTGTTCAGGACTATCTCTTGGGGTTGGATGTCGTAACTTGGATCGTGTAAGTATTTTCGTAACATTGACACATGGAATACCGGATGCACCGCTTCCAATTCTTGTGGAAGTGCTAGTTCATAAGCCACATTTCCCACTCTTCGTAAGATCTCATATGGTTCAATAAACCTTGGGCTCAACTTCCCTTTCTTGCCAAATCGCATCACCCCCTTCATTGGAGAGACTTTTAAAAATACTTTCTCCCCTTCCTGAAATTCGAGATCTCTTTTGTGATGATCCGCATAAGACTTTTGGCGGCTATGAGCTGTCTTGATCCACTCCCGAATATTTGCACTTTGTCGTTTGTTTCTTGAATGACTTCGGGTCCGAACAGTAGTGTTTCGCCCACCTTGAACCATCCAAGTGGAGATCTATATTTTCGTCCATACAATGATTCGAACGGAGCCATCTGTATACTTGAATGGAAACTGTTGTTGTATGCGAACTCAATTAGACATAGATGGTCAGGCCGAACAAATAATTCAAACATTGGAGGACATGTTGCGGTCTTATGTGTTGGACTTCCATGGAAATTGGAAGTCGTGCTCAACTTAACCTTTGTCCTGAGGCCCTGCTGAAAACTTTGTCAAAAGTGTGAGGTGAACTGGGAACCCCTATCCGAAATAATTTGTAATGGAATCCCGTGTAACATCACTATCTCTTTCAAATAAATCTGCGCATACTGAGGCGCCCGATACGTAGTATTGACCGATAGAAAATAGGCTGACTTTGTAAGCCGGTCTACAATCACCCAGATAGAATCATAACCTTCTCGAGTTTTCGGTAACCCAGTCACAAAATTCATATGAATCACCTCACATTTCCACATGGTGATACCAATGTCCTAAAGTAGTCCGTCGGGTTTTTGATGTTCGACTTTTACATGTTGACACGTAAGACACCTTCTGATAAACTCTTAACATCTCTCTTCATTCCGTCCCACCAGTAATTTCCCTTGAGGTCCTGATACATTTTCGTTGATCCTGGATGAATGGAATACCTGGTGTTGTAACCCTCATTCAAGATCTTCTTTCTTAGTTCCCTCACCTTAGGAACACATAACCTACCCTTATACCGAAGGGTACCGTCATTGTCCCCTAATGTAAACTGTGAAGGTTTTCCTCGTTGAATCTTCTCCCGAAACCCAACAAATTCCATATCCTCAAATTGACTTTCTTTTATTTCCGAAGCTAAGGTAGACTGAGAAGTATCATGCACCACCACCCTGCCTTCGCCAACCTCAGTTAAACTAACCCCGAGGTTTCCCAATTTTTGTACCTTATGAATAATACCTCTCTTTTGTATTTCCAAGTGGACCAAGCTGCCCATTGATCTCCTACTGAGTGCGTCAGCTACCACGTTAGCTTTTCCGGGATGGTAAGGATGCTAAGGTCATAATCCTTAAGCAACTCTAACCATCTTCTTTGTCGGAGATTCAAATCCTTCTGTGTGGTTATGTACTGTAAACTCTTGTAATTTATAAATATATCTACATGCACCCCATACAAATAGTGTCTCCATATTCGTAAGGCGAACACTACCGCGGCCAATTCCAAGTCATGAGTTGGATAATTCTTCTCATGTATCTTCAATTGTCGAGATGCATACGCAATAACTTTTACAAACTACATCAAGACACATCCTAACCCAACCTTAGAGGCATCGCAATAGACTGAATCATTCATGTCCTGATGGTAAGGTTAGGACTGGCGCAGTAATCAATAACTCCTTCAATTTTTGAAAACTTACCTCGCACGCCTCTGACCACTGGTACTTAACCGATTTCTGAGTCAATCGAGTCAAGGGAGCAGCGAGACTCTAGAAACCTTCTACAAATCTTCTATAATACCCAACCAAACCCAAGAAACTCCTAATTTCTGTTGGAGTGGTAGGCCTTGGCCAGCTCTTCACGACTCCTATCTTTTGGGGGTCTACCATAAATCCATCCCTTGACACAACATGGCCCGAGAAATCCACCTTTTCAAACCAAAATTCACATTTTGAAAATTTAGCATAAAGTTTCTCCTGCCTTAAAATTTGAAGCACTACCCTTATATGCTCTTCATATTCTTCAACACTCTTGCTATAAATTAGAATATCATCGATGAATACAATCACGAATAAATCTAAGAATGGTTTGAAGATTCTATTCATGAGATCCATAAAAGCAGCTGGGGCATTGGTTAACACGAAAGACATGACCAAGAACTCATAATGGCCATATCGGGCCCTAAAGGCTATTTTGGGTTTATCATCAGGATTTATTTTCAGCTGGTGATATCCCGAACGGATGTCAGTTTTGGAAAAATAGTTGGCTCCTTGAAGTTGGTCAAAAAGATCATCGATTCTTGGTAATAGGTACCGATTCTTGATCGTGCCGATAATAGATGCACATTCGGAGCGAACCATCTTTCTTCACAAAAAGGACTAGTGTACCCAAGGGGGAAACACTAGGCCTTATACACCTTTATCCAGAAGATCTTTCAATTGTTTTTTTAACTCTCTCAATTCAGTTGGGGCCATTCGATATGGAGGAATGGAAATGGGTCTTGTTCCAGGAATTAATTTGTTAGCGAACTTTACTTCTCTGTCCGGAGGAAGGCCTGGAAGATCTTCGAGGAAAACCTCCCAAAAATTATGAACAATAGGGACAGTATGTACCTTTGGGGACTCTTTTGGGGTATCCACTATACTAGCTAGGTAAGAGTATTCCACTTCGCGACTTCTTAATAACTTTTGAGCCCTAAGGTAGGAAATAAGCCGACTCGAGGGTGTCCCAATTCTACCCCTTATAAAAACTTCTGGTTTCCCGAGAAAAAGATAATTTTACAACCTTTTGCCGGCAATCCAATGTGGCATAACATGCTGACAATCAATCCATACCCAAAATAAGGTCAAATTCTACCATATTAAGTAATACTATGTTTGTTATTGTTCCTCTACCATTTACCTCTAATGAAAAAAATTTAATTACTCGAGAGGCCTAAACTGAGGCCCCTACTGGTGTCATGACTTCAAAGGGTTCACTCAAACAGGAAGGTTCTACATGTAGACTCTTAGCAAAACCCATCGACATATACGAAAATGTAGAACCGAGATCATATAATACAAGTGCAGGAATACTTTAGACCAACAAAATACATGTGACCACCGCATTGGATGCCTCCGCCTCATTCCTCTAGGGCAAGGCGTAGAGCGATTAGGATTGTTGGACTGTTGTCCTCTCTGACCCTGTCGGGACTGGTTTCCCTGATTTCCTTTGTGGATAGCCGTGGTTGCTTTTGACCTTCCATTAGAAGACTGAGTTTGGATTCTCTTCTTGCAATCCCTGGCATAGTGGTCTAGTTCTCCACAGTTATAACAACCTTTCTGTGAGAACCTGCATTCTCCAAAATGTTTCCTTTGACAAACCTTACAGACCGGTTTGTCACTCCCTGCGTTGGGGTTGGTGGCATTGACATTGCTACCTTGATGATTGAACCATTTATGCCTTTGGGGCCTGTAATGAGACTGTCCTACTGATTGGCTTGATTTTGATGAACCCCTACTACCTTCTTGCCCCTGGTTTTGATTCTGATTAAAGGATCCCGACGATCGAAACCTCTTATGCGAATACTCTCTTTTTGCTTTAGCAAAACCTTCTACCTGCATTGCCATGTCGACGATCTAAAGGTAAGTCTGATCATGGGCTAATGCCACTACATTCTCAGCCAAGTTCGGGTTTAAACCCTCAACAAATCTTTTGACCTTCTCCCTTTCCGTAGGAATAATGTGCGCGTTGTATGCCGACAATCGCATGAACTGGGTATCGTATTCTTGTGCACTGCGGTCTCCTTGTTTCAACTATTCAAACTCACGCCTGAGCGCATATTTTCGGGTGTTAGGCATGTACTTCTCAATGAATGCGGCTCTGAACTCCCCCACGTCATCGATGGTGACATCAGGGAATGATTTCTTCTACAATTTCTCCACCACACCCCGGCATCGTCCACTAAACGTGCGCCCACCAAATTTACGACATGCGTCTCTACACATCCCAAGGTAAACAATAGGTCTTCTACCTCATCGAGAAACACTATTGGGTCAGACTTGAAATCCTTCCCCATGAAGATAAGTTCCTTTCTCCTCATAAAATTCGCCCATAGTCTATCTGGTACTGACTGAGCTCCTACATTTTTGGCTAGTGGTGCAACCACAACTGGTTCTTGGGCCTGCGGGTTCTGGGTCGGGGTCATCACTGAGACACTAGGTGTAGGCTGAACCATGTGTGGGGCTACAACTGTCATCAATTCTATGAGTCTATCTACCTTTTGTCCCACCATTTCCTGGGCCGCTTGACTGTCATTTTCTTCAACATTTTCCACACTATCTTGAGACACTACTCTTTCAACCGGAGGTATAGGAGCTTCATGGTGAACCTCTTCTTGAGCCCTCGGTTCCTGTGCCAAAACTCTTGGGGGTTGACCTCGTCCCCTCGCTCTTCCCCGGGTCATTCTGATCGACCTTCGCACCACCGGTACTTGTGAGTCTACCATTTTATGTAAAGACAAGAGCACTCATATTTTAGAAGACAGAACGTTTATTTTAACTCCTCAAAATTTTCTTATACTTCATAAGTATGCAACACCACAAAACAAAACAAAAAAAAAAGCAAATAACGATATTATTTCATTCTTGCATTCATAATACTTCATTCCATCATAACATAACATTATACTAAATCTTATCAGATAATTCTCTATTAACCGTTGTAGATCTCCAACTCAAACTTTCATTTACTACAACGCGTGTTAAAGGGCTTAACCATGTGACTCGCCTATTCTGCAGGTTGGCATTCAGCTCCTTGTGAACCTTGTTCCTTGCTTCCCTTTCCCTATCGTCCATTCTTTCCTTCATCTTCCAGACTTTCTTCACTTGACGTAGAAATTTGAGCAATGAGCCTTCTTTACTATCTCCACATAGCATCTTTGCTCTTCTAAACGAGGAGTGGAAATCTCCCGGGATGGAGTTGACTATTATTTGTAGTATGACTCCAATCGGATAGTCGAAAAAGGTCAGATCAAATTAACGTCTCTTCCGTCTAGCCCTAAGCAAGTCTGTACAACGTGTGATTGTGTCATCCATATATGCACCAAAATCATCTCTTGAGTCGATCCTACGATCTATGAACTCCTCATGAGCTCGCATTATCCTTTTCGCTTCAATGAACACTTCCCTCTTAGTTGGAACTCGTATTGTAATCATATCTACAAAAATAATTGTTAGTTAGTTTACCGTTGCACAATCCCCTTCCATAATCCTTTGAAGGAGGTAGTAAGAGAACCAAGCCTTTGAAAAGACTTAAGATAGGCACGAGGAGAGTATGAAGGAAGTGAAATTGTTTAGGATGTTATCCCATTCACTTATTACTAAGGTGGCGCGCACACCGTCGCAATAAGTAACAGTTCAAACACTCAACTCAAAGAAATTTCCTAGAATCTCCTAACCTGGTTTAGCTCTAATACAAACTTGTCACACCCCCATTTTTCTCAAGTCTTCCCTTAGGGCGTGATGGCACCTGGGCAACTATCATTTCCCAAGCGAACCATTAACTTCTTTTCTTCCTAAATTAAACATATATTTAGGTGCGGAATAATATATAAAATAAGAAATTCAAAGTTTAAAAAGAACAATCTCATGTGGGGCATTCCCCGAGATAACGAAACTTAATTCTTCAACCTACTTATTCAGGAAGGACCATCACCAAATCCGTAGCAATGGATTGGTGGAACAGTGAGGTTGCGGGACGATCGCTAGCCCTGTAGCGGAGTTTTCCCTCTATCGCGCTTACATGAAACATGTTAGATAAAAGAGTCAGCCCTAACATGTTATTAGTCTTGTATTAGGAAAAATTAGTAGTCTTGTATTAGAAAAAGATAGATTTTATTTTCATAATTAGATATTGTATATCATGTATATATATACCTTTTTATTAATGAAAATAATCTTTTGAAGATCCCCTAGACAAGAACTTACACTGACTCTAGCATTTCGAGTATATATTCAGTCATTTACCGGGTTGCTTTTAAAGAAAAATCTTAAAATAGTCCCTATCTTTGAGTTTAAATTTAAATACTTTTACATAGAGCGCTAATAGTCCTTTATGTTTATAATATTGGTGCACTTTTGGTCCTCTCTCAAACTTCTGTTTCTTTTGACTGAGAGAAGTCAATCACCGGCAAAATTCTTGTAATATCATTTGTCTACAATAAATTGGTATATAATTTAGGGGTAGAAAACATATCATACACCGCTTTTCTTCACATGAAAAAAGATAAAGAAAAGAAGAATATTGATTGGGTTTTCTTTACTCTTTCCATGAGAAATTCAAAGTGACTCACAATCGGATGAGCATCAATACCAGCCATAAATTTGGTTAAGATTATCGACTACTAGGAGCTAGTTCACTAGGCTTAATTTACGTGTACGTCCTGCTCTGATCCAAAGTGGTAGGATCAATCTTTTCTTGTTACGTCATCTTTAATTTGTACATTCTTCACTTATTGAGATAATTTGATTTTGATCTCATGATAATATTCCTCAACCTATTATATTACTAACAGTTATAGTCATATATACAGTAATGTTCAATATAAAAAATGTCAATTATGTATAACGTAGTACAAAAATAACATTTTTGATACTAGGAATCATCATTATTGTCATGTTGAAATTGAAAAAGAATTTTCATTCACTTTAGAAAAATAAAGATAACTATTGGAAATAAAACCAAGTACTAGTAACGACATGAGTCAGGGGTATGTTATCACTGAACTACACAAAAAATAACTATTTATAAACGGGTGGATGGATGGGTCGGATGGTGGATTGGATGTATGTCCACCCGAATCCGACCCGATCCGTCACCCGATTAAAATGCGTGTTTTGTCGATTTTTCGTCCATAAAATCGGGTCGGGTGGATGGATATCCATCGGGTTAGGGTGAAATTGCCAGCCCTATACATGTGTAAACTTTATAGACGACGGGATATATTTATTCACAATTACTGATGAAAGATAAAATTGACTAATAAAATAAAGTAAAAAGGTATATTTGACCATTTCCCCTACTATAATATACTACAGTAATCGTTGAAAGAAGCTTCCCTTAAACGATATCAAAATTTATTTAATGGTATTTAGCTAATTACTAGAAAAATGGACTGTCCCCCATGCATGGAACAATCTTAAACTTTTTTTACTTTACGAATAACATATTGTGTAAATCAGAATATTTAACTCAATAAATTAGTACTTAGTTTGAATCTTGAAGTTCTGCTCCCAAATGGGGTTCGATTATTTTATTTCCTTATTCAATAGGCACACTTTAAATAAGCAGCTTTGACTTGCTAGCATACATTATAGCTTAACTATCTCTTTCAATTGGTTGCTTGCTTTAAATTGATTTATTTTCGGGATAAATGCACTTTTGATTTCTTAATTATTGGTATATTTGAATTTTGATCCATATAATATTTTACTAAGCACGTCTAATCTTCAATTAATGAAAATGTATGTTTTTTGGGCTCTTTAGGGAGAAGATATGTGATATTTAGACTATTGTTAGAATTATGTTACCTTCAAATATGGAGTAACAATAAATCAAATTACATAATACATCGATAATTCATAATTTAACACTTAATATTTCGTTAAATTTGTGAAGAATTATAGTCCGACGGATCAAAAGTGCACGTAACAATTAGCTGAAGCTAAAATATGCTTAATTAAAATCATGAGAACCAAAATTATGATATTTGCGGGACAATGATATCGTTGTGTCATGCTAAAAAAGAGTCCGCCATATGTACCTTGAAAATATGGAATGTTTACCTCCTTTAGAAGAAGGTATTCGTTTAATTAACTGTTCTCAATCTATTATTACGTTGAACAGATTAATATGATAGAGTAATAATTATGTTCTTAAAAGTGAAAGATTACATAATGGAATTCTAAGCAACATTGGCTCTTGGAAAATAATGCTTCAACCATTCTATTTTATTTAACATTTTCTTTTTATTAAATATTTCAAAAAACTTGGCACCATTTTATCTTTAATGACTCTTTTGAAAATGTATGTCATGTTTAAGATTATAATATTTTAAGAATATTTTGATATGTTATAAATATTTATCTTATGTATCAAAATTATTTTTTCCTTTCTTAAATTCCGTATGCATTTGAACATTGCCATATAAAACGAAATTGAAGTGAGTAACATCAGTAACGGGTCTTAATAAAAGTTATACTTGGGAAGAAACTCAGGTCGAGTCATACACTGTTTATACATATTTTTGACACCTTCATATTTTATTAATGAAGTTGTTTGACATGAGCTGAGGGTTAATTGAAAATAGCATCTCTGCCCCACAATGGTGGAGGTAAGGTCTGGGTACATTCTACCTTCCCAGATTCCATTTTGTGAAATTATACTAGGTATGTTATTATTGTTGTTATTTGACTTATTAAAATAAGAGATAATATACTTGGGAAGCAAAAACATTGTATGAATTTGTTTGGCATATTTTATTAAGAAGATAACTTGTTTGAATTAAACAAGAGATACTTTATATATGAAATTGTTTGACATATTAAAAAAGAGATTATACTGGAAAGGTAAAAACTGTAATGTCCCATTATTATGTTTTACGTCTCCATTTATGCTCTAAGCTTTAAAAAGAGGTGTTTGATTTGTTGAAAAGTGTGTAATACCTACATTTCATGTCTAAAAGGTTATATGGATTGGAAATGGAAACAAATAAGTTGAAGCGGTTTGGAATACACAACTCTTTGAAGCAAGATTTTGGCTTCCAAATTTCCCCCAAATCCTACTCCAATCATTAAGGTGAATATTATATACTCCTACTATATATGAGTTATTGCATGATCAATAACATGAATCTTAAACTAGAATCCAAAGTTTTACCTAAGAAGTAACTAGTAAGAACAAATTTCAAGAAGTTGGGGATTCACCCCATTGAGGTATGTTCTTCACTTGAGTATTGTTGATACTATCATAATTGGTTATGGGTAGATAGATTATGGTAGAATTGACCTATTGATCGGAGGTTAGAGCCATGGTTCACTCAAGGTGGTTGGTGGTGATTTTGATTGATTTGAGGATGGACCCGAAATGTCTAATAGTGGTAGATGATGGATATAGATAATGTAAATGAGTGGTGAACAATAGGTAAAAAGTTGGAAGAGACGAGATTCATTCTAGTTTTTCAATTGTATAGTTATAGGTATGTCTTGTACCAGTTGATGTTATATGACCAGGAGGTCACGGATTCGAGCCGTGGAAACAACCTTCTACGTTAAGGCTGTGTATAATAGACCCTTGTGGTCCGATCTTCCTTGGATCCCATGCATAGCGGGTGCTTAGTGCACTGGGCTCCCCTTTCTTTTTTTATGGTTATGGGTACGCCTAAGGCTAAGTCCTAGTTGTCAATTTAATCATGTTGAGCATCTAATGACACAATTAGGCAACTTTATGAGTAGATTGACTATAGTGGGACGTTGTTGAACATGTAAGTTTGATTACACATGCTTAGGATCGAGGTAAGTGGATACGAGACCTACCTTTCTAGAAGTATTTTTCTAAAGGGCATGTTTTCCAACTGTTCGATAAATTTCATATATGGTGTTTTTTTAAAATTGTGGGCTTATGTTTGTGAGGGTGAGCGCTTGCAACTTTTTGTTGGTTACAAAGATGCAGGAAAGGGAAATTACAAGTAATGGCTATGTATTACAAGAACTGAAATTACAATTGAAGAATAAACTGAAATTACAATTGAAGAATAAACTGAAATTACGAGAACTTGAAGAATAAACTGGAACAGTTTTTAGTATGCTGAGTCGAGTGTTTGCACTCTGTCTTTAAGACAATATTGCCCCGTATGTATCCTTTCAACGTCCTGGACAATTGTCTCCCAAGATAAAAGTATCAAATGAACAAATGAGCAAAGGAAACTCAAGTGTTACCGTGAAGAATTTTGAGTAATGAAATGATTCTGGAAGATAGTAGGAAGACTGATTTTGTTTCTGTTTATGTGTGTCTGCTTGTGTTTTTCGTGTAGCTCAACAATGGTGACAAAGGGTCCTTTATATAGTTGAAGGAGAGGCTTAACAACTGCCAACATAAGTGCCATTACTGGCCAAGTAATGACAATTATGGAGGTAGTAATTCATCAAAATAAATGGTGAATTTGATGTGCAACGGATGGCATTTAGGAATAATATCAGAAGAAGCACAACCCACAGCCCACAGCCTGTGAACCCGTGAACTCGAGAACCCGGACCAGCTAAACCCGGACGGGACGGGCGGGGGCGTGCGCGTGTGGGCTTTCCTCAAACCGAAGCACATCTAGATCCTCCCTCTTTTAAACACATGGGATACCCCTTGGGGTCCCAAACCCCAAGCCAACTTTGAGACTTATAAACAAAATAATTCTTTCTTCCTCCACCGATGAGGGAGAATTGATCTCAATACCTCACTTTTCCATGCTTCAAACACCTTACTTCGTGGACCAATATCTCTTTCATTTCTCAATGAAATTTGACGATCCTTAGCCCTACGGTCATCTACTTACTTAGTAGATTATGCATGTGTTAAGAACCGGATTCTCCAACATGCGGAACACTAGTGTTTAAGCCGTTAAAGTTGGTCGGACGCAACTCCCGCCAAAGACAAATTTCCAACAAGTTTCACCATGTAAAATGATGTTCATGCATATGTTTTACAACTATAAACGCATGACCATGTTTTGGATACCCAAGTGTACTTGAACTATATTTTAATGATGAAAATGAATCATGATATGATCACAAAGACCTTCTTGAATTCTTTTATGTTAATGTTTAAGCCTGAGGGTTGTATTTGGATATTCACGGTTGTAGTCAGGGACGGATCAAGAGCTTTAGGTACGGGTTCTCGGGACCCAATAGCTTTTGTTCATAGTATATGTATTAAAAGTTCTACTATTAAGAATTTATAAATGTTTGATTCTGAACCCAGTTATCATTGTAAGTTAATTTGAAATTACTGTAGGAACCCATAAACTTCAAATTATAAATCCACCTCTGGTTGTAATATTGGTAGTGTTGTTTAGAAACCACAGGTGTCGGTGCAGCATCATAATCTTAATCATGCTTATCTCTATCTACTAAATATCAATGTTGCATTTGGATTTCCTTTGAGTCTTGCTAGCATTTCTTATCTTACTCGTACGACATTACTTGATAGACATAGTTCCCTACCGATAGGGGTGTTGATCGGTTTGCCATGATGTACACGTGATGTAGACGTGTCTGTGTCTAGATGGAACCTTCTTAGTAATATTATGGCCTATGGCCTAAGCTTATGTTTTCAAAGAATGTGGTTAGTAAATATATGTAGAGAGTTCATATTGAATCATGTGAAAGACGGAAGTTTTATCGACGTATATGTTCTCAAAAATATGTTCATTGAATTATGACATACTTAGAAGAGATTATATTTTACTATGATGCATGTCTTAAAAAATACTTGTCCCACCTGTTACAGGGAGGTCAGTGACACTTACTGGGTATGTATGAAATCAACCTCCACAGCCCACATATGTTGATATGATGGTTGTTGGGTTTAAATGATAGATTGAATGGGAAATAGAGGGAGTTCCCTCTTGCTCTATAAAATAATCATTTGTCCCACATCGGTAGTGGAAAGAAAAGTGGGAGTTGTCCCACATCGGTAGTGGAAAGAAAAGTGGGAGTTGTCCCACATCGGTAGTGGAAAGAAAAGTTCTTCTACTTATAAGTAGAATTACTCCTTCTTGTCAGTAAAAGGGTTGAGGGGGCAAGGACCCCTCGCGCCGTCGTCGTCGCTCGCTCGGCTCGGCTTCGGCTTCGGCTTCGGCTTCGGTCCCACATTTAAATTTCCCACCAATTTTAGTGACTGTTCAGGAGGGTTGCAAACCTTCAGAAATTGTTTGATTCCTCAGAATTTTACTTACTAATTTTCTGAACTACAAAAATCTTCTTCTTCTTCTACACGAATAAATTCTGTGTGATATACTACTGTTGAGTGGTTCGCCGCTACCAGAGTTTGGAGTACTACTATTCTGGTAAGATAATCGTTCTATCCTGGGAGGGGATATTCCATCAACCTCGAGTACTGTGAGGGGAATAATTTCCTTAAGGACACACTTTGAACTAAGTGGGCTCGATTATATTCTGAAAAATTATTCTTATTTTTTCAACACTGATTCGGTTTATTTTCAGTGTTTATTGTTTACTGATTTTTTGGAATACAGATTAATAACAATCTTAAGGAAATTATATTTTTAGATTAATCTGTATTCTGTTTTGGAGACTAAAACCTGTGTGGTTTTCTACTTCGTATGAAATTTCATATTCTGACTTGAAGAAATAAAAATTTCATTGGAACATTAAAATTCATACTTGTACAATGATTTGAAGAACATAAAAACTTCATCGTTGCTGTATTCTGGTTTGGAGATTAAAACTTGTGTAGTTTTCTACTCCATATGAATATTAGTATTCTGACTCGAAGATATAAAAACTTCGTTGGAAAACTAAAGTTTCATAATTATACTGCGATTTGAAGAAATAAAATCTTCATCGTTTAAGTCTGTGATTGAATTGCTATTCTGGTTTTATTAACTAAAACAGTTTGTCAATTTGACAGTGACAAACGAATAATGGCAATTGAGACCGGAACTACCTCTGCGAATACTTGCACCGCACGGTTACTCCTACAACCCGTACCGCCGTGCCACCGGGCCGAGAAACTGCGAAGTTCACCTAAGTGCCAACTTTAAAGGATGGCAAAGAAAGAATGTTCTTTTGGCTTACCACCCTTGGTATACAAAAGTTCACCAATGAGGATCCTCTCGTGCCTGCCGCCGACATGCCTGACAACCAACAGTTCATGGTTACTGAGGCTTGTAAACAGGCTGATTTTTTGTGCAAAGGCTACATTTTGAGTGCCTTAGAAGATGACTTGTACAACGTCTACATATGCAAAGAGAGACCTCCAAAGAACTATGGAGTGCACTTGAAAAGAAGTACAAAACTCGAAGATGCTTGCTTGAAGAAGTTTGTGGTTGCCAAATTCCTAGACTACAAAATGGTAGATGGAAAAACCGTTGGAACCCAAGTTCAAGAGCTTCAACTTATCTTCCATGACCTTATTGTCAAGGTATGGTAGTAAATGAAGCGTTCCAAGTGGCTGCAATGATTGAGAAGTTGCCGCCCTCATGGAAAGATTTCAAGAATTATCTTAAGCACAAAAGAAAGGAAATGAAGTTGGAAGATCTTGTGATTCGTCTCAAGATCGAGGAAGATAACAAAACCGCCGAGAAGAGGTACCGTAAGACATCACCAATTGAAGGGGCAAACATCGTTGAAGATGCTTCTCGAAAAAGAACAAGAAAAGGAAGAGGCCTTCTCCGGAAAGGAGAAGGATTCCAACAAGAAAAAGTTCAAGGGCAACCGCTTTAATTGTGGGAAAGTGGCCACAAAGCCCCAGATTGTCGTCTCCCGAAAAGATCAAGGGAACAGGACAAGCCAATAGGGTAGAAAAGAATGATGATATGGATGATCTGTGTGCAATGCTATCGGAGTGCAATTTGGTTGGAAACCCAAAGGAGTGGTGGCTTGATTCTCGGTGCCACTCGACATGTTTGCGCTACAAAAGAAGCATTTGCAACCTATGCTCCCGCCGGACCCGAAGAGGTACCGTTTATGGGAAATACTCGCAACAGCCAAGGTTGAAGGATATAGGAAGATACTTCGAAGATGACTTCCGGCAAGGTCCGACTCTCAACAATGTTATGCACGTTCCAACAATTCGGAAGAATTTAGTTTCAAATGGACTACTCGTCAAAAACGGGTTTAAATGTGTGTTGGTTAGTGAGAAAATTGTAATAAGTAAGAATGATTTGTTCATAGGAAAGGGCTACCTCACCGAGGGTCTTTTCAAACTCAATGTAATGGTTGTTGACAGTATTAATAAGAATTCAGCTTCGTCTTACTTATTGGAGTCAAATAATTTATGGCATGTTCGTTTAGGACATGTCAACTACAAAACCTTGCGAAGATTGATTAATTTAGAAGTATTGCCTAAATTCGAGTGTAATAAATCTAAATGTGAAATCTGTGTCGAATCTAAGTTTGTTAAACATCCATATAAGTCTATTGATAGGAATTCAAATCCTTTAGACTTAATTCACACAGATATATGTGATATGAAGTCAATACCATCTCGCGGTGGAAAAAAATATTTTATAACTTTTATTGACGATTGCACTCGATATTGCTATGTGTATTTGCTTAATAGTAAGGATGAAGCAATTGATGCATTTAAGCAATACAAAAATGAAGTGGAAAATCAATTGAATAAAAAGATAAAAATGATTAGAAGTGATAGGGGTGGAGAGTACGAATCTCCTTTTGCAGAGATATGTTTAGAATATGGAATTATTCATCAAACTACTGCCCCTTACACACCACAATCAAATGGAATTGCGGAAAGGAAAAACCGAACATTAAAGGAAATAATGAATGCCTTACTAATAAGTTTCGGTTTACCGCAAAGCTTGTGGGGGCAAGCTATCCTTACAACTAACAGAATACTCAACAGGGTGCCCCACAGCAAAACACAATCTATTCCATATGAACTATGGAAAGGAAGAAAACCCAACTTGAAATATTTTAAAGTGTGGGGGTGTTTAGCAAAGGTCCAAGTTCTTCTGCCCAAAAGGGTAAAAATCGGACAAAAAACTGTGGATTGTGTTTTTATTGGTTATGCTACAAACAGCAAAGCTTGTCGGTTTTTGGTTCACAAATCGGACAATCCCGAAATTCATGTTAATACGGTAATTGAATCGATAATGCTGAATTCTTTGAAAATATTTATCCGTATAAAACTGAATGTGAGTCGTCAAGTGAAAGATCTAAACGACCGCGGGAAGAACCAAAGGAAAATACACCAAGTAAAGCGGATGCAAGGCGTAGCAAACGTCAAACGACATCTACTTCCTTTGGACCGATTTTGTGACATTCTTGCTTGAAAATGAGCCTCAAACATTTAAAGCAAACATGTCTTCTTCGATTCAAATTTTGGAAAGAGGCAAAATAGTGAGATTGAATCAATTTTGAACAACCATACATGGAAATTGGTTGATCTTCCTCCTGGAAATAAACCTTTAGGATCAATATGGATTTTTAAAAGGAAAATGAAAGTTGATGGCACTATTGACAAATATAAGGCAAGACTTGTGGTCAAAGGTTATAGACAAAAAGAAGGCCTTGATTACTTTGACACATACTCGCCGGTAACAAGAATAACATCTATTCGGGTATTAGTAGCACTGGCGGCCGTATATGGTCTTGAAATCCATATGGTCTTGAAATCCATCAAATGGATGTCAAGACAGCTTTCTTAAATGGAGAATTGGAGGAAGAAATTTACATGGAACAACCTGAGGGCTTTGTGGTTCCTGATAAAGAAAGGAAAGTGTGCAAACTTGTTAAGTCACTTTATGGACTTAAACAAGCACTCAAACAATGGCATGCAAAATTTGACCAAACAATGTTGGCAAATGGATTTAAGATTAATGAGTGTGACAAATGTGTTTACATTAAAAATACTCCAAATCATGAAGTCATTGTTTGTTTATATGTTGATGACATGTTGATAATGAGTAGAGATATTACCGATATAAATGCTACGAAGCGTATGCTGGCTAGCAAATTTGATATGAAAGACTTAGGAGTTGCTGATTTGATCTTAGGCATCAGAATTCATAAAACTCCACAAGGTCTAGCATTATCGCAGTCTCATTATATTGAAAGAGTACTTGACAAGTTTAAGTATTTAAATTTCAATGTTGTAAAGACTCCAATTGATGTAAGTTTTGCACTTCAAAAGAATAAAGGTGAAAGTGACTCACAATTGGACTATGCACGAGTTTTGGGAAGTTTGATGTATATATGAATTGTACACGACCAGATATAGCATGTGCTATAAGCAAGCTGAGTCGATTCACGAGTAATCCCAATCAAACTCATTGGATGGCAATGAAACGAGTCTTGGGGTATTTAAAACACACCCAAGACTATGCTTTGCATTATAACAAATATCCCGCCATGATCGAAGGATATAGTGATGCAAATTGGATCACCGGATCATTTGAAGTTAAATCCACGAGTGGTTATGTTTTCACAATTGGGGGTGGATCGTGTCTTGGAAATCATCAAAACAGGACATGCATCGCCCGCTCTACAATGGAATCTGAATTTATAGCTTTAGACAAGGCCGGTGAAGAAGCCGAATGGCTCCGGAATTTCTTAGAAGATATTTCATTTTGGCCCAAACCTTTGGCTCCTATATGTATACATTGTGACAACAAGCAAAATAGGTAGGGCGGGGAGCGTAATGTACAACGGAAAATCTCGTCACATACGACGAATACACAATACCGTTAGACAACTCCTCTCTAGTGGCGTTATCACGATTGACTATGTAAAGTCAAGAGATAACGTGGCGGATCCGCTTACAAAAGGCTTATCTAGAGAGGGAGTTAGTAGATCATCAATGGGAATGGGGTTAAGGCCGAGGACAAGTCATCATGGCGGTAACTCTACCTAGCGATCGGAGATCCCAAGAGCTAGGTTCAAGGAGATCAAACAAAGTTGTGATCGACGGTTCAACATTGTCAAATAAACTCAACCCATTTTCTATGAAGACAATGTTCGAAATAAGGATAAAACTTTATGGCTTGTTAATGAGTTAATAAAGCATTAAGGTTCTTTAATGATTATCTAAATCTGGCAGTGTATGACCAGATAATGTGGCAATAGGACCACATGTTTAGAAATCACCTATGTGAGTGTTAAGTGTAAGCCGCTTTAAAGGGGAATGACAGTAAAGGTCCATTCTCTACACACTCATGAAACCAGGAGGTGTTCATGGCTGAAACGAACACAACCGTGAGAACCATAAACGGTTGAGGGTTGATTGTGTGACTTATGTTGTCTAGGTATACAACAAAGTTCGACGGTTCAAAGATATCAAATCTACCGATTGATATAGTATATCCGATATAAGTTCACTACGAAAAGTTCAAAGGGAAACCTACTTATCCAGATGCAGTCAATTCTCGCTTATATATCACACTTGTCCGCGCATTCCTTTATCTTATAGTCATTCCCCATTCATGTGGGGGATTGTTGGGTTTAAATGATAGATTGAATGGGAAATAAAGGGAGTTCCCTCTTGCTCTATAAAATAATCATTTGTCCCACATCGGTAGTGGAAAGAAAAGTGGGAGTTGTCCCACATCGGTAGTGGAAAGAAAAGTTCTTCTACTTATAAGTAGAATTACTCCTTCTTGTCAGTAAAAGGGTTGAGGGGGAAAGGACCCCTCGCGCCGTCGTCGTCGCTCGCTCGGCTCGGCTTCGGCTTCGGCTTCGGATTCGGATTCGGATTTGGATTTGGATTTGGATTTGGATTTGGATTTGGTCAAATGATATGATTGATTGATAATCTTTTTGGACCAAATTTTCTTTCCCACATTTAAATTTCCCACCAATTTTAGTGACTGTTCAGGAGGGTTGCAAACCTTCAGAAATTGTTTGATTCCTCAGAATTTTACTTACTAATTTTCTGAACTACAAAAATCTTTTTCTTCTTCTACACGAATAAATTCTGTGTGATATACTACTGTTGAGTGGTTCGCCGCTACCAGAGTTTGGAGTACTACTATTCTGGTAAGATAATCGTTCTATCCTGGGAGGGGATATTCCATCAACCTCGAGTACTGTGAGGGGAATAATTTCCTTAAGGACACACTTTGAACTAAGTGGCCTCGATTATATTCTGAAAAATTATTCTTATTTTTTCAACATTGATTCGGTTTATTTTCAATGTTTATTGTTTACTGATTTTTTGGAATACAGATTAATAACAATGGTTCCATAAAGAGCACATCCATGGTGACTGATATAGGGGATAAGGGTTCACTAGGCAGGGTGATGCTGTCGAATGCCTGTCACAGCCCCCTAGTTTGTGTCTTGACATCATCATTTTCGTTTACCTCTGAACTTTCTCTTATAATGATTTTTAGGAAATATACAAGACCACTTAAGTATACTTTATCTTAATTAATTTGCTCTTATTCTACAGTTATGAGTCGCAGTTGATTCAGTCTTTGGTGAAAAGAGTTTTGCATGAATTAAGCAATTCCCCAATGGTGTAGCTCCATTTGTTGTTGGAATTGATTACAGTCTGAAAGAACTCATATGGAATGAGTCAAGCCTTTAAGCAACTGGACACCATATGGAAAAAAAATATGCCCGAAATGATGGGCATAAGTCCCATCGGGTCGTTTGGTAGTTTGTTAAAGTTATATAATTATTAGTAATATATGGATTGGTTACGATTTATATGAGAAAATTTATGTATTATTTTATGCATGTATTAGTTATGCAGAGTTTTGTTATTCTATGTATTAGTTATTTCAATTTTTTCCCTGAATAAACAAATACATAGATTCTCTCATAACTTATACATGTATTAGTTATGCATGTTTCTAAATTGCAAACCAAACATTATACTAATTTTATACATGAATAATTCATCTCATAACTAGCTATCAAACACAGTATTACTTATGCAAAATTTTAATACATGTATAACTTACTTCTAACCATCTACCAAACAACTCCTTAGGGCCTGTTTGTCCATGAATAATCAATGAAAGACAAGGAACATATTTGTACAGATTAAAAAAAGATTTCACTACTGTCACTAATCACCAAGAGGTTGAGCGTATCCAAAAAAGAAGTCGGAGATAACATACTTCTTAGAAGGCTTAGCCGCTTAGGTTCAATTTCAAAGAAATGCAATTTGAGGAAATATACAACCCCAAGTTACTGTTTCGTAACTGTTAGATGATATTAATCTCCCTTGGGAAGTCTTTCATTAATATCAAGGTATATATAGAGTACAATATACATCCCTTATACAATAGGAATCCTAAGCCTATACAAAAGAGGAATCCTAGTCTTACCATAATTATATTTACACAATATATGGAAATATTCTAATTATGGGTAGGGAATATATTGTTTCCTATATTTACACGTTTACAAACCCCCTCAGTCGGAGCGGGAGGAGGCCGGACGCCGAGATCGGATCCGAAGTCAAGAAATAACCGCATGTCGGGAAGTCCTTTGGTAAATATGTCCGCATACTGATAGGATGATGGAACATGTAACACTCTGACATGGCCTAACACAACTTTCTCATGAACGAAGTGTAGGTCTATCTCAATATGCTTGGTTCGCTGATGTTGAACCGAATTATGAGAAAGATAGATGGAAGAGATGTTATCACAATACACAATAGATGCCTGACGCAAAGGGCACTGAAGTTCTAACAGTAAATTTCTGAGCCAACAAATCTCAGCTACTACATTTGCAACGCCTCTGTACTCAGCCTCGGAACTGGAGCGAGATAGGGTAGCCTGTTGCTTGGCAGACCAAGAAATCAGATTATCCCCTAAGAATATACACAAAAGTCGGAGGTGGAGCGTCGCGTGTCCGGACACCCTGCCCAATCTGCATCCGTATATAAAAGCAACATGTCTGGTGCAGAGGGGTATAGGTGCAAACCATAATCAAGAGTGCCCTTAATGTATCGAATGATACGCTTAAGAGCAGTGAAATGAGACTCCCTAGGGCATGCATGAATAAGCAAACCTGTTGAACAACATAAGCTATGTCTGGCCTGGTGAATGTGAGATACTGAAGTGCACCTGCAAGACTCCTATACAGAGTAGGATCAGAGACTGGAGCACCATCCATAGCACTGAGCTTAGATTTGGAATCAACTGGAGTAGGCACCTCTTTGCAGTTTGCCATCTTAGCCCTGTACACAATCTCTTCTGCATACTTACGCTGACACAAAAATATATGATTGGCAGACCTGGTCATTGATATCCCCAAAAAGTAATTCAGCTTCCCCAAATCAGTCATTGTAAATTCGGACTTGAGCAAGACAATAATCTCATTTTTTAATCAGCTGGAGGAGGCAGTAAGAACAATATCATCCACGTAATGTAATAAGTAAGCAGTTCTACTACCTCAATGAAAAGTGAAAAGTGATGTATCACTCTTGCTGCATACAAACCCAATCTGCAAGATATACCTGGTAAAGCGATCATACCACGCACGGAGGGCCTGCTTCAGGCCATATAGTGACTTACGGAGACGGCACACATAGTAAGGAACTGCTAGATGGGTGAACCCTGGTGGCTGATGCATGTAGAATGTCTCTCCCAGATCCCTATGTAAGAATGCATTCTTCACGTCAAGCTGATGGATCGGCCAGTGTTTGCCCATAGCTATGCTCAAAATTATACGAATGGTAGCCGGTTTGACAACTGGGCTGAAGGTCTCACCACAATCAATGCCCTCCTGCTGATTTGTGCCATTAGCCACAAGACGGGTCTTATACCTCTCAAGATCCCCATTGTCTCTGAACTTGTGATGAAATAGCCACATACAACGAATGACATTCACCCCCGCACCCGTACCCGCCAAAAAAATTTATACGCGCCACCCGTGACGGGTACAATTTTAAACATCCATACCCGCCTAGGTGGGTATATTCCTAAATCCACACCTGCTCCACCACCCAAGTGGATATCCGTCACCCGCCAATACCCGCCTGTACCCGACTGCCATATTTTATAGTCAATTCATTTGTGATCAATTAATGATCAACGTGATCCCAAAAATTCAAATTTCAAAAATTATCCCAAAATTTTGAGTCAAGAATCAATACTGTCACGGTCTCATTTTCTTTGGGAGAGAGGGAGGAGAATTCCGGATTTTTTCACCATTAGAATTCCCCATTTTTTTTCACCTCTCCCCCTTGCACAACAAAGAATCAAAAAAATAAAATTTCCAAGAAAACCCAAAAATTATCCACCCAAATAGCTATATATTACAAATGTAGACAAAACCCAGATATTATTTTAGCTATATAAGCTAAAGTTTTTCAACTTTTTCAATTGAACTCCACAAACCCAATAGGTAAAACTTAACAAATGCATGAAAATTGACCTCACCAAGACAACCCCAAACCACAAAGCAAAGACAACAATATTTTCCAATATTTCCCGATTAGCATCTCCTTTAAAGAAAAAGGCAGAGACATCGAGAATGAGAGAGGGATGAGAGACGGCGTGAAGGGGAACGAGAGAGAGGGAGGCGTGAAGGCGTGAAGGACTGAAGAGGCGTAGGGTTTTGAGTTTGTTGGAGAATGAGAGACTTGTCGTGACTTATGGGCTGCTAATATTTTGGGCTTGGGACGGGCGGGTATGACTGCAAATCCACCACCTACCCACCTACCCATGACGGGTACATTTTCAATACACATACCCGCCTACTACCTGCAAAAATTATACCCACATATCATCCCTAGGTGGGGGTGGGGCAAAAAATTATCATTATAGCCGTTGCACAACGGCCAAAATTGAAATTTTAGTCGTTGTTGCAACGATTATTTTTGCAATGGGGGAGGGGGACGGGTCAAGATCGGGACGGGATGGGGTCGGGACGAACTTAGGCCCCGTCCCAAGTTCAAACCCCGACCCCGACAATTTTTTTTTATTTTGAGGGATCGGGACGGGGCGGGCTGGGTATCGGGATGGGCCGAGTCGGGATCGGGCTTAGTCTATACCAGCCTTTGGCTGAAAATCCCAAGTGGCATTGACAAAGTCCAACACCAACCAAAGTAGTGGGGGACTGGGAATGGATTGAGGGAGACTTCTATGCAAATTAGATTGTCGAATAGTTAAATGAGATAAAGAAGTGGATAGTTGGGCTAATTTTGAAAAATTAAATGTCTGAATATACACTCAATTTAATTTTTATTTATTTTTAATGTTGTCAGGCCTTTTGAAAAATAAAACATACAGAATTAACCCAAAACGAAAAATATTTTACCATACTAAGAGTATTTTTGGATTAGATTAGCCTAACAATCCTTGCATAGATAACTTATTAATATAAAATAAATAGATTTAACAAAACTGATTGGATAGTTTACTCGATTTTTTTATATATTAAAAAAGGTTAACTTAAATATTTTAAAATCTTTTGTAAGCTACCTGACTCAAATTTGTCTAAACAAAACTTTTTCATTTCCTTAAGCACATATTTTCAAATTAGCAAATGTTCTCTAAGTACACTTTATTTACCAAAAAAACTTCATAAGAATGATATATTTTTATATTTAAAAATAATTTAACTTAAAACTTCTCATTTTATTCTTAATGAAATGATTTATAGTCACACAATATATATGACTTATTTTGAGACGGATGGAGTATTAATTTGCCTCTTTCCAAATAATTTACTTGTGAATTGGGGTTGACATTCTGTTAAGAGTCCCACATCGGATATGGAATGGGAACATGGACTATTTATATGGACTTGGACAATTCTCACCCTACAAGCTAGATTTTGGGGTTGAGTTAGGCTCAAGATCCATTCTTATCATGGTATCAGAGCTAGCTGATTAGCAAATCCTACAAAAACAAAATTCTTTCTTCCTATGCCATCTTTTCCAAAGAAATCAACAAAATATATTTTTCTCATGACCAACGATGCTCGACATCCCTAGTTTGTCGACATTATCATGTCGGACATTGAAGGAAAGATTGACCCAAGCCCTCCATTCTTCCTCGGTTCTAGGATCAACTGGGTAATGTGATTACTCATGTCATTCTTACCGGCGACAACTACATCGCGTGGTCTCGAGCCATGACGTTGGCCTTGAAATCTCACCGGAAATTCGTGTTTATTGACGGCACAATCACTAAACCGACAGACAAGAAAAAGTTACTTGATTGAAACACGGTTAATTCCATGCTCGTCTCATGGATATTACGAAGCATGGATCCTAAAGTGGTTGTATCTATTCCTTACCATGATGAAGCAAAATGTTTATCGGACTACTTGGAAAAGCGATTCGCCGTCGCTAATGGTCCACTCATCCAGCAGATTCACACCGTCATCACTACCTGCAAACAATCGAAATCAATGACCATAGAAGAGTACTATACTCTGTTGATGGGCTACTTTGACGAGCTTGCACGCCTAAAACCGATGCATTACTGTACTTGTGGGAAGTGCACGTGCGATGTAACTGGAAAATTTTCTATGGATCGAGAGGAGGAAATATTTCACCAATTCCTAATTAGCGTTGATGATGACTTGTATGCCACTCTCCGGTCAAACATTCTTTCTCGGAATCCTCATCCTTCACTCGATTCAGTTTATCAAATTTTTATTCAAAAGTTGAGATCGAGAAATATTGCTAGGGGAAAGGCTGTTACGGAAGAAACTCATGTCTTTACTCTTCAACCAATCGATCATCCTAGATGTGGATATGACAAGCCGGACAAATTAAATCTTTATTGTTCTCACTGCAAGCAAAAAGGGCATGACAATGGAATGTGTTTCAAGTTACATGGCTACCCAGACTGGTGGGAGGACCGGAATCGCTGCCTTTGAAGAAATTCTGGTCGCGACACTTCTACTACCTCATCTAGGGAAGTTCCAGCGGTAGCAGGCTCATCGGCTTCTTCATCCATCACTGGTCGCGGTAATGGGCCAACAGCTCATGCTAGTGTGGTGACCGAACCACTTGGCGTATCGACTAGGTGACTATTTTGCCTTAGCCGATTTGACCCAGGCAAATTCAAGCTCTTTTGAATTTGAGAAATTCTATGGGGCAATCGAATGATCGGATGATGGATAAGTCTCCTAGTATTCTTTGGACTATTGATACAGGGGCATCACATCATGTAACAGGGAGTCTGTCCTGCCTCACTAATGCACAACAGATTTCTGAATGGCCGGTAGCTCTTCCTGATGACGAACATGTCATTTGCAATGATGATGGGTTGTGTGGTTCTTTCAAAGGATTTGACCCTTCAAAATGTTTTATTTGTTCCCCAACTTAACTGCAATTTAATATCGGTGTCACAATTAATTGATGATTCTAATTGTAATGTCAGATTCACTAAATCTTTGTGCGCTATACAGGATCAACTTTTGGGGAACCCGATTGAAGCAGTGAACGTCGGGACGGACTCTACTTTTTTTGAAGGATTCCTACAGTGCAAGCAGTGACGGTTCCTGGTTTGACAGAATTCAAATTATGGCATCGACGGTTGGGTCACCCTTCGGACAAAGTTATCAAGTTAGTTCCTGCAATTAGCTCTAGTAGTTGCTAGAAAACACTTGAATAAAGCATGTTTAATTTGCCCTCAAGCAAAACAAATGCGTGATAGTTTTCCTGTTAGAGAGAATAAAGCTAGTCGAATATTTGCGTTAATACATTGTGATTTATGGGGGCCAAATGGTACACCCTCTTCGTGTGATGAAATCTACTTCTTGACCTTAGTTGATGATTATTCAAGAGCAGTTAGGTATATTTATTGCGTAATAAGACTGAAGTCTATACGACTTTTTATTCTTTCATCACAATGGTTGAGCGCCAATTTGATACAATAATTAAATTTGTGTGGAGTGATAATAGAATAGAATTTAAATCCATGATAGACTATTTTAACACAAATGGAATTCTATTTCAAACATCATGTGTGGGTACTCCTCAACAAAATTGGAGGGTAGAAAGGAAACATCAACACATACTAAATATTGGTCGAGCATTGATGTTTCAGGCTAATTTACCAATTACTTTTTTGGGGGAATGTGTGCTTGCGGTTGTGTACTTAATTAACTGAACTCATTCGTTCTTTCTTGAATAAGACTCCGTATGAAGTTCTGTTTGGAAAACCACCTACCTTTGTTGAACTAAGAGTTTTTGGGTGTTTGTGCTTTGCTCACAATCAGAAGGCGAAAGGGGTGGAAGTTGTATGATCTGGATAATGGGAATATATTTTTCTCACGTGATGTTAAATTTCATGAGAATGAGTTCCCATTTGAAACCGAAAATGATAGTTCATCATCGCATAATGCTACGAAAAATGTAGGCGTCGATGTGGATTGTTTTGGTGATTTGGAGTCGGTTGTAGATGAATGGGTTATTGTCGAAACCGTGTCGGGGGGGTTGGTCATGAAAACACGGATGGGGCGGTGGGAGCATCGACGTTACAACCCACCAAGATGGGAAGTTACCGACCAGCCCAAATAGTGAAATTCCCGACCCTTCACCCGACCAGCCCATAATAAGGCCCACTAACTATCGACGAAGAGAAGAAATTGGGCCGAGGATTAAGGGATTTGTTACATCTCGTAAGATTAAGACGATAATTAAGAACGTCATTAAGGAAGTAAGATTCGGATATTGAATATAAGGCGCACTTACATATGTTAATACGGGAAACTAGTGTATAAACGGATGTTATCCCAGAATAGTTTTTCTTTAGTGCTATACATGTGACGACGAGAATTAATCCCAGTAGTTGAATGTATTCCAATGGAGTTATGGAATAGTATTGTATTATAAAATTATGACATTGAGGATACAAGGCTTATCAAATTCTCGGAAATTAAAAGAAGCGGGTTTGAGATTTATTAATTGAAGAACTTGGGGGGCCAAAGGGAAATAAGAAAATTCAGATTTTTTTTTATAACATACACTCTTCATCTTCTTCTTCATTTAAAACTTAAAATAAACTCTCCTCTCCTCTCCTCCGCCATACCCCAGCCGAGAACCCCCCAATCCCATATCCAAATTTGAGGTTTTTATCTTCTCTTCCTAGATTACATTTTTCACCAAAAATTAGAAGCAAAACAACACCAAAAACAGTGGCAAAAACAACCACTGCTGGCCGAAAATCTGCCCAGAAATTTGAGATTTTTGGGATGAAATTTTGGAAGAAAAACGTGTAGGGATGATGGCTTAACATTGTAGAACACTTGCATGTCAATTGGAGTTGAAGAAGTGAACAAAAAAGGGAAAGAAATACGAAAACAGTGGGGATTTTCGGACAAGTAGTGGGCAGAAAATTGCGGACTGTTTTGGGATGAATTTGAGGTATAAAATTCTTCTGTATATGATATAATTGGAATGCATGTTGTTAGAATTAAGGATATGAATTTGTGTTAAGGAAAAATTGGAATTTAAGCAATGCATGTGACAATTTTGGGCTAGTTGCCAATGTGAGACAGATTTTGGTGATTGTTGGATTCGTTGGTTATTGTTGTTACTATTATCACTAATTGCATGATGAAATTGAAAGGAAACATTGTTATTAAAGTTTAAAATTAGTTATATGGAAGTATTGAAATATGGAATTGGATTTTAGGAGTTAAGAGAAGAGTTATGGAATTATGACATGTTGTGGCCAAGAACTTGCATGAAATCGTTGGACATGTTGAGATGGATATGGACTGTTTTAGGGACTGTTTTGTGGTGTTATAATGCTGAAAATTTAGTTACCATTATGCATGTTTAAGTGTGGTAATTGCTAATGTAAGTCCTAAAGGGGGTGTAGAAAGGTTTAGAAAGGCTTCACATTCTACCCTCATTGTTGTTGGAACATGGACTGTTTTTGTGGGCTGTTTTAATGTGGATTAAGAGGCTAAGTTTACATGAGAAGTGGGTGTGTAAATCCCCTTTATTATTGTTTTGGTTGTGCCCTTAATTGGTGTTTGGTTATTGATGTTATTAGCCTCGTTTGGAAGTTGTGGAAACATGTATAAACAAGGGAAGTGTTGCCCGATTTTTTATAGAATAGGAAGTCGTTATTCGATATAAAGTATGCTAGTGATCATAGAATTGACGAACGTATTACCATTATTATAGGTTGAAGTTCTAAATTGAGACGTACTCTAATATTGAGTTGATTAGTTCGTCTAAAAGGTATGTGAAACCTTACTTCTTTCTTTTGGCATGATTTAATGAAAGTACGGTGGACGTACTTGATTCTTATACAGTTTAATTCCTAAAAAGGATTGTTATGAGAAGTGTCTGTGATTTTTCAGCAAAGAGTTTATTAGGACATTATTATAATGATTTTATTGAGAGTCAAATGATAATTTTTACTTGCATATGGTTACTCATGATATCTACTCGTGCTAAGTGTTACTACTTCACCTCACCGAGTCCCGTGCCGGGTTATGTTCGTGCATAGCCTTGCATTTTTTCACCGAGACCCTCACTAGAGGGCCGGGTTACGTAGGATGGATCCATAGATGAGATATGACTTTACCGAGTCCCAGCATGGGCCGGGTTACGATATGACTTTACCAAGTCGCAGCATGGGCCGGGTTACGATATGACTTCACCGAGTCCCAATATGGGTCGGGTTATGATATGATTCCACCGAGTCCCTCACAAGTGGGTCGGATTACGTTACAGATATATATTTATGTATATGGACAAGCACTCATGTTTTTTTGACTTGACTCTCATTTTTATAAGGCACAAATGACTTTTATTGTTTATGGCACAGTTGGATTTGGATCCTGATTTTTATACTGATCTCTTGTTATCCATTGACTACTTATGATCTCATTTGCAGCATTTCATGTTTTACATACTCAGTACATTATTTCGTGCGACCCCTTTCCTGGGGTCGCGTTTCATGCCCGTAGGTACATGTTTTTAGTTTGGTGAACCTCAGGCCTAGGTTCCTACTCAGCAGGTTGGGAAGCTCCTTTGATTCAGAGCTTTGTCATTTTGGGTATAGAACCCTATTATTTTGACTTTTGTATATTTAGGGGAACGACGGGGCCCTGTCCCGTCATATGTCGTTATCCTTCTTGTAGAGGTCTGTAGACAGTTGTGGGTTGCACTGGTGTAAGGGTTAGAAATCTGTTTCGGTCAGCCATATTATTGTACTCTATGTTGGGGGTGTTCCCGTGTATATGTTATATTATCTATTGGCAGCCTTGTCGGCTTGCTTGTTATATTGTGTTGGCTAGTTGTGACTCCTCAGGAGGCAGATACATTCGGGGGTAAAGACAGCCTTGTCGGCTTGCCTACCCTGGCATATGTTGTTATTGCAGCGTTATGCTGTTGGATTTCAGACTCATTAAGTGTTAGTTGGATTATGCGTGACAGGTTAGTATAATGACGTCATTAGGGCGGTTAGTCGCGGCCCGTCGGGTCGGGCCGTGACTGGATTAACGCCATTCGGTCTTGTTGCGTGATTTTGTTGATCCTACTGTACGGAAAAAGAGTCCTTCCCAAGGTTTATCGGATTCGCATGGTTCTTCAGGTACTCCTTATCCTATAGCACATTTTGTTAATTCAGAAGATTTTTCTTTGTGATACCGTATATTTCTTGCAGCTGTGATTACAGGACTTGATCCCCGTAATTTTCATGAGGCAATGAAAGACGCTGGTTGGAGAGAAGCTATGCAAAAAGAAATCAGTACAGTAGAAGATATTGGGACTTGAGTGATGGAGGAGTTACCTCCCGAAAAAAAAGCACTCGGATACAAATGGGTGTACAAAATCAAATATCATGGAGATGGGAAAATTGAGCGATTGAAAGCTAGACTTGTCATTTTTGGTAATCATCTGGTTGAGTGGATTGATTACAACAAAACCTTCGCTCATGTGGCTAAAATAGTGACTGTTTATGCCTTTCTTGCGGTAGCGACTACTAAAAATTGGGAATTACATCAAATGGATGTGCATAATTTCTTTCTTCACGGTGACTTAGATGAGGAAGTTTACATGAAATTACCTCCTGGCTTTACAGGCGACAAACCCGACATGGTTTGTCGCCTGAAGAAGTCCCTCTATGGTTTAAAATAGGCACCGAGGTGTTGGTTTGCTAAGTTGGCATCTTCTTTAAAGAGGTACGGTTTTCATCAGTCTTACTCTGATTATTCGCTTTTTACTCTGCGCCAGGGAATAGTACAACTTAATATACTCGTATATGTGGACGACCTGGTTATCTCTGGCAATGATTCTTCCGTTATAGCTGCATTTAAGAAATATTTAAGTGTGTGCTTTCATATGAAGGATTTGGGTCTGTTAAAATATTTTCTGGGTATTGAAGTTGCCCGGAGCTCGGAGGGAATGTTTTTATGCCAACGAAAGTACATTCTCGACATCATAGCCGACGATGGACTTCTGGGTACAAAGCCTGTCGGCTTCTCTATCGAGCAGAATCATACTCTAGCCTTAGCTAATGGGTTGTTACTTGCTGATCCGGAGCGCTATCGTGGGTTAGTTGGTCGGTTGATTTACCTTTCATTCACTCGTCCTGACTTAGCCTATGCAGTTCATATTCTTGCCCAGTTTATACAAGTGTCACATCAGGACCACTGGGATACGGCTATCCGAGTTGTTCGATAGTTGAAAGGCAGTCCGAGTCAAGGCATTTTGCTATGGGCTGATAGTGATATGTCATTAACAGGTTGGTGTGATTCTGATTGGGTGAGTTGTCCGTTGACTAGGCGCTCTATTACGGGATGACTAACTTTCCTAGGTTGGTCCCCCATTTCCTGGAAAACCAAGAAGCAACACACGGTTTTCAAATCATCTGCGGAAGTCGAATATCGCTCGATGGCAGCGATCACTTCGTAGTTGAAGTGGCTGAAAGCACTATTAGGCAGTCTTGTGGTGGATTATCCTCGTGATATGACTCTATTTTGGGATAGTAAGTCTGCACTACATATAGTTCAGAATCCTGTTTTCCATTAATGAACAAAACATATTGAGGTTGACTGTCACTATGTCCGTGATGTGATCTAGGAAGGTGTAATTACTATGAGTCATGTGTCTACAAACGAGCAGCTTGCCGACATTTTCACAAAAACACTAGGAAAACGCCAATTTGTATATTTACTCCGCAAGTTGGGCATTTGTGACTTGCATGCTCCAACTTGAGGGAGGTATTAGGATTGGATTAGTAAATACCATATTCGGCTATCGGCTACCATACCATCGGCTACCATATTCGACTGATAGCCGGTTGATTCCAATTCTTTGTTCACCGATGTTGGGCCCCCAAATTATATTGTTCACGCTCCAGTTAACAAGGTCTGAGCGTGCAGGGGAGTGTTAGGAATTCTACATTGGATATGAAATGAAAATATGAACTCTTTATATGAACTAACCCTACAAATTAACTTTTGAGTTGAGTTAAGTACAAATTAAATTATTTACACATTCATTTATTGGTTATAGCACTGGAAGCTAAAGCTCAAAAAAATATGCTATCTCACTCAACTGTGTTCACGTAGGCGTAGAAGACTAAAATACTATTCTTAGATTCGTTGAATTGTCAACCTCCTTAAATAGATCAGCTTGTGTTAGTAAATTTGTGGTCCCTTCTTTGCGAATCTTACTTACCAACTAACTCCATTAAAATATGTAGTTGTAAAATAAATAAACAATTTTAAAAAGTAAGTAATGTCAATTCAACCCAATTGATAATTGAATTCTTTGATGTTGACGTTTTTGTACGTGTTTATTTATTAATTTTATATGTCACGTTCCTGTAGGAGGAGACCCAAAGAGTTGACATGTTCTTTAACACCATATTTAATTATTTACAGAAAAAAGATTTAACTTTATTCATGTATCTTCTAAAATTGAGAAACTTTGTTATTCGTTGAACTTTTGATTCATTCATTTTCCGCCGTCAGTAAACTATTACGTATTTGTTCTTAATATTAACAAAGTTTCTGCATAAAATATGTGAACTATCTTAATTTCTTACAAAAAATGTTCAAATATACCTATCAACTTTTGTCCCTTAATATTAAACTCAATTTTGTAGAGTTGAGTTAATTACAAATTAAATTATTTACACATTCATTTATTGGTTATAGCACTGGAAGCTAAAGCTCGAAAAAGTTGAGGCTCTACTAGAAATTGATCAAAATGAGATTTTTTTCAAATGAAAGGGGTGATATCAGAACAAAAATTTAATAAAGGATAAAGAACAATACACGGGATTTAACTCTTTTCGCTTCTTTAAAATTGATTGACTTTTAAACGATAGTCATTTTATTATTTTATTTAAATATTTTAAAATTGTTTTTTGTTTAGAAGGTGGATAAGTAAAATTTGTACAGGATAATCTTTTTAGCCTTGACATGGCGAATGATGTATCATGACTCGGCGTTGAAATTTTAACCTTCTAAGGCATTTGTATTTTTGAACAATTCACACATAATTAATTTATTCTAATGTGATAATAATTTCTTTTATAAATTTATTATTATAATACTCCTAATAGGTAAAGTTTGTAAAATATATTTAAAATTGAAATCTTTACCTATTATATATGAATTACATATATATTATACATTCGCAGCTATTTTCAATTACAATTGGGTGAATGACAATTTAAATTTATTTTTCTTAAAAAAAACCCATAAGTATTCAGATACAATGCATTATCTTTTGATTGTCCTTCCTAGACACAAAAGTCACCATGTGAGCCTTTTCTTTTTTTTTTTTTTTTTTTTTTTTTTTTTTTTGATAATCCAGGTCTCGGGGTGGCCTTAGTACTTCCCATATCGCTAGTACCGCACAAATCTTGGTACTAGGCTCCTGGAGGTGATGGGACCGGTCCTTCAAGACCCCACCACCAGGTAAATCGCGGGATATGCACACATGGTCGGTGTCTGCTTGCGTCCAACGGATCAATGCTACAAGGTTGACCCCCCACAAGCCCCATCCCTAAATCTTGGCGAGACCGAACCCACACCGCAACATGCCCGCGCGGCTTTTAGCGCCCGCGCTTTACCACATGTATGTGCCCGGAGGACGATATCCTTAGGGGGAATCGAACTTGCGACCCTAAGGCCGCAAACTTGACTCCCACGCCAGCAAGTGACCCCTTTGGATAAAACTTTGAGGGTAAACTTTTATACTAGCCATCCCCACCGCATCACCGCGGCTCCACACACAAGAAACCCCACCCCCATCCCGGCCTACGGAGTGAGTACGCAAGGCTTGCAGGCGAACAGTGGAGGGATTTTTTATGAGGCTTGGCACTAGTCTCGCTGGTCATGGGAATCGAACTTGAGACCCAAGGCAACAATACTCTTAGTGTAATGACCACTTGGCCAAACACCTCGGATCCATGTGAGCCTTTTCTTGTCTCCCTTTGAATGAGTCAAGGCTTTAAGCAACTGGACACCATATGGAAAAAAATATGCCCGAAATGATGGGCAGAAGTCCCATCGGGTCGTTTGGTAATTTTGATAGTTTGTTAGAGTTATATAATTATTAGTAATATATAAATTAATTACAATTTATATGAGAAAATTTATGTATTATTTTATGCATGTATTAGTTATGCAGAGTTTTGTTATTTATGTATTAGTTATTTCAATTTTTGCCCTGAATAAAATAATATATAGATTCTCTCATAACTTATACATGTATTAGTTATGCAGGTTTCTAAATTGTAAATAAAATATTATACTAATTTTATACATGAATAACTCATCTCATAACTAGCTATCAAACACAATATTACTTATGCAAAATTTTAATACATGAATAACTTACTACTAACCGGCTACCAAACAACCCTTAGGGCCTGTTTGTCCATGAATAATTTTTTTTTCTCGAATTGTATTTAAGAATCACGTTTAGACATAAAATTGTTATAGTTTCTAAAATTCAAAAATATTCAAATACTTCATTTCACATTTTTCATTTTAAATTACTAACAAAAATTCATTATTTTTTTAAGTTGTATTCATGTTCAACTACAACTTCAATATTAGATACCATTATTCAACTGTTTTTCAATTACTATATTTTTTCCTTCAAATTTTACATTTTTATGTCGAAAACGCCCACTAAAACATCCCAAATGAGAAAAATAAAATTTCCTTTAATAACCCTGCCCATTTCCTACCAATGGTACATATATACATACACGCACGGTACGTACTGCACACGAAAAGCATTTCAGTACAGAATAAGCAGATAGCATGGAGGAATTCGAGCAGCAGAATTCCATTACAGCTTCACTTTCATCACTAAGGCTAAATTACGACGTGTTCCTGAGTTTCAGAGGCGAAGATACTCGAGAAAACATCACAGAAAACTTATACAATGCCTTGTACGCAGAAGGCATCCGAGTTTTCCGAGACACCGAAGGGATATCTCAGGGCGATGAGATCTCATCGGGTCTAATGGAAGCAATCAACGACTCTGCTGCTGTAATTGCTATTATTTCCCCTAATTACGCTTCCTCGAGATGGTGTCTCGAGGAATTAGCGACGATCTGTGAGTTAGGGAAACTCGTTTTGCCCGTATTCGACCGGGTTAACCCATCGGACGTGCGAAGGCAGTTAGGACCATTTTTCAGTCATTTTGAGAGTTTAGAAGGAAGGTTTGAAGTTGAAAAAGTTGTGAGGTGGAGAAATGCCATGAAAGAAGTTGGTGATAAATCTGGCTGGGTTTACAATAATGGGTAAAAATTCTCTCTCTCTAGCTATTTTGAATCAAATTACTAATTAAATAATAATAGACCTAATGAAGAAGCCCTAGAATATGATTATTATAGCTTATTTTGTTAAGCTTCCTAGATTTCTCGAATTTCAGCCCTAAGAAACCAAGTCCTCTAGATAGTGGAGGTGTCCCGATGGATAGTTTTTAATCTTTTTTTTTTTGAAATCTTATTTTGGAAAACTATTTAAACATATCATTGTTATAATTTTTCCGGAATTCAACTTGAACTCCAAGAAGTTGGTTTCGCAATTTTCACGCCAAATCACCAACACAAATTCAAAAATAACTCCAATTTGTATTTATGTTCAAACACAATTCCAGTTTTTCAGATACTATTTTCAACTTGAAAACAAATACTTATTTTTTTTTCAAATTTCATAATTTTTATATCCAAATGTCCACTTAATCTAACACATTAGTGACAGTTATTTGATCTCCTTATATAATCTTGGACAATTTTTAAAGTTGAATTGAATAATTCTAAGGCCTGGAGTTCGGAAAAATGTTTTGATAGAAAATGCTAAAATTCCCGCTGTTTGTTACGCAAAACAAAAATTAATCGCAGTACTAGTAAATTTCGACCACCGAATAATTAAACAAAAGAAATTACTAGAGCCGAATTTATCCTCTCTTGTTAATTAGTCGATGCTAGTTAATTTTATTTTTGTGATATATGGAATTATTTCTGTCGGAGAAAAGAAATACTCCTATAATGAATTAATCCCCGACTTGCTCAAACGTATTCATAATTTGTACAAGATCAACCATCAAAAGGGTTGCTACAAGACAGAGAACTCGGAAATTACTTACTTTGATTTATTATTTATCATAGAAGAAATTTTTGAACTTTAGCGTAAGGTTAGAAAATCGGTGGTTCTTCATTAATATAATCGGTCCTTTGTGATTCAAATTCATAACGTGTACTTAAACCCATAGATGATGCTTTTATCACTAGATCAAAGTTTTCGGAGCGGAAAATTTTTTCATGCTAAATTATGTGGTTCTTTTACATGTTAAATAAAATCTAAACAGTTTCAAATTTAAAAAGAAGAATTTTAATTTTCATAATCAATGGAAATGAATGCTACACCATACTCTACAAAAAATAATTTCAAAAGAGGGAGTCGCCGTGACAAGGCTCAGAGGATGCAAGTGTTAAAATTGTTTTAAATTAGCAATTAAATAAATATTTAAATTTGTCAATTAAAAATGACTGCTATAATTAAATTTATCAATTTAATAGTTTGTTTGGCCAAGCTTCTCAGAAGTTGAAAGTGTTTATTCATATTTTTTTTTTAAAATATTTATTTTAAAGAGTTGAGGTATTTGACCAAGTTTTTACCCATAAACACTTTTCGAACTGTGGTAAATCACAAAGTTTGCTATAAGTGTTTTCAAATTGATTAGTCAAACACTAATCGCTACTCTCTTTGGATGACCAGAATGTTATTGTTATTTTTTATCAAGTCAGAGTCCGCAAAGCGAAAGTAGTATGTTCCCATTATTAGAGTTTGAAGCTTCAAGAAAAAATTGAAAATGGATTTTGTTTATTTAATGTTTGTTAGAAGAAATTGGTGTTTGAGATTTGTTCACTGAATTTTAAGGAAGTTGCATCTCAAATTTGAGCTCATTTGATTGAGAATTGAATGAGATTAGATCAATTTTTTTGAGCTTCTTCTGGGAGAAGAAGATGAAATAGGAGCCGGGTCACAGAAAGGATTGGGTAATTTAATTTGATTTGATTTGAGGTTTTCCATCCAAATAGGGGTACATGTGTATGGCTGGCAATGGATCGGAGGTGGATAGGGTGGAGCTCAATCCGTCTCCACCCGCCAACTATCCATCCACCACCCGACCCATCCATCATCCACGGGTGAATCGGGTGCTTCGCGGATGAAAATTATAGTACAATCAGTTTGATACTTTTGGTTTATTTTTCAATTTTTATACTATCTTGCTTTACCATTATAATTTGATCTTGATCCCATGGTAATATTCCTCAACCTATTATATTACTAACAGTTATAGTCATATATACAATGATGTTCAACATAAAAAATGTCAATTATGTATAACGTAGTACAAAAATAACATTTTTGATACTAGGAATCATCGTTATTGTCATGTTGAAATTGAAAAAGAATTTCCATTCACTTTAGAAAAATAAAGACAACTATTGGAAATAAAACCAAGTACTAGTAACGACATGAGTCAGGGGTATGTTATCACTGAACTACACAAAAAATAACTATTTATAAACGGGTGGATGGATGGGTCGGGTGGTGGGTTGGATGTATGTCCACCCGAATCCGACCCGATCCGTCACCCGATTAAAATCCGTGTTTTGTCGGTTTTTCGTCCATATAATCGGGTCGGGTGGATGGATATCCATCGGGTTAGGATGAAATTGCCAGCCCTATACATGTGTAAACTTTATAGACGATGGGGTATATTTGTTCACAATTACTCATGAAAAATAAAATTGACTAATAAAATAAAAAGGGTATATTTGACCATTTCCCCCTACTATAATATACTACAGTAATCGTTGAAAGAAGCTTCCCTTAAAAGATATCAAAATTTATTTAATGGTATTTAGCTAATTACTTGAAAAATGCACTGTCCCCATGCATGGAACAATCTTAAACTTTTTCTACTTTACGAATAACATATTGTGTAAATCAGAATATTTAACTCAATAAATTAGTACTTAGTTTGAATCTTGAAGTTCTGCTCCCAAATGGGGTTCGATTATTTTATTTCCTTATTCAATAGGCACACTTTAAATAAGCAGCTTTGACTTGCTAGCATACATTATAGCTTAATTATCTCTTTCAATTGGTTGCTTGCTTTAAATTGATTTATTTTAGGGATAAACGCACTTTTGATTTCTTAGTTATTGGTATATTTTAATTTTGATCCATATAATATTTGACTAATTACATCTAATCTTCAATTAATGAAAATGTATGTTTTTTAGGCTCTTTATGGAGAAGATATGTGATATTTAGACTATTGTTAGAATTATGTTACCTTCAAATATGGAGTAATAATAAATTAAATTACATAACACATCGATAATTCATAATTTAACACGTAATAATTTGTTAAATTTGTGAAGAATTATAGTCCGCCGGATCAAAAGTGCACGTAACAATTAGATGAAGCTAAAATATGCTTAATTAAAATCATGAGAACCAAAATTATGATATTTGCGGGACAGGAATATCGCTGTGTCATGCTAAAAAAGAGTCTGTCATATGTACCTTGAAAATAGGGAATGTTTACCTCCTTTAGAAGAAGGTATTCGTTTAATTAACTGTTCTCAATCTATCATTACGTTGAACAGATTAATATGATAGAGTAATAATTATGTTCTTAAAAGTGAAAGATTACATAATGGAATTCTAAGCAACATTGGCTCTTGGAAAATAATGCTTCAACCATTCTATTTTATTTAACATTTTCTTTTTATTAAATATTTCAAAAAACTTGGCACCATTTTATCTTTAATGACTCTTTTGAAAATGTATGTCATGTTTAAGATTATAATATTTTAAGAATATTTTGATATGTTATAAATATTTATCTTATGTATCAAAATTATTTTTTCCTTTCTTAAATTCCGTATGCATTTCAACATTGCCATATAAAACGAAATTGAAGTGAGTAACATCAGTAACGGGTCTTAATAAAAGTTATACTTGGGAAGAAACTCAGGTCGAGTCATACACTGTTTATACATATTTTTGACACCTTCATATTTTATTAATGAAGTTGTTTGACATGAGCTGAGGGTTAATTGAAAATAGCATCTCTGCCCCACAAAGGTGGAGGTAAGGTCTGGGTACATTCTACCTTCCCAGATTTCATTTTGTGAAATTATACTAGGTATGTTATTATTGTTGTTGTTTGACTTATTAAAATAAGAGATAATATACTTGGGAAGCAAAAACATTGTATGAATTTGTTTGGCATATTTTATTAAGAAGATAACTTGTTTGAATTAAACAAGAGATACTTTATATGTGAAATTGTTTGACATATTAAAAAAGAGATTATACTGGAAAGGTAAAAACTGTAATGTCCCATTATTATGTTTTACGTCTCCATTTATGCTCTAAGCTTTAAAAAGAGGTGTTTGATTTGTTGAAAAGTGTGTAATACCTACATTTCATGTCTAAAAGGTTATATGGATTGGAAATGGAAACAAATAAGTTGAAGCGGTTTGGAATACACAACTCTTTGAAGCAAGATTTTGGCTTCCAAATTTCCCCCAAATCCTACTCCAATCATTAAGGTGAATATTATATACTCCTACTATATATGAGTTATTGCATGATCAATAACATGAATCTTAAACTAGAATCCAAAGTTTTACCTAAGAAGTAACTAGTAAGAACAAATTTCAAGAAGTTGGGGATTCACCCCATTGAGGTATGTTCTTCACTTGAGTATTGTTGATACTATCATAATTGGTTATGGGTAGATAGATTATGGTAGAATTGACCTATTGGTCGGAGGTTAGAGCCATGGTTCACTCAAGGTGGTTGGTGGTGATTTTGATTGATTTGAGGATGGACCCGAAATGTCTAATAGTGGTAGTAGATGGATATAGATAATGTAAATGAGTGGTGAACAATAGGTAAAAAGTTGGAAGAGACGAGATTCATCCTAGTTTTTCAATTGTATAGTTATAGGTATGTCTTGTACCAGTTGCTGCTATATGACCAGGAGGTCACGGATTCGAGCCGTGGAAACAACCTTCTACGTTAAGGCTGCGTATAATAGACCCTTGTGGTCCGATCTTCCTTGGATCCCATGCATAGCGGGTGCTTAGTGCACTGGGCTCCCCTTTCTTTTTTTATGGTTATGGGTACGCCTAAGGCTAAGTCCTAGTTGTCAATTTAATCATGTTGAGCATCTAATGACACAATTAGGCAACTTTATGAGTAGATTGACTATAGTGGGACGTTGTTGAACATGTAAGTTTGATTACACATGCTTAGGATCGAGGTAAGTGGATACGAGACCTACCTTTCTAGAAGTATTTTTCTAAAGAGCATGTTTTCCAACTGTTCGATAAATTTCATATATGGTGTTTTTTTAAAATTGTGGGCTTATGTTTGTGAGGGTGAGCGCTTGCAACTTTTTGTTGGTTACAAAGATGCAGGAAACGGAAATTACAAGTAATGGCTGTGTATTACAAGAACTGAAATTACAATTGAAGAATAAACTAAAATTACGAGAACTTGAAGAATAAACTGGAACAGTTTTTAGTATGCTGAGTCGAGTGTTTGCACTCTGTCTTTAAGACAATATTGCCCCGTATGTATCCTTTCAACGTCCTGGACAATTGTCTCCCAAGATAAAAGTATCAAATGAACAAATGAGCAAAGGAAACTCAAGTGTTACCGTGAAGAATTTTGAGTAATGAAATGATTCTGGAAGATAGTAGGAAGACTGATTTTGTTTCTGTTTATGTGTGTCTGCTTGTGTTTTTCGTGTAGCTCAACAATGGTGACAAAGGGTCCTTTATATAGTTGAAGGAGAGGCTTAACAACTGCCAACATAAGTGCCATTACTGGCCAAGTAATGACAATTATGGAGGTAGTAATTCATCAAAATAAATGGTGAATTTGATGTGCAACGGATGGCATTTAAGAATAATATCAGAAGAAGCACAACCCACAGCCCACAGCCTGTGAACCCGTGAACTCGAGAACCCGGACCAGCTAAACCCGGATGGGACGGGCGGGGGCGTGCGCGTGTGGGCTTTCCTCAAATCGAAGCACATCTAGATCCTCCCTCTTTTAAACACATGGGATACCCCTTGGGGTCCCAAACCCCAAGCCAACTTTGAGACTTATAAACAAAATAATTCTTTCTTCCTCCACCGATGAGGGAGAATTGATCTCAATACCTCACTTTTCCATGCTTCAAACACCTCACTTCGTGGACCAATATCTCTTTCATTTCTCAATCAAATTTGACGATCCTTAGCCCTACGGTCATCTACTTACTTAGTAGATTATGCATGTGTTAAGAACCGGATTCTCCAACATGCGGAACACTAGTGTTTAAGCCGTTAAAGTTGGTCGGACGCAACTCCCGCCAAAGGCAAATTTCCAACAAGTTTCACCATGTAAAATGATGTTCATGCATATGTTTTACAACTATAAACGCATGACCATGTTTTGGATACCCAAGTGTACTTGAACTATATTTTAATGATGAAAATGAATCATGATATGATCAGAAAGACCTTCTTGAATTCTTTTATGTTAATGTTTAAGCCTGAGGGTTGTATTTGGATATTCACGGTTGTAGTCAGGGACGGATCAAGAGCTTTAGGTACGGGTTCTCGGGACCCAATAGCTTTTGTTCATAGTATATGTATTAAAAGTTCTACTATTAAGAATTTATAAATGTTTGATTCTGAACCCAGTTATCATTGTAAGTTAATTAGAAATTACTGTAGGAACCCATAAACTTCAAATTATAAATCCACCTCTGATTGTAGTATTGGTAGTGTTGTTTAGAAACCACAGGTGTCGGTGCAGCATCATAATCTTAATCATGCTTATCTCTATCTACTAAATATCAATGTTGCATTTGGATTTCCTTTGAGTCTTGCTAGCATTTCTTATCTTACTCGTACGACATTACTGATAGACATAGTTCCCTACCGATAGGGGTGTTGATCGGCTGCCATGATGTACACGTGATGTAGACGTGTCTGTGTCTAGATGGAACCTTCTTAGTAATATTATGGCCTATGGCCTAAGCTTATGTTTTCAAAGAATGTGGTTAGTAAATATATGTAGAGAGTTCATATTGAATCATGTGAAAGACGGAAGTTTTATCGACATATATGTTCTCAAAAATATGTTCATTGAATTATGACATACTTAGAAGAGATTATATTTTACTATGATGCATGTCTTAAAAAATACTTGTCCCACCTGTTACAGGGAGGTCAGTGACACTTACTGGGTATGTATGAAATCAACCTCCACAGCCCACATATGTTGATATGATGGTTGTTGGGTTTAAATGATAGATTGAATGGAAAATAGAGGGAGTTCCCTCTTGCTCTATAAAATAATCATTTGTCCCACATCAGTAGTGGAAAGAAAAGTGGGAGTTGTCCCACATCGGTAGTGGAAAGAAAAGTTCTTCTACTTATAAGTAGAATTACTCCTTCTTGTCAGTAAAAGGGTTGAGGGGGCAAGGACCCCTCGCGCCGTCGTCGTCGTTGCTCGCTCGGCTCGGCTCGGCTCGGCTCGGCTTCGGCTTCGGCTTCGGCTTCGGCTTCGGCTTCGGCTTTGGCTTCGGCTTCGGCTTCGTTTTCTTTCCCACATTTAAATTTCCCACCAATTTTAGTGACTGTTCAGGAGGGTTGCAAACCTTCAGAAATTGTTTGATTCCTCAGAATTTTACTTACTAATTTTCTGAACTACAAAAATCTTCTTCTTCTTCTACACGAATAAATTCTGTGTGATATACTACTGTTGAGTGGTTCGCCGCTACCAGAGTTTGGAGTACTACTATTCTGATAAGATAATCGTTCTATCTTGGTAGGGGATATTCCATCAACCTCGAGTACTGTGAGGGGAATAATTTCCTTAAGGACACACTTTGAACTAAGTGGGCTCGATTATATTCTGAAAAATTATTCTTATTTTTTCAACACTGATTCGGTTTATTTTCAGTGTTTATTGTTTACTGCTTTTTTGGAATACAGATTAATAACAATCTTAAGGAAATTATATTTTTAGATTAATCTGTATTCTGTTTTGGAGACTAAAACCTGTGTGGTTTTCTACTCCGTATGAAATTTCATATTCTGACTTGAAGAAATAAAAATTTCATTGAACATTAAAATTAATACTTGTACAATGATTTGAAGAACATAAAAACTTCATCGTTCCTGTATTCTGGTTTGGAGATTAAAACTTGTGTAGTTTTCTACTCCATATGAATATTAGTATTCTGACTCGAAGATATAAAAACTTCGTTGGAAAACTAAAGTTTCATAATTATACTGCGATTTGAAGAAATAAAATCTTCATCGTTTAAGTCTGTGATTGAATTGCTATTCTGGTTTTATTAACTAAAACAGTTTGTTAATTTGACAGTGACAAACGAATAATGACAATTGAGACTGGAACTACCTCTCGCGAATACGCACCGGCGGTTACTCCTACAACCCGTACCGCTTGTGCCACCGTGAGAAACTGCGAAGTTCACCGGTGCCAACTTTAAAGGATGGCAGCAAAGAATGTTCTTTTGGCTTACCACCCTTGGTATACAAAAGTTCACCAATGAGGATCCTCCCGTGCCTGCCGCCGACATGCCTGACAACCAACAGTTCATGGTTACTGAGGCTTGGAAACAGGCTGATTTTTGTGCAAAGGCTACATTTTGAGTGCCTTAGAAGATGACTTGTACAACGTCTACAGTGCAGTAGAGACCTCCAAAGAACTATGGAGTGTACTTGAAAAGAAGTACAAAACTGAAGATGCTTGCTTGAAGAAGTTTGTGGTTGCCAAATTCCTAGACTACAAAATGGTAGATGGAAAAACCGTTGGAACCCAAGTTCAAGAGCTTCAACTTATCTTCCATGACCTTATTGCTGAAGGTATGGTAGTAAATGAAGCGTTCCAAGTGGCTGCAATGATTGAGAAGTTGCCGCCCTCATGGAAAGATTTCAAGAATTATCTTAAGCACAAAAGAAAGGAAATGAAGTTGGAAGATCTTGTGATTCGTCTCAAGATCGAGGAAGATAACAAAACCGCTGAGAAGAGGTACCGTAAGACTTCACCAATTGAAGGGGCAAACATCGTTGAAGATGCTGCTCTGAAAAAGAACAAGAAAAGGAAGAGGCCTTCTGGAAAGGAGAAGGATTCCAACAAGAAAAAGTTCAAGGGCAACTGCTTTAATTGTGGGAAAGCTGGCCACAAAGCCCCAGATTGTCGTCTCTGAAAAAGATCAAGGGAAAAGGACAAGCCAATAGGGTAGAAAAGAATGATGATATGGATGATCTGTGTGCAATGCTATCGGAGTGCAATTTGGTTGGAAACCCAAAGGAGTGGTGGCTTGATTCTGGTGCCACTCGACATGTTTGCGCTACAAAAGAAGCATTTGCAACCTATGCTCCCGCTGGACCCGAAGAGGTATTGTTTATGGGAAATACTGCAACGACCAAGGTTGAAGGATATAGGAAGATACTTCTGAAGATGACTTCCGGCAAGGTCCTGACTCTCAACAATGTTATGCACGTTCCAACAATTCGGAAGAATTTAGTTTCAGCCGGACTACTCGTCAAAAACGGGTTTAAATGTGTGTTGGTTAGTGAGAAAATTGTAATAAGTAAGAATGATTTGTTCATAGGAAAGGGCTACCTCACCGAGGGCCTTTTCAAACTCAATGTAATGGTTGTTGACGAGTATTAATAAGAATTCGCTTCGTCTTACTTATTGGAGTCAAATAATTTATGGCATGTTCGTTTAGGACATGTCAACTACAAAACCTTGCGAAGATTGATTAATTTAGAAGTATTGCCTAAATTCAAGTGTAATAAATCTAAATGTGAAATCTGTGTCGAATCTAAGTTTGTTAAACATCCATATAAGTCTATTGATAGGAATTCAAATCCTTTAGACTTAATTCACACAGATATATGTGATATGAAGTCAATACCATCTCGCGGTGGGAAAAAGTATTTTATAACTTTTATTGACGATTGCACTCGATATTGCTATGTGTATTTGCTTAATAGTAAGGATGAAGCAATTGATGCATTTAAGCAATACAAAAACGAAGTGGAAAATCAATTGAATAAAAAGATAAAAATGATTAGAAGTGATAGGGGTAGAGAGTACGAATCTCCTTTTGCAGAGATATGTTTAGAATATGGAATTATTCATCAAACTACTGCCCCTTACACACCACAATCAAATGGAATTGCGAAAAGGAAAAACCGAACATTAAAGGAAATGATGAATGCCTTACTAATAAGTTCCGTTTACCGCAAAGCTTGTGGGGGGAAGCTATCCTTACAGCTAATCGAATACTCAACAGGGTGCCCCACAGCAAAACACAATCTATTCCATATGAACTATGGAAAGGAAGAAAACCCAACTTGAAATATTTCAAAGTGTGGGGGTGTTTAGCAAAGGTCCAAGTTCCTCTGCCCAAAAGGGTAAAAATCAGACCAAAAACTGTGGATTGTGTTTTTATTGGTTATGCTACAAACAACAAAGCTTGTCGGTTTTTGGTTCACAAATCGGACAATCCCGAAATTCATGTTAATACGGTAATTGAATCAGATAATGCTGAATTCTTTGAAAATATTTATCCGTATAAAACTGAATGTGAGTCGTCAAGTGAAAGATCTAAACGACCGCGGGAAGAACCAAAGGAAAATAAACCAAGTAAAGCGGATGCAAGGCGTAGCAAACGTCAAACGACATCTACTTCCTTTGGACCAGATTTTGTGACATTCTTGCTTGAAAATGAGCCTCAAACATTTAAAGCAGCGATGTCTTCTTCTGATTCAACATTTTGGAAAGAGGCAGTCAATAGTGAGATTGAATCAATTTTGAACAACCATACATGGAAATTGGTTGATCTTCCTCCTGGAAATAAACCTTTAGGATCAATATGGATTTTTAAAAGGAAAATGAAAGTTGATGGCACTATTGACAAATATAAGGCAAGACTTGTGGTCAAAGGTTATAGACAAAAAGAAGGCCTTGATTACTTTGACACATACTCGCCGGTAACAAGAATAACATCTATTCGGGTATTAGTAGCACTGGCGGCCGTATATGGTCTTGAAATCCATCAAATGGATGTCAAGACAGCTTTCTTAAATGGAGAATTGGAGGAAGAAATTTACATGGAACAACCTGTGGGCTTTGTGGTTCCTGATAAAGAAAGGAAAGTGTGCAAACTTGTTAAGTCACTTTATGGACTTAAACAAGCACTCAAACAATGGCATGCAAAATTTGACCAAACAATGTTGGCAAATGGATTTAAGATTAATGAGTGTGACAAATGTGTTTACATTAAAAATACTCCAAATCATGAAGTCGTTGTTTGTTTATATGTTGATGACATGTTGATAATGAGTAGAGATATTACCGATATAAATGCTACGAAGCGTATCTTTGGCTAGCAAATTTGATATGAAAGACTTAGGAGTTGCTGATTTGATCTTAGGCATCAGAATTCATAAAACTCCACAAGGTCTAGCATTATCGCAGTCTCATTATATTGAAAGAGTACTTGACAAGTTTAAGTATTTAAATTTCAATGTTGTAAAGACTCCAATTGATGTAAGTTTTGCACTTCAAAAGAATAAAGGTGAAAGTGACTCACAATTGGACTATGCACGAGTTTTGGGAAGTTTGATGTATATTATGAATTGTACACGACCAGATATAGCATGTGCTATAAGCAAACTGAGTCGATTCACGAGTAATCCCAAGCAAACTCATTGGATGGCAATGAAACGAGTCTTGGGGTATTTAAAACACACACAAGACTATGCTTTGCATTATAACAAATATCCCGCCATGATTGAAGGATATAGTGATGCAAATTGGATCACCGGATCATTTGAAGTTAAATCCACGAGTGGTTATGTTTTCACAATTGGGGGTGGATCAGTGTCTTGGAAATCATCAAAACAGACATGCATCGCCCGCTCTACAATGGAATCTGAATTTATAGCTTTAGACAAGGCCGGTGAAGAAGCTGAATGGCTCCGGAATTTCTTAGAAGATATTCCATTCTGGCCCAAACCTTTGGCTCCTATATGTATACATTGTGACAGTCAAGCAGCAATAGGTAGGGCAGGGAGCGTAATGTACAACGGAAAATCTCGTCACATACGACGAATACACAATACCGTTAGACAACTCCTCTCTAGTGGCGTTATCACGATTGACTATGTAAAGTCAAGAGATAACGTGGCGGATCCGCTTACAAAAGGCTTATCTAGAGAGGGAGTTAGTAGATCATCAATGGGAATGGGGTTAAGGCCGAGGACAAGTCATCATGGCGGTAACTCTACCTAGCAGACTGGAGATCCCAAGAGCTAGGTTCAAGGAGATCAAACAAAGTTGTGACTGACGGTTCAACATTGTCAAATAAACTCAACCCATTCTCGGATGAAGACAATGTTCAGAAATAAGGATAAAACTTTATGGCTTGTTAATGAGTTAATAAAGCATTAAGGTTCTTTAATGATTATCTAAATCTGGCAGTGTATGACCAGATAATGTGGCAATAGGACCACATGTTTAGAAATCACCTATGTGAGTGTTAAGTGTAAGCCGCTTTAAAGGGGAATGACAAGAAAGGTCCATTCTCTACACACTCATGAAACCAGGAGGTGTTCATGGTGAAACGAACACAACCGTGAGAACCATAAACGGTTGAGGGTTGATTGTGTGACTTATGTTGTCTAGGTATACAACAAAGTTCGACGGTTCAAAGATATCAAATCTACCGATTGATAAAGTATATCCGATATAAGTTCACTACGAAAAGTTCAAAGGGAAACCTACTTATCCAGATGCAGTCAATTCTCGCTTATTTATCACACTTGTCCGCGCATTCCTTTATCTTATAGTCATTCCCCATTCATGTGGGGGATTGTTGGGTTTAAATGATAGATTGAATGGGAAATAAAGGGAGTTCCCTCTTGCTCTATAAAATAATCATTTGTCCCACATCGGTAGTGGAAAGAAAAGTGGGAGTTGTCCCACATCGGTAGTGGAAAGAAAAGTGGGAGTTGTCCCACATCGGTAGTGGAAAGAAAAGTTCTTCTACTTATAAGTAGAATTACTCCTTCTTGTCAGTAAAAGGGTTGAGGGGGAAAGGACCCCTCGCGCCGTCGTCGTCGCTCGCTCGGCTCGGCTCGGCTTCGGCTTCGGCTTCGGCTCGGCTCGGCTTCGGCTTCGGATTTGGATTTGGATTTGGATTTGGTCAAATGATATGATTGATTGATAATCTTTTTGGACCAAATTTTCTTTCCCACATTTAAATTTCCCACCAATTTTAGTGACTGTTCAGGAGAGTTGCAAACCTTCAGAAATTGTTTGATTCCTCAGAATTTTACTTACTAATTTTCTGAACTACAAAAATCTTTTTCTTCTTCTACACGAATAAATTCTGTGTGATATACTACTGTTGAGTGGTTCGCCGCTACCAGAGTTTGGAGTACTACTATTCTGGTAAGATAATCGTTCTATCCTGGGAGGGGATATTCCATCAACCTCGAGTACTGTGAGGGGAATAATTTCCTTAAGGACACACTTTGAACTAAGTGCCTCGATTATATTCTGAAAAATTATTCTTATTTTTTCAACATTGATTCGGTTTATTTTCGGTGTTTATTATTTACCGATTTTTTGGAATACGATTAATAACAATGGTTCCATAAAGAGCACATCCATGGTGACCGATATAGGGGATAAGGGTTCACTAGGCAGGGTGATGTTTCGAATGCCCGTCACAAATTTCCCCCTAGTTTGTGTCTTGACATCATCATTTTCGTTTACCTCTGAACTTTCTCTTATAATGATTTTTAGGAAATATACAAGACCACTTAAGTATACTTTATCTTAATTAATTTGCTCTTATTCTACAGTTATGAGTCGCAGTTGATTCGGTCTTTGGTGAAAAGAGTTTTGCATGAATTAAGCAATTCCCCAATGGTGTAGCTCCATTTGTTGTTGGAATTGATTACGATCTGAAAGAACTCATATGGAATGAGTCAAGCCTTTAAGCAACTGGACACCATATGGAATAAAAATATGCCCGAAATGATGGGCATAAGTCCCATCGGGTCGTTTGGTAGTTTGTTAAAGTTATATAATTATTAGTAATATATGGATTGGTTACGATTTATATGAGAAAATTTATGTATTATTTTATGCATGTATTAGTTATGCAGAGTTTTGTTATTCTATGTATTAGTTATTTCAATTTTTTCCCTGAATAAAATAATACATAGATTCTCTCATAACTTATACATGTATTAGTTATGCATGTTTCTAAATTGCAAACCAAACATTGTACTAATTTTATACATGAATAATTCATCTCATAACTAGCTATCAAACACAGTATTACTTATGCAAAATTTTAATACATGTATAACTTACTTCTAACCATCTACCAAACAACTCCTTAGGGCCTGTTTGTCCATGAATAATCAATGAAAGACAAGGAACATATTTGTACAGATTAAAAAAAGATTTCACTACTGTCACTAATCACCAAGAGGTTGAGCGTATCCAAAAAAGAAGTCGGAGATAACATACTTCTTAGAAGGCTTAGCCGCTTAGGTTCAATTTCAAAGAAATGCAATTTGAGGAAATATACAACCCCAAGTTACTGTTTCGTAACTGTTAGATGATATAAATCTCCCTTGGGAAGTCTTTCATTAATATCAAGGTATATATAGAGTACAATAAACATCCCTTATACAATAGGAATCCTAAGCCTATACAAAAGAGGAATCCTAGTCTTACCATAATTATATTTACACAATATATGGAAATATTCTAATTATGGGTAGGGAATATATTGTTTCCTATATTTACACGTTTACAAACTCCCTCAGTCGGAGCGGGAGGAGGCCGGACGCTGAGACTGGATCTGAAGTCAAGAAATAACTGTCTGGGAAGTCCTTTGGTAAATATGTCTGCATACTGATAGGATGATGGAACATGTAACACTCTGACATGGCCTAACACAACTTTCTCATGAACGAAGCGTAGGTCTATCTCAATATGCTTGGTTCGCTGATGTTGAACCGAATTATGAGAAAGATAGATGGAAGAGATGTTATCACAATACACAATAGATGCCTGACGCAAAGGGCACTGAAGTTCTAACAGTAAATTTCTGAGCCAACAAATCTCAGCTACTACATTTGCAACGCCTCTGTACTCGGCCTCGAATCGGAGCGAGATAGGGTAGCCTGTTGCTTGGCAGACCAAGAAATCAGATTATCCCCTAAGAATATACACAAAAGCCGGAGGTGGAGCGTCGCGTGTCCGGACACCCTGCCCAATCTGCATCCGTATATAAAAGCAACATGTCTGGTGCAGAGGGGTATAGGTGCAAACCATAATCAAGAGTGCCCTTAATGTATCGAATGATACGCTTAAGAGCAGTGAAATGAGACTCCCTAGGGCATGCATGAATAAGCAAACCTGTTGAACAACATAAGCTATGTCTGGCCTGGTGAATGTGAGATACTGAAGTGCACCTGCAAGGCTCCTATACAGAGTAGGATCAGAGACTGGAGCACCATCCATAGCACTGAGCTTAGATTTGGAATCAACTGGAGTAGGCACCTCTTTGCAGTTTGCCATCATAGCCCTATACACAATCTCTTCTGCATACTTACGCTGACACAAAAATATATGATTGGCAGACCTGGTCATTGATATCCCCAAAAAGTAATTCAGCTTCCCCAAATCAGTCATTGTAAATTCGGACTTGAGCAAGACAATAATCTCATTTTTTAATCCGCCGGAGGAGGCAGTAAGAACAATATCATCCACGTAATGTAATAAGTAAGCAGTTCTACTACCTCGATGAAAAGTGAAAAGTGATGTATCACTCTAGCTGCATACAAACCCAATCTGCAAGATATACCTGGTAAAGCGATCATACCACGCACGGAGGGCCTGCTTCAGGCCATATAGTGACTTACGGAGACGGCACACATAGTAAGGAACTGCTAGATGGGTGAACCCTGGTGGCTGATGCATGTAGAATGTCTCTCCCAGATCCCCATGTAAGAATGTCTCTCCCAGATCCCCATGTAAGAATGTATTCTTCACGTCAAGCTGATGGATCGGCCAGTGTTTGCCCATGGCTATGCTCAAAATTATACGAATGGTAGCCGGTTTGACAACTGGGCTGAAGGTCTCACCACAATCAATGCCCTCCTGCTGATTTGTGCCATTAGCCACAAGACGGGCCTTATACCTCTCAAGATCCCCATTGTCTCTGAACTTGTGATGAAATAGCCACATACAACGAATGACATTCACCCCCTCAGGTTTAGGTACTAGATCCCACGTGTGTTGTTTAGTTAAAGCATTGAATTCCTCATACATAGCCGCATTCCAATTAGGGTCTTGTTTGGCCAATTTTGGGTTCTTTGGAAGTGGAGAGATGGTTTGGGCAGACAAGTTGAAATGGACTTTGGGTTTGAAGATTCCATGCTTGGAATGAGTTTTCATTGGATGGGTAGGGACAGCGGGTGGCGGAGTGGTGTCTGAGATGGGGGGTAAATTTGGATAAGGAGAAGGTGGGGGCGAAGCCGTCGGAGGCGCCGCGGCTCCTGGATCGAGAGTCGCGGCGCTAGAAGGTTGATAGGCTTCTTTGAAGTTTGGGCGTCGCGGCGCTTTCGATGGTGTTTCAAAAGATTGCTCTCTGGAAATCAGGCGCCGCGGCGCCTCCTCTCGAGGCCGCGACTCTGACGACGGAACAGAGGATGTGAGTTGTTCGATTATGAGGGGAGAGATGGCAGACTCGTCAAGAAATGAGTAGTCCTATTTTTGGAATTTTTGAAGATTCAAAAACGGGAATGTGGTCTCGTCGAATTTGACATATATGTGGATCTGACAAGTCGATAAGTCATAGCATAGATAGCCCCTATGGTTCGGCGGGAATCCTCGAAAGACACATGGAGTGGACCTAGGAGCGAGCTTGTGAGGGGCGGTGGAGCTAAGGTTGGGATAGCACAGACAACCAAAAATCCGTAGATAATCATAAGATGGGATTCTATGGTAGAGGATTTTGGTAGGGGTCATACTGTGAAGAGTGCTAGTAGGGAGAATATTGAGAGTGTATTCTGACATTTTAGCAGCATAGACCCAGAAGGGTGGAGGAAGGGAGGCATGAATCAATAGGGTGAGAATTATATTGTTAATGGTGCGGATGATTCTTTCAGCTTTACCATTTTGTGGTGAGGTGTGAGGGCAGAAGAAGCGAAAGACCATGCGATTATTGGTACAAAAGCGGTGAAACATAGAGTTATTGAATTCACGACCATTATCGCACTGAAATAATTTTATGCCTTTTCCAAATTGTGTTTGAATGAACTTGCGAAACTCAAGAAATTTGACAAACACTTCCGATTTAAATTTAGGAGGGTATAACCAAACGTAGTGTGAAAAATCATCAAGCAACACAAGGTAGTATTTATTACCGAGAGAACTAGAGATAGGAGATGTCCATAAATCGGCATGTATGATATCAAAAGGAGCAAATGTAACACTAGTAGATGATTTAAACAGAAGACGAATATGTTTGCCTAAAGAGCAAGAAACACAATTTTGGGCAAGTTTCCCATTACAAGCAATGAAATTGTTGCTCTAAGAAAATTAAAAACTAGGGCTCCTGGATGACCAAGCCTATTATGCCAAGTTGAAGAAGAAACAGCCGCTAGAGTGACGGGAGAGCAAGATCGGGCAGCGGAGGTGGAAGTGAATGGATAGAGATCCCCCGTGCTATTGCATCTCGTAAGAGGTGTCCCCGTATGAAGATCCTTCACAGTAAAACCAAAAGGGTCAAAATCCACGGAGACAGAATTATTACGAGTAAATTGGCGGATAGATATGAGGTTCTTAATCATGTGTGGGGCATATAGGGTGTTTTTAAGAGAGAAGGGTGGATGAGGAGGTTGTGTGTATGAGGTACCATAACCCTTAACTGGAATGTGTTGTCCACTACCAACTGTAACATATTGAGGATGCTTTAACCGAAATAGTTTAGGAATAGTACCTGCAGACTGGGTGATGTGAGATGTGGCGCCTGAGTCTATGTACTAAGTATTATCAGGTTGTTTCATAGAGAGGGTGTTGAACGCCTGACCCAACTCAGTGGGTGTCATGCCGGAGGAGGGCTGCGGGACCTGACCTTGCATGAAGTGGGCATGTTGTGGGGCTGGAGCGGGGCCTAACAAACTGTGGTAAGAATACGGATTGTATAGCTGCTGGTACTGGAATGGACTTGGCGCCGCGACTCTGTACTAGGGTGCCGCGACGCTGTAGACGAACTGTTGAGGAGCCGCGGCCCGGTTATTCTGTGATCTCTGTTGCTGTTGCTGCTATTGGTTCTGTTGACCGCGACCCTTGCCACGACCACGGCCTCTCTACCGCCGCGGCCTTTTCCACCCTTGCTGCCGCAGCCCTGCCGCTGTTGGGAGTTGTCTGGTGGCCTCTGATCTTGGGGTTGCGTGTTGACAGCTAACACCTGCTGGGCGTGCTCATCCTGCTTAGCACGACGGGTTTCTTCGAGCAACAATTATGAGCGAGCTTTGTTAAAACTCGATAGCGGATCTGCCTGTTGAAAAATGGTGGCCAAAGTATCATATTCGCCCTTAATAAGGCCAGAAATCATTTGTAGCACCATTTTATCGTCAGTGACAGGCGTGCCGATGTTGGAGAGTTGATCCGCTAGAAGTTTAAGCTGCCTGCAGTACTCAGAGACATTGGAGAAGTTTTCAAGACGTGTTTTGTTGAACTGTTCTTCCAAATACACGGCACAAGTGTGCTTGTTGTCCTGAAAAATTTCCTCCAAACGATTCCACAAGTCAAAGGCTGTGGAGTCAGATTTCATGATAGTAAGGAGCAAATCCTTAGAGATACTACCACATATCCATTGTTTTACGCCGGCGTCGAGACGATGCCAGATAGAATCATCAACCTCCGTAGGGCGCGGAATAGTGTCATCAATATGGTCAAGCACGTTATAGAGACATGCATGATTGCGAAAAAGTTCAACCCAGGGAGAATACTGGTTGTTTTCTTGATCAAGAATAATGGGAATATGGTTCTTGATGTTGGAAACGATGGGGGGCGGGATGAAACGGGGGTGATGACTTTGTGGTGGGATTTGTGGAGGTAGAGGCGTCAGAAAGTGTGGAAGAATCAGGGATAGCCATTTAGAGAAGAGAAGAAAGGAAGAACAAAACCCAAAAAACAAGAAGAAAATCCGGGAGGGCCGCGACGTAGGAGAGGCAGCCGGCGGCTGTGGAGGAGAAAGGTTTTTAGGGATTTGTTTATTTGGTTCTTGATACCATGTTAGATGATATTAATCTCCCTTGGGGAGTCTTTCATTAATATCAAGGTATATATAGAGTACAATATGCATCTCTTATACAATAGGAATCATAAGCTTATACAAAAGAGGAATCCTAGTCTTACCATAATTATATTTACACAATATATGGAAATATTCTAATTATGGGTAGGAAATATATTATTTCCTATATTTACACGTTTACAGTAACGATAGTAAGTCAAGTGGTTAAGTAATTAAATTTGAGCCTTTGAATGATTTAGTGGACATGTGTCATCCATCTAAACCTATAATGGATGAACTGGAGGCGATTGTTACTGGAGAGGAGCCTCGTCCTAAATTCCTAAAAACTAATCCAATTTCTTGACGTACATATATAGTTTATTTGTAAAGATGCACGCATACATGGTTTTTTGTAAAATCTCCAACATTATGTGCAACATGGAATTAGTGTGTACATCTTCAACTTAAATATATATTGGTGGAATTTTTTCCAAATGGTTCTCATATGTGCCTCTGTAATTTGTATTCATTTAGTACTCATGATTGATAGAATTCATGAAAGTTTTTTATTCATAACATGAATTCTTTCAAAGCAATAACAAGATAATAGAATAATACTATCCTTGAGAGCTAAAAGTGCAAGTAAAAGAAAAGCAAGTAAAGCCCTTTATATAGGGTATATTACGTGAGATACATATGTGTTTTTTCAATGTGGGACAAAATCAATGTGGGAAAGAGTTAATGCTAATATCCCCTCTCAAACTCGTGATGGTGTAGACAGAAGCATCGAGAGTTTGCCAAGAAAGAACCAGTGACGCTTTAAGGTATGCGCCTTTGTGAAGAAATCTGCAAGTTGCATCGAAGATGAGACAAATGGCAAGGATAGAGTTCCATGCTGAAGATGATATCGAATAATATGACAATCAATCTCAATATGCTTGGTACGTTCATGAAAGAATGTGTTGTGCGCAATCTGAATAGAACTCTTATTATCACAGTACATCAGTGTTGGTAAGGAAAGAGAGGCACCCATATCAACAAATAACCGACGTAACCATACAATCTCACACGTAGTAGAAGCCATAGCACGATACTCTGCCTCAGTTGAAGAGCGAAAAATCACATCCTATTTCTTACTTTTTCATGAGATGAGTGAATCTCCTAAAAATACATAATAACCAGTAGTTGATTTCCGATCAGTTAGGTCACCAGCCCGATCTGCATAAAAAATGCACGAAGCTCCAAGAATGAGGTCGATGGAAATAAGAGACTCTGATAAATCGTTCCTCGAAGATAGCGAAGAACACACATAACTGCAGCCCAATGTACAGATGTAGGAGAGCAAACAAACTGACTGACAATGTGAACAACATATGCAATGTCAGGGCGAGTAATGGTGAGGTACACCAGACTCCCTACAACTGAACGATATAAAGTGGGATCAGGAAGAAGATCCCCGTCAGTAGGTGTATATCGAACATTAACCTCAAGAGGAGAGTCAACTATATGAGTATCTGTGAGACGGACCCGCTCAAGAATATCTGCAGTGTACTTAGACTGAGAGAGAAGATATCCCTTCTCAAAATAAGCTACCTCAATGCCTAAAATGTAACGTAGATAACCTAAATCTTTCATCTCAAAACGGAGAGACAAAGTAGATTTTAGGTTTTCAATACCATAAATATCATCACATGTAATGATCATGTCGTCAACATACAACAAAAGCAAAATACAACCTGCAGGGGATGATTTAACAAATAACGCCGAATTATGAAAGCTGGAAATAAACCCAAGAGATGATACTACAATGGAGAACTTGTCGAACCAAGCTCTTGGAGCTTATTTGAGACCATATAGAGCTTTCTTAATCCTGCACACATGTCCTGGACTATGTGAAACACCAGATGGAGGGACCATATAGACTTCTTCTTGAAGATCCCCATTCAAAAAAGCATTTTTAACATTCATTTATGAAATATGCCAATGACGAACAGAGGCCACTATAATAAGAACCCGAACAGATGTCATCTTTGCAACAGGTGCAAAAGTCTCTTCATAATCCATACCATATTCTTGAGCAAAACCATTTGCAACCAAACGAGCTTTATATCGCTCAATAGAACCATCAGACTTGGGCTTAATCTTGTACACCCATCGAGAACCAATAGTTTTCTTATCAGTCGGTAGAGAAACTAAATCCCAAGTATCAGTTTTGTTCAAAGCAGTCAATTCCTCATTCATAGCCTCTTGCCAAAGAGGATCACGAGCTGCCTCAGAGTAGGAGGTAGTCTCATAGAAGGAATTAATAGAAACTAGAAAGGAAGCGAATGATAAAGCATAGCAAGAATAATCAAAATCGGATACCTAAGTAGATCGTAGAGTGCGTTTAGGATAGCGAGGTGGATCTGGATCTGCAACCACAAGAGATTCTGAAATAGACGTAGGAGGGGGTTGAGTATCAATATCATGGGACCTTCCAGAAGACTGAGAAGGAACATATGATATAGATATAGAATCAGATGGGCAATCAACATCAAAGGGATCAATATCAATAAGGTCAAATTTTGTCATGCCATGTGAGGTAGGTAGGATGGAAAAGAAAGGAAGATGCTCAATAAAGGAAATATTACGAGAAAGATACAATTTTTCCAGAAACTGGATCATGACAACGATAACCTTTCTACCCAACCCAATATCCAAGAAAAACACAAATGGCGACACGAGAAGATAACTTAGTACGCTCTGCATATGGACGTAGAACAAAACATGTAGAACCAAAAACTCTCAAATGAGAATATAGTGGGGTGTGACCAAATAGTCTAGCATACGGAGAAATCCCAGAATTATGAGAGGTATGGATCCTATTAATAAGATAAATAGATGTAAGGACAGCTTCTCCCCAAAATTCACTAGGTACACTAGCGGAAAAAAGCATGGATCTAGCGGTCTCAACAATATGCCTTTGCTTTCTCTCGGTTACCCCATTTTGTTGTGGTGTATCAGTACAAGAGGACTGATGTATTGTACCATCAGCTTTGAAAATACCAGAAAGATCCCCACTAGTATATTCACCTCTTAAATCAGCCCGAAAACATTTAATACTGACAGAATATTGAATTTTCACATAGGCTTGAAACTCGGCATAAGTATGAACAAAATCAGAACGTCTTTTCAACAAATAAACCCAACAATGACAAGTATAATCATCAATAAATGAAACATAATATCTGGAGCATCCCTTAGTAGAGATAGGTGTTGGCCCCTAAACATCTGAATGAACTAGATCAAATGGTGCAGAAGAAGTAGAAGTACTAAGATTATAAGGCAAAGTAGAAAAATTTTCAAGTTTACATCCACTACAATCAGAAATATCATCGGATTGTAAATAACCAAGAACACCCATATTACACATAAAACGCATGCGAGAGCCTGATACATGACCAAGTTTAGAGTGCCACAAATAAAACTTCGAAGAGGAAGGTGTTAAATGAAAATAAGACAGATTAACAAGCATAGTTGTTGCATGAGTAGAAAGATGCAGCTCATCCAAAACATAGAGATCTCTCCCATTCTACGCCCTGTCCCAATCATTCTCTTGGATTTTATATCCTACACATAACAAGAATTAGAGAAAAGTCTAATAAAACATCCAGGGTCACATATTTGACCAGCAGAAGCAAGATTAATATGTAATTTTGGAATGCAATAAACATCAGGTAATGATATAGTGGATGTATGAATGGTGCCAATGCCTATCAATGTCATATGTGTGCCATCAGCAGTCACAACAGAAGTGGAAGGGGGGTTCAGAAGACATAGATACAAAGACGGAAGAATCAGGAGACATATGATTTCCAGCTCCAGAGTCCAAGATCCAAGAAGACGAAATGATACCTGAATCAATAGCTGGTGATGAGCCGGGAGGAGCAGAAAGAGCATAAGACTGAGAATTCTTTTGAAACTGTTGGATGGCGAGGAACTTCTGAAATTGGTCAACTACAGAATCAGTATTGTGACTCACAGAGGCTCCTGAAGATGGGTGATCAAGAGAGGGCACAAAGGCAGCTTGAGTCGGTGGATACGAGTTCTGGAATTGACCCCCAGAATATGGCTTCTGTTGACAAGGCTTCTGTCCTTGTCCCGAATGTGGAGGCTTAGAACCTGACATTTTCCATAGCTCGGGACATTAATTCTTCCAGTGTCCTGGTTTCTTGCAATAATTACAATTATCCATGATAGATGTTCTATACTGGTGTGTAGGGGTTGCAAAGATCGGTGCAGACGAAGGAGCTGCCAATACGGAAGTAGAAGCCTTATGTACCCCCTTTAGAGTCTTCAAACATGTTTCTTCAGCCATAAGTTCATTTATCGTATCTTCAACAGATGGTAAGGGTTTGCGGTGCAACAAGCCTAAACGACAATTCTCAAATTCTGACCGAAGACCCATCAATAGCTGAACAAGACAGTCTTCATCTCTGCATTTAATATAAGCATCTTATGCTTGTAATTCAGTAGATTCGATCATAGATAACTGATCCCACAAAGTGGTCATTGCACAGAAATAATCATGAATGCTCAAGTCATTCTGTACTAGTGCACGAATTTCAGATTGCAACTGATATTTAATAGCAAAATTATTCTGCACAAACAATCTTGACAGATAATCCCAAATCTCTTTAACAGTTTTGAACTTAGCCAATTGAACACCAATTATTTGTTCAACGGACTTATTAATCCAAGTAATAAACTTTGAATTATTGGTCTCCCAAGTCCTAAATAATTCATCAAATTTTTCATTTCCAACTTTACGGCATTTGGCTTTTCCAGACATATAATCCTAAAGCTCATTTCCCTTCAAAAAATTTACCACGACATAGCTCCAATAGAAATAATTTTTTCCATCTAACCAAACACCAATAGTTTGCAAAGAATCATCACATCCAGCCATTATGAATTTTAAACAGAAAAATCCCAAATAACAAGCAACAATCCCAAATAATAAGCAACAAAATAATAAAGAGTAGATCTCACCAATCAGATGCAGAAGCCAATAAGACGAAACCCAGATGCGGAAGCCAAGATCAGAACGAGCACGAGCAGCCAAAACAAGCCAAAACAAGCATGAGCAGCCAAAACAAGCCAAAACAATTTAACTGATACCAGAGGCGTGCTGCATGCGAACCCCCAACTAACTCACCGCGAAGTTGGATCCGCGATCGAGCTAAAAATATTAACTTGCGCTTTTGGCTCTGATACCATGATAGAATTCATGAAAGTCTTTTATTCATAACATGAATTCTTACAAAGCAATAACAAGATAATAGAATAATACTATTCTTGAGAGCTAAAAGTGCAAGTAAAAGAAAAACAAGTAAAGCCCTTTATATAGGGTTCATCACATAAGATACAAATGTGTTTTTCCAATGTGGAAAAGAGTTAATGCTAATAATGATAATCACTTAATTCTTATCATGTCACTTGCTATTTTTAAAATTCATTTTTAAATAGTCCATTTGTTACTATGATATTGAGGTAATTAAAATTAGGAAATTTGATAACGCGACTTGTGACCATTAAATAATCAATGTTGACGGTTGATTATTGAGGATATCACAATAATGACATGAGAATTAAGGACAATATTACACGTTACAAAAGTTATGGTTCGTGTTAGCAAAAAAATCATGGTCTCCATTGAGTATGGAAATAAAGTATCACAGTAGATGTTGATAAGAGAATAAAGTAGATAGATTACCTATACCGTGTATAGATCTATACTCTTAATTACTTTGGGTTGAATCAACCCAACAACTAATATCAAAGGTGATGATTCAACGAGACGTGTATGGAGATGACAAAGTATTGTCATGAGGCTTGGCTTACAACCTTTTCCCGTCTTCATACCAATTTACTATCTTTACCTATAGTTAAGAGATACGTATATTGTGGTCATAAGATACTCTGATGATATGGGTGGGTAACACACAATGATCAATCTTCAAATAAGCTTAAGAATTATATTGGGAGTTGATGAGAAAAAAAAGTTACATAAAAGGTCTAGTGTTACGGCCCACACATCTAGTCTGCAGCCGATGTAGCCCATTGTATCATTGGCGTATAGATAATATATTTGTTCTTTATAGTTGTGTTGGAAATTTGCCTTTGGTGGGGAGGTTGCGTCCACCCATATTTAATGACTTAAACGCTGGGGTTCCGCATGTTGGAGGCTTTGTCTTTTCACACGTGCATAATCTACTAAGTGAGTAGATGACCGTAGGGCCAAGGATCGTCAAATTTCGTTAAAAATGAAAGAGATATTGGTCCACGAAGTAAGGTTGTTTGAGATATGGAAATATGGTGTGGGACAAATCTACCACATTGGTGGGAAAAGGAAGAATTATTCTCTTTATAAGCCTAAAAATGAATAAGGGTTTGGGGACCCCAAGGGGTAACCCATGTGTTTGAAGGAGGGAGGACCTATGTGTGCTTGGATTCGAGGCTAGCCCCACACGCGCGCCGCCGCCGCCCGCCCATCCCGTCTGGTCCGGGCTCTGGTCATGAGTCGTGGGCTTCTGGGCTTCTTCTGACATTATCTGACATTAAAAAATAATATATATAAACACTTTAATAATTGAACAAGATAGTGTAATAAAAACATTCCAATGCTGTTTTTGTGTCTCTTATATTATTTAATAGAAATATGATTTTTTTTGTAATACAATTTCAAAATTGCAACTTTGTGGTGTTGTTCAAAAGTTGCAAATGACATAGTAAAATTGCAATTAAAAAAAATTACATATTCAACCATACTCTTTCGAATTTCCTCACAATGTCTTGAGGGAATTGGAATTTGTTTGTCAAATTTTTCTACGTCGCTTCCTGCTCCCTCGGACAAGATTTCGTTGTAGTTGTTGTCTTCTTCTTCGTTGGTCTCCGGTTGGCCGCACCTTCTACTCTCCGCACGAATCCAGTCTCTGAATAGAACTGCAATCTCCAATGTGTCTCCCGCCAATGAATGTTTGTGCTCTCCAATTTGAAATCTTCCCGTGGAAAAGGCGCTTTCAGAAGCTGTTGATGACGCTTGAATGTTTAACACATCTCGAGCTATCTTTGTTAGCGTCGAAAATGTCTTCTCATTCTCCCTCCAGTATTTCAGCAAGTCTTCTAGTCCTTCATCATTGGCAATTAATTTGTACGATACAATAACCTGCAAAACATAAACATCAAATTCGCTAACTTGTGAAGAAGTTGAACCACTACACATTTTATTTCTAAAGCCTTGAATACTAGCAGCAGAAATCACATGTTTTTTATAAGGTTACAGCAAAGTAGTAGAAGATGGTACAGAAGCCGGATTGTTGACACCCAATTTTGTCCCATCTTTTATGATTTTATTCGTAATTTTTAATATTTTGACACTTTTAAAATATAGGCATATATGTGTATATCCTCGTATTATTATTATTATTCGCATATTTTATATCATTTGCATTTTTATAATAATCATAAGTTATCCGAAAATTCTATGTTATTTTATTCTCGCAAAATGACATCGCATTTCTTTAAGCATTAAACATTTCGCAAATATTATATTTTTATTATTATCACATCGGTATGTTATTTTAAATAATTCACATCTTTTACAAAAAATATATTTTAATGTTAAACTCCTTTTTATTTTAACCAACTCCCCATTTTTCATTTCCCAACCCAAAACAATTTCTACCCAAACTAATTTCATTCCCCACAAACCAAATCGGCCCAATACCCAAATCCATTCCCCTCTATTTCCCAAAATCGAAGACCAACCGTCCATTCCCAATACCCAAATTCACTCCTCTCTATTTCCCTTATCTCCCAAGCCCAACCGGCCACCCTCTACCAAGCCCAATCCCCAAATTAAATTCCCACAAGCCCAATCCCAAAATAAATTCCCCAAACCCAATACCCGTCGGCCCAGATCCAACTCACCTGACCCGACCGACCCGACCCATAACCCATAACCCATTCCCCCTTCTTTTAATCCCCAAACCAAATCAAAAAAAAAAAACAACCCCAAAACTAAAAACCTAAACCCTAACACCCCTAACCTTCCTCTCAAGCCGCCGACCCCACACCCCCATACCGGCGACCCCACGTCGCCGGTCACCTCGCCCCTGACACCACCAACCCCCCTCTGTTACGCCGACACCCACAAAATCCGCGACCCATACCCACAAAATCCGTAATTGTTAGCTCCTTTATTTTGAATTTCAAATTCGTTCTTGGGGGGGGGGGGGGGGAATCCACCTATAAATACCCCATGTTGTTCTTCATTTTTGGGAGGAGATTTTCGGGAGATTTTTCGGGAGAAAGAATAGATTTTGGAGGATTTTTCGGAAGATTATTCCATATATACATAAATATTTTGTTGTGTTCTTGATTATAAGCATTTGCCTTCCTTGTTATTCAAGAATCAAATCCGAAAAGGTTTGTTCTCCCCTTTTGATTCTCTGATTTTCTTCATTGATTTCGGGTCGGGTCGACCCGATTTGATTATTATTTTCAGAATTCTTGCATTTTTATGTTTCTATATGTTGGTTATCTGAATTTGGTGGATATTTGATTTCGGGTTGAGTTTCCGATTCGGATCGGGTTACTAACCCGGGTCGGGTCGACCCGGTTTGGGTAACATTTTCAGAATTCTTGCATTTCATATTTATGTATGTTGGTTATTTGAATTTGGTGTTAAAATCTGATTCGGGTTTGGACCACTGATTCGGGTCGGGTCACTGACCCGGGTCGGGTCGACCTGGTTTGGGTAACATTTTCAGAATTCTTGCATTTCATATTTATGTATGTTGGTTATCTGAATTTGGTGTTAAAATCTGATTCGGGTTTGGACCACTGATTCGGGTTGGGTCACTGACCCGGGTCGGGTCGACCCGGTTTGATTATTATTTTCAGAATTATTGCATTTTCATATTTCTGTATGTTGGTTATCTGAATTTGGTGAATATTTGATTTCGGGTTGAGTTTCCGATTCGGGTCGGATTCTTGACCCGGGTCGGGTCGACCCGGTTTGGGTAACATTTTCAGAATTCTTGCATTTCATATTTTTGTATGTTGGTTATCTGAATTTGGTGAATATTTGATTTCGGGTTGAGTTTTCGATTCGGGTCGGGTCGACCCGGTTCGAGTAACATTTTCAGAATTCTGGCATTTTCATATTTATGTATGTTGGTTATCTGAATTTGGTGTTAAAATCGATTCGGGTTTGGATCATCGATTCGGGTCGGGTCAACGGACCGGGTCGGGTCGACCCGATTTGAATATTTCCGAATTCTTGCATTTCATATTCTTGTTGTTGGTTATCTGAAACCGGTACCGAAATCGATTTCGGGTTTGAATCACTTGATCCGGGTCGGGTCGACCCGATTTGGATATTTCCGAATTTCGAACTCGGGTCGGATACTTTAAATTGCTCACTGCTCGTTCCTTTGGCATTGTTCTACTGTTTTATTAATATCGCATTAAGGCCGATGGAATTGAATTCGAGGCCGCACTTTTCTTTCGTTTCGCTTCTCTGTTTTTTAATTTAACTGTTTAAAACATCCGTGCGACGAATATCTTATTGTTTTATTAAGTTTACTGTTTTAAATTTCTTGCGACGGATATCATTGTTTTACTGTTTCGAACAAATACCGCGTCTGTTTCGGGCAATTGTTTTCTGTTTCGCCATTCTTGCTCGGATTCAAATTATTGTTTTACTGTTTTTTTTACCGTTTTACTGTTTTTAAACTAAACACCACGTCTTTTCCGAAATTATTTTCTGCCACTTCTTGTTTTACCGTTTCTTCGCTGCTGTTTCTTGTTTCATTTTAAATTTTACTTGATTTGAACACGATACTACACTGGCCGATGAAAAATATCCGTCGATTTTGAGGCCTCCACAGTTGCAAAGACGGAAATATAACTTCTGGGCAATGATGAAGACTTAAACCTTTTTATCCGAGATCAACATGTTTAGTAGGCAAGGTGACTAAAATAACCAACAAGTTATATATTCGCAGCCACGACGTGATTATAGTGATCTTTTCTATTTCACCCGAGAGACCAACACGTTTAGTAGGCGAGGCAATCAAAATAAACCACGTTAGTCATATGTTTGCAGCCACGACGTGATTGGAATGGTCTTTTCAAAATTTAAGTCTGAGCCCTCCGTGATCAAAACATTCATTGTTTTGAATACGGATATGAAGTTATTTGTATTTAACTATTTTTAACCGTTTGTTCTTGACAGCTTGCAGAGATTAAAGTAAATAAAGTCAAATATTTCTCGGAGTTTATTTATTTTGTTTCTTTCTTTAATTCCGTTTTATCCCGCTTTGTATTGTAATATTATTTATCGCACTTATGTAATTGTTGAAATACTTAGAATAGGCAAACTTAGGATTAATTCATAGGGTAGTTTAAGATTTGAAACCCGTCGCTAGCTTATTTATTTGTAGGCTCGGTTAAATTCAAACTTAGAAATCCTTCGCTAGTTTATTTATTGTAGGCTCGTCACGTGTATTCAAGATTTTAAAACAACTTTTGTCATCTTTTATTTGCTTTATTAATCATACCGAATAAGCTTATCTTTTGTCAATTTACAATTCATTGATTCCCAAAATTTTACTTCTTTGGCATTTTAAATAATTCTGTTTCTACTCTCAATTGTCAAATACATATTTTTTCAACTCTACATGTGTTTCTCTTTTACCATACAAATGCATATTTTGAAAAAAATCTCTACATTTATCTTTCTTTTAAAAATGCATCATTTACTAATTATTCGCAAACATCTTTAAAAATTGTTATACTTGTAAAAAACATATATTTTTCTAGTAATAATTAACCTGAGTTTGACCGGATAACCGCAAGTTAGCGGATCTTAAAGGATGCCTAACCCCTTCCCTTTAGGATAATAAAGAACCCTTACCTAGAATCTCACTAGTTTCGCAGACCTTAAAAACGGAGTTTACATTGCAGCATTTAGTTTAATATTTAGGTGTCCTAATTCACCGTAAAAAATAATTAGGTGGCGACTCCTCAACCCTTTTACCCAGGAATCACCCGGACACGTCTGTACTCCGCTTCGACCCGAGCGGGTCAAAAACGGGCGCGACACGGATGATTATTTGCACTTTGTTGTTGGTAATACATATATTTTTTTTTTGCATTCGGTGTGTATGCTAGACGTAATTGCTTCTTTAGTTGGTATGTCAGTTGGTTCTTCAGTTGGGTCTGTTGGAAGTACTTCTACACAATCATAAATCGTTTCTACAAGTGTTCTACAACCGTCTACTTTAATAGTTGGATTTAATATAGCACAACAATATAAATAGTGGGGATAGGAAAAAATCTATTTTTTAATTTTTTAAATACATTTTTGCATAAACCAATTTTGATCTATCCAATGGCATATTACCGTTAAATAATCATTACAGTTAGTACTACGGCCTATGTCAGAAGTTATAGCCACTTTGACATTAAAATGATACAATGCATAACATAAATATTGTTGATATTCACTTGCAAATTTAAAAATATCCCTTCTAACAGTTGATCTAGGAAAATCATTAAAAGCAGAATTATATGTTTCTCGTATGTAATGAATAAAACCAGGAGAGGAAGGAAATAAAAAAAAGGTAAACCCTCCACCGCCATTAATTTTGCCATATTTTCCCTATCTTTATTTTTATCATATTTAGGACCAAAAATTCCCCCGTCGTCGGGTTAATTTGACCATGTACTAGGTCGGGGAAACTATGGGAACCTTGTCCAGACTCAGATAGCATTAGAACACCCGATTTTTTAGCCAGGTATTGATTCCACCTAGTTGTGTGCTCGCCTTGTACATGTCTCAGTAAACCTCCGTCCCACCTTGACTTTTTATGGTTTTCAATTTATAAATATTTTTACAAATTTTATATCTAGCTTGTTGATTCTATTTGGTCTCTATCAAAAAAATGTCATGCATCTGATTTTTATTTTCATTTTCATTTTGTGGGGCCTCAATTCATATTAGGGGAATATGAGGCACTTAAAGTTACAGTTTCAGGCTGAGACTCAGACTGAGCCTGAGGTTGAGGTGCACTAGTGGGTGTGTCATATATATTATCATCTAAATTAAAGTCTAGTTCATCTACTTCATCATCTAATGGTATATCATTAAATAAAGAAGTTTCATCAATATGACTGAAATCAATCAAATCATCGGGACTAGGAATAGGATTACAAGAAGAAGTACTTTACCCTTGTTACCCCTACTAGAAGAAGCACTCTTACCCCTAATCATACGTTTCAATCCTTCCATTATAATTATGCAAATAAATAATTAAAGTAAATGAAATGAAATTAAGTAACAATAACAATTTAAAGAAGGAACGAAGATACCAAACGCCGACGTAACGTGGACGTGTAATCGAGGTTGAAAATTAAAACTTTGCTCGATGGATGATCCTCAGGATAGTTGCCAACTTCACTCCCAATTTTTTAACTTAGATATAATATTTAATAGTAGGAAGATTTGTAGAATTGTAGAGAGATAAATTGAGAGATTAGAGAGATGGTAGGAAGACTTGTGAGAAAAATGAGTTAATTTATAGTTGAGAAATAGGGTAAAAGTATAAATATATTAACTTAGGAGTTAAAATAAATATTAAGGGGGTAGAGGGGGTTTATGGGGTGGGGGTAGGGAAGGTAATTGGTCAGGGCGGGTGCGGGTACCCCCTCCCCCGCACCCGTACCCGCCAAAAAAATTTATACGCGCCACCCGTGACGGGTACAATTTTAAACATCCATACCCGCCTAGGTGGGTATATTCCTAAATCCACACCCGCTCCACCACCCAAGTGGATATCCGTCACCCGCCAATACCCGCCTGTACCCGACTGCCATATTTTATAGTCAATTCATTTGTGATCAATTAATGATCAACGTGATCTCAAAAATTCAAATTTCAAAAATTATCCCAAAATTTTGAGTCAAGAATCAATACTGTCACGGTCTCATTTTCTTTGGGAGAGAGGGAGGAGAATTCCGGATTTTTTCACCATTAGAATTCCCCATTTTTTTTCACCTCTCCCCCTTGCACAACAAAGAATCAAGAAAATAAAATTTCCAAGAAAACCCAAAAATTATCCACCCAAATAGCTATATATTACAAATGTAGACAAAACCCAGATATTATTTTAGCTATATAAGCTAAAGTTTTTCAACTTTTTCAATTGAACTCCACAAACCCAATAGGTAAAACTTAACAAATGCATGAAAATTGACCTCACCAAGACAACCCCAAAGCACAAAGCAAAGACAACAATATTTTCCAATATTTTCCGATTAGCATCTCCTTTAAAGAAAAAGGCAGAGACATCGAGAATGAGAGAGGGATGAGAGACGGCGTGAAGGGGAACGAGAGAGAGGGAGGCGTGAAGGCGTGAAGGACTGAAGAGGCGTAGGGTTTTGAGTTTGTTGGAGAATGAGAGACTTGTCGTGACTTATGGGCTAAAGGCACGACTTATGGGCTGCTAATATTTTGGGCTTGGGACGGGCGGGTATGACTGCAAATCCACCACCTACGCACCTACCCATGACGGGTACATTTTCAATACACATACCCGCCTACTACCTGCCAAAATTATACCCACATATCATCCCTAGGTGGGGGTGGGGCAAAAAATTATCATTATAGCCGTTGCACAACGGCCAAAATTGAAATTTTAGTCGTTGTTGCAACGATTATTTTTGCAATGGAGGAGGGGGACGGGTCAAGATCGGGACGGGATGGGGTCGGGACGAACTTAGGCCCCGTCCCAAGTTCGAACCCCGACCCCGACAATTTTTTTTTATTTTGGGGGATCGGGACGGGGCGGGCTGGGTATCGGGATGGGCCGAGTTGGGATCGGGCTTAGTCTATACCAGCCTTTGGCTGAAAATCCCAAGTGGCATTGACAAAGTTCAACACCAACCAAAGTAGTGGGGGACTGGGAATGGATTGAGGGAGACTTCTATGCAAATTAGATTGTCGAATAGTTAAATGAGATAAAGAAGTGGATAGTTGGGCTAATTTTGAAAAATTAAATGTCTGAATATACACTCAATTTAATTTTTATTTATTTTTAATGTTGTCAGGCCTTTTGAAAAATAAAACATACAGAATTAACCCAAAACGAAAAATATTTTACCATACTAAGAGTATTTTTGGATTAGATTAGCCTAACAATCCTTGCATAGATAACTTATTAATATAAAATAAATAGATTTAACAAAACTGATTGGATAGTTTACTCGATTTTTTTTATATATTAAAAAAGGTTAACTTAAATATTTTAAAATCTTTTGTAACCTACCTGACTCAAATTTGTCTAAACAAAACTTTTTCATTTCCTTAAGCACATATTTTCAAATTAGCAAATGTTCTCTAAGTACACTTTATTTACCAAAAAAACTTCATAAGAATGATATATTTTTATATTTAAAAATAATTTAACTTAAAACTTCTCATTTTATTCTTAATGAAATGATTTATAGTCACACAATATATATGATTTATTTTGAGACGGATGGAGTATTAATTTGCCTCTTTCCAAATAATTTACTTGTGAATTGGGGTTGACATTCTGTTAAGAGTCCCACATCGGATATGGAATGGGAACATGGACTATTTATATGGACTTGGACAATTTTCACCCTACAAGCTAGATTTTGGGGTTGAGTTAGGCTCAAGATCCATTCTTATCATGGTATCAGAGCTAGCTGATTAGCAAATCCTACAAAAACAAAATTCTTTCTTCCGGCTGCCATCTTTTCCAGCAATCAACAAAATATATTTTTCTGCAGCCAACGATGCTCGACATCCCTAGTTTGTCGACATTATCATGTCGGACATTGAAGGAAAGATTGACCCAAGCCCTCCATTCTTCCTCGGTTCTAGGATCAACCGGGTAATGTGATTACTCATGTCATTCTTACCGGCGACAACTACATCGCGTGGTCTCGAGCCATGACGTTGGCCTTGAAATCTCACCGGAAATTCGTGTTTATTGACGGCACAATCACTAAACCGACAGACAAGAAAAAGTTACTTGATTGAAACCCGGTTAATTCCATGCTCGTCTCATGGATATTATGAAGCATGGATCCTAAAGTGGTTGTATCTATTCCTTACCATGACGAAGCAAAATATTTATCGGACTACTTGGAAAAGCGATTCGCCGTCGCTAATGGTCCACTCATCCAGCAGATTCACACCGTCATCACTACCTGCAAACAATCGAAATCAATGACCATAGAAGAGTACTATACTTTGTTGATGGGCTACTTTGACGAGCTTGCACGCCTAAAACCGATGCATTACTGTACTTGTGGGAAGTGCACGTGCGATGTAACTGGAAAATTTTCTATGGATCGAGAGGAGGAAATATTTCACCAATTCCTAATTAGCGTTGATGATGACTTGTATGCCACTGTCCGGTCAAACATTCTTTCTCGGAATCCTCATCCTTCACTCGATTCAGTTTATCAAATTTTTATTCAAAAGTTGAGATCGAGAAATATTGCTAGGGGAAAGGCTGTTACGGAAGAAACTCATGTCTTTACTCTTCAACCAATCGATCATCCTAGATGTGGATATGACAAGCCGGACAAATCAAATCTTTATTATTCTCACTGCAAGCAAAAAGGGCATGACAATGGAATGTGTTTCAAGTTACATGGCTACCCAGACTGGTGGGAGGACCGGAATCGCTGCCTTTGAAGAAATTCTGGTCGCGACACTTCTACTACCTCATCTGGGGAAGTTCCAGCGGTAGCAGGCTCATCGGCTTCTTCATCCATCACTGGTCGCGGTAATGGGCCAACAACTCATGCTAGTGTGGTGACCGAACCACTTGGTGTATCGACTAGGTGACTATTCTGCCTTAGCCGATTTGACCCAGGCAAATTCAAGCTCTTTTGAATTTGAGAAATTCTATGGGGCAATCGAATGATCGGATGATGGATAAGTCTCCTAGTATTCTTTGGACTATTGATACAGGGGCATCACATCACGTAACAGGGAGTCTGTCCTGCCTCACTAATGCACAACAAATTTCTGAATGGCCGGTAGCTCTTCCTGATGACGAACATGTCATTTGCAATGATGATGGGTTGTGTGGTTCTTTCAAAGGATTTGACCCTTCAAAATGTTTTATTTGTTCCCCAACTTAACTGCAATTTAATATCGGTGTCACAATTAATTGATGATTCTAATTGTAATGTCAGATTCACTAAATCTTTGTGCGCTATACAGGATCAACTTTTGGGGAACCTGATTGAAGCAGGTGAACGTCGGGACGGACTCTACTTTTTTTGAAGGATTCCTACAGTGCAAGCAGTGACGGTTCCTGGTTTGACAGAATTCAAATTATGGCATCGACGGTTGGGTCACCCTTCGGACAAAGTTATCAAGTTAGTTCCTGCAATTAGCTCTAGTAGTTGCTAGAAAACACTTGAATAAAGCATGTTTAATTTGCCCTCAAGCAAAACAAATGCGTGATAGTTTTCCTGTTAGAGAGAATAAAGCTAGTCGAATATTTGCGTTAATACATTGTGATTTATGGGGGCCAAATGGTACACCCTCTTCGTGTGATGAAATCTACTTCTTGACCTTAGTTGATGATTATTCAAGAGCAGTTTAGGTATATTTATTGCGTAATAAGACTGAAGTCTATACGACTTTTTATTCTTTCATCGCAATGGTTGAGCGCCAATTTGATACAATAATTAAATTTGTGCGGAGTGATAATAGAATAGAATTTAAATCCATGATAGACTATTTTAACACAAATGGAATTCTATTTCAAACATCATGTGTGGGCACTCCTCAACAAAATTGGCGGGTAGAAAGGAAACATCAACACATACTAAATATTGGTCGAGCATTGATGTTTCAGGCTAATTTACCAATTACTTTTTTGGGGGAATGTGTGCTTGCGGTTGTGTACTTAATTAACTGAACTCATTCGTTCTTTCTTGAATAAGACTCCGTATGAAGTTCTGTTTGGAAAACCACCTACCTTTGTTGAACTAAGAGTTTTTGGGTGTTTGTTCTTTGCTCACAATCAGAAGGCGAAAGGGGTGGAAGTTGTATGATCTGGATAATGGGAATATATTTTTCTCACGTGATGTTAAATTTCATGAGAATGAGTTCCCATTTGAAACCGAAAATGATAGTTCATCATCGCATAATGCTACGAAAAATGTAGGCGTCGATGTGGATTGTTTTGGTGATTTGGAGTCGGTTGTAGATGAATGGGTTATTGTCGGAACTGTCGGGGGGAATTGGTCATGAAAACACAGATGGGGCAGTGGGGAGCATCGACGTTACAACCCAGCCAGTATGGGAAGTTACTGACCAGCCCAGCAGCAGTCCACCAGCCCTTCACCCGACCAGCCCATAATAAGGCCCACTAACTATCGACGAAGAGAAGAAATTGGGCCGAGGATTAAGGGATTTGTTACATCTCGTAAGATTAAGACGATAATTAAGAACGTCATTAAGGAAGTAAGATTCGGATATTGAATATAAGGCGCACTTACATATGTTAATACGGGAAACTAGTGTATAAACGGATGTTATCCCAGAATAGTTTTTCTTTAGTGCTATACATGTGACGACGAGAATTAATTCCAGTAGTTGAATGTATTCCAATGGAGTTATGGAATAGTATTGTATTATAAAATTATGACATTGAGGATACAAGGCTTATCAAATTCTCGGAAATTAAAAGAAGCGGGTTTGAGATTTATTAATTGAAGAACTTGGGGGGCCAAAGGGAAATAAGAAAATTCAGATTTTTTTTTATAACATACACTCTTCATCTTCTTCTTCATTCAAAACTTAAAATAAACTCTCCTCTCCTCTCCTCCGCCATACCCCAGCCGAGAACCTCCCAATCCCATATCCAAATTTGAGGTTTTTATCTTCTCTTCCTAGATTACATTTTTCACCAAAAATTAGAAGCAAAACAACACCAAAAACAGTGGCAAAAACAACCACTTCTGGCCGAAAATCTGCCCAGAAATTTGAGATTTTTGGGATGAAATTTTGGAAGAAAAACGTGTGGGGATGATGGCTTAACATTGTAGAACACTTGCATGTCAATTGGAGTTGAAGAAGTGAACAAAAAAGGGAAAGAAATACGAAAACAGTGGGGATTTTCGGACAAGTAGTGGGCAGAAAATTACGGACTGTTTTGGGATGAATTTGAGGTATAAAATTCTTATGTATATGATATAATTGGAATGCATGTTGTTAGAATTAAGGATATGAATTTGTGTTAAGGAAAAATTGGAATTTAAGCAATGCGATGTGACAATTTTGGGCTAGTTGCCAATGTGGGACAGATTTTGGTGATTGTTGGATTCGTTGGTTATTGTTGTTACTATTATCACTAATTGCATGATGAAATTGAAAGGAAACATTGTTATTAAAGTTTAAAATTAGTTATATGGAAGTATTGAAATATGGAATTGGATTTTAGGAGTTAAGAGAAGAGTTATGGAATTATGACATGTTGTGGCCAAGAACTTGCATGAAATCGTTGGACATGTTGAGATGGATATGGACTGTTTTAGGGACTGTTTTGTGGTGTTATAATGCTGAAAATTTAGTTACCATTATGCATGTTTAAGTGTGGTAATTGCTAATGTAAGTCCTAAAGGGGGTGTAGAAAGGTTTAGAAAGGCTTCACATTCTACCCTCATTGTTGTTGGAACATGGACTGTTTTTTGTGGGGTCGTTTTAATGTGGATTAAGAGGCTAAGTTTACATGAGAAGTGGGTGTGTAAATCCCCTTTATTATTGTTTTGGTTGTGCCCTTAATTGGTGTTTGGTTATTGATGTTATTAGCCTCGTTTGGAAGTTGTGGAAACATGTATAAACAAGGGAAGTGTTGCCCGATTTTTTATAGAATAGGAAGTCGTTATTCGATATAAAGTATGCTAGTGATCATAGAATTAACGAACGTATTACCATTATTATAGGTTGAAGTTCTAAATTGAGACGTACTCTAATATTGAGTTGATTAGTTCGTCTAAAAGGTATGTGAAACCTTACTTCTTTCTTTTGGCATGATTTAATGAAAGTACGGTGGACGTACTTGATTCTTATACAGTTTAATTCCTAAAAAGGATTGTTATGAGAAGTGTCTGTGATTTTTCAGCAAAGAGTTTATTAGGACATTATTATAATGATTTTATTGAGAGTCAAATGATAATTTTTACTTGCATATGGTTACTCATGATATCTACTCGTGCTAAGTGTTACTACTCACCTCACCGAGTCCCGTGCCGGGTTATGTTCGTGCATAGCCTTGCATTTTTTCACCGAGACCCTCACTAGAGGGCCGGGTTACGTAGGATGGATCCATAGATGAGATATGACTTTACCGAGTCCCAGCATGGGCCGGGTTACGATATGACTTTACCAAGTCGCAGCATGGGCCGGGTTACGATATGACTTCACCGAGTCCCAATATGGGTCGGGTTATGATATGATTCCATCGAGTCCCTCACAAGTGGGTCGGATTACGTTACAGATATATATATATATGTATATGGACAAGCACTCATGTTTTTTTGACTTGACTCTCATTTTTATAAGGCACAAATGACTTTTATTGTTTATGGCACAGTTGGATTTGGATCCTGATTTTTATACTGATCTCTTGTTATCCATTGACTACTTATGATCTCATTTGCAGCATTTCATGTTTTACATACTCAGTACATTATTTCGTACTGACCCCCTTTCCTCGGGGGGCTGCGTTTCATGCCCGTAGGTACATGTTTTTAGTTTGGTGAACCTCAGGCCTAGGTTCCTACTCAGCAGGTTGGGAATCTCCTTTGATTCAGAGCTTTGTCATTTTGGGTACAGAATCCTATTATTTTGAATTTTGTATATTTAGGGGAACGACGGGGCCCTGTCCCGTCATATGTCGTTATCCTTCTTGTAGAGGTCTGTAGACAGTTGTGGGTTGCACTGGTGTAAGGGTTAGAAATCTGTTTCGGTCAGCCATATTATTGTACTCTATGTTGGGGGTGTTCCCGTGTATATGTTATATTATCTATTGGCAGCCTTGTCGGCTTGCTTGTTATATTGTGTTGGCTAGTTGTGACTCCTCAGGAGGCAGGTACATTCGGGGGTAAAGACAGCCTTGTCGGCTTGCCTACCCTGGCATATGTTGTTATTGCAGCGTTATGCTTTGGATTTCAGACTCATTAAGTGTTAGTTGGATTATGCGTGACAGGTTAGTATAATGACGTCATTAGGGCGGTTAGTCGCGGCCCGTCGGGTCGGGCCGTGACTGGATTAACGCCATTCGGTCTTGTTGCGTGATTTTGTTGATCCTACTGTACGAAAAAAGAGTCCTTCCCAAGGTTTATCGGATTCACATGGTTCTTCAGGTACTCCTTATCCTATAGCACATTTTGTTAATTCAGAAGATTTTTCTTTGTGATACTGTATATTTCTTGCAGCTGTGATTACAGGACTTGATCCCCGTAATTTTCATGAGGCAATGAAAGACGCTGGTTGGAGAGAAGCTATGCAAAAAGAAATCAGTACACTAGAAGATATTGGGACTTGAGTGATGGAGGAGTTACCTCCCGAAAAAAAAGCACTCGGATACAAATGGGTGTACAAAATCAAATATCATGGAGATGGGAAAATTGAGCGATTGAAATTCGCTCCTGTGGCTAAAATGGTGACTGTTCATGCCTTTCTTGCGGTAGCGACTGCTAAAAATTGGAAATTACATCAAATGGATGTGCATAATGTCTTTCTTCACGGTGACTTAGATGAGGAAGTTTACATGAAATTACTTCCTAGCTTTACAGTTGACAAACCCGTTATGGTTTGTCGCCTGAAGAAGTCCCTCTATGGTTTAAAACAGGCACCGAGGTGTTGGTTTGCTAAGTTGTCATCTTCTTTAAAGAGGTACGGTTTTCATCAGTCTTACTCTGATTATTCGCTCTTTACTCTGCACTAGGGAATAGTACAACTTAATATACTCGTATATGTGGACGACCTGGTTATCTCTGGCAATGATTCTTCCGTTGTAGCTGCATTTAAGAAATATTTGAGTGTGTGCTTTCATATGAAGGATTTGGGTCTGTTAAAATATTTTCTAGGTATTGAAGTAGCCCGGAGCTCGGAGGGAATGTTTTTATGCCAATGAAAGTACATTCTCGACATCATAGCCGACGATGGACTTCTGGGTACAATGCCTGTCGGCTTCTCTATCGAGCAGAATCATACTCTGGCCTTAGATAATGGGTTGTTACTTGCTGATCTGGAGCGCTATCGTGGGTTAGTTGGTCGGCTGATTTACCTTTCATTCACTTGTCATGACTTAGCCTATGCAGTTCATATTCTGGCTCAGTGTATACATGTGTCGCATCAGGAACACTGGGATACGGCTATCCGAGTTGTTCGATAGTTGAAAGGCAGTCCGGGTCAAGGCATTTTGCTATGGGCTGATAGTGATATGTCATTAACAGGTTGGTGTGATTTTGATTGGGTGAGTTATCCGTTGACTAGGTGCTCTATTACGGGATGACTGACTTTCCTAGGTTGGTCCCCCATTTCCTGGAAAACCAAGAAGCAACACACGATTTTCAAATCATCTGCGGAAGTCGAATATCGCTCGATGGCAGCGATCACTTCGGAGTTGAAGTGGCTGAAAGCACTATTAGGCAGTCTTGGGGTGGATCATCCTCTTGCTATGACTCTATTTTATGGATAGTAAGTCCGCACTACATATAGTTCGAATCTGTTTTCCATTAATGAACAAAACATATTGAGGTTGACTGTCACTATGTTCGTGATGTGATCTAGGAAGGTGTACTTACTACGAGTCATGTGTCTACAAACGAGCAGCTTGACGACATTTTCACAAAACACTAGTAAAACGCCAATTTGTATATTTACTCTGCAAGTTGGGCATTTGTGACTTGCATGCTCCAACTTGAGGGGGGGGGGGGTATTAGGATTGTATTAATAAATACCATATTAGGCTATCGGTTACCATACCATCGGCTATATTCCATATTCGATTTGATTTAATTTGTGATATACATGGTTGATTCATTCCAATTCTTTGTTCACCGATGTTGGGCCCCCAAATTATATTGTTCACGCTCCAGTTAACAAGGTCGAGCGTGCGGGGAGAGTGTTAGGAATTCTCACATCGAATATGAAATGAAAATATGAACTCTTTATATGACTGACAATCTAACCCTACAAATTAACTTTTGAGTTGAGTTAAGTACAAATTAAATTATTTACACATTCATTTATTGGTTATAGCACTGGAAGCTAAAGCTCGAAAAAATATGCTATCTCACACAACTATGTTCACGTAGGCGTAGAAGACTAAAATACTATTCTTAGATTCGTTGAATTGTCAACCTCCTTAAATAGATCAGCTTGTGTTAGTAAATTTGTGGTCCCTTCTTTGCGAATCTTACTTACCAACTTTAAAATATGTAGTTGTAAAATAAATAAACAATTTTAAAATGTAAGTAATGTCAATTCAACCCCAATTGATAATTGAATTCTTTGATGTTGACGTTTTTGTACGTGTTTTTTTATTAATTTTATATGTCACGTTCCTGAAGGAGGAGACCCAAAGAGTTGACATGTTCTTTAACACCATATTTAATTATTTACAGAAAAAAGATTTAACCATATTTAAAATATTTAACTAAAATTGAGAAACTTTGTTATTCGTTGAACATTTGATTCATTCATTTTCCGCCGTCAGTAAACTATTACGTATTTGTTCTTGTTATTAACAAAGTTTCTGCATAAAATATGTGAACTATCTTAATTTCTTACAAAAAATGTTCAAATATACCTATCAACTTTTGTCTCTTAATATTAACCTGAAGTTGAGGCTCTACTAGAAATTGATCAAAATGAGATTTTTTTTAAATGAAAGGGGTGATATCAGAACAAAAATTTAATAAAGGATAAAGTTATTCAGTAAAGAACAATACACGAGATTTAACTCTTTTCGCTTCTTTAAAATTGATTGACTTTTAAACGATAGTCATTTTATTATTTTATTTAAATATTTTAAAACTGTTTTTTGTTTAGAAGGTGGATAAGTAAAATTTGTACAGGATAATCTTTTTAGCCTTGACATGGCGAATGACGTATCATGACTCGGCGTTGAAATTTTAACCTTCTAAGGCATTTGTATTTTTGAACAATTCACACATAATTAAATCATTCTAATGTGATAATAATTTCTTTTATAAGTTTATTATTATAATACTCCTAATAGGTAAAGTTTGTAAAATATATTTAAAATTGAAATCTTTACATATTATATATGAATTACATATATATTATACATTCGCATCTATTTTCAATTACAATTGGGTGAATGACTATTTAAATTTATTTTTCTTAAAAAAACTCCATAAGTATTCAAATACTATGCATTATCTTTTGATTGTCCTTCCTAGACACAAAAGTCACCATGTGAGTCTTTTCTTGTCTCTCCCTTTGAACTTTGAAGTGAGAAGTTTTGAGCTATAGAAATATAATTGCTTTCAATAATGAGTGTTTTACCTTAGACTTTTCTGCACGAGCCTTTAAGCAACTGGACACCATATGGAAAAAAAAAATATGTCCGAAATGATGAGCAGAAGTCCCATCCGATCGTTTGATAGTTAGTTAGAGTTATATAATTATTAGTAATATATGAATTAATTATGATTTATATGAGAAAATTTATGTATTATTTTATGCATGTATTAGTTATGCAGAGTTTTGTTATTCATGTATTAGTTATTTCAATTTTTGCCCTGAATAAAATAATACATAGATTCTCTCATAACTTATACATGTATTAGTTATGCAGGTTTCTAAATTGCAAACAAAATATTATACTAATTTTATATATGAATAACTCATCTCATAACTAGCTATCAAACACAATATTACTTATACTAACTAGCTACCAAACAACCCTTAGGGCCTGTTTGTCCATGAATACATTTTTTTTTCTCGAATTGTATTTAAGAATCACGTTTAGACATAAAATTGTTATAGTTTCTAAAATTCAAAAAAATTCAAATACTTCATTTCACATTTTTTATTTTAAATTACTAACAAAAATTCATTATTTTTTTAATTGTATTCATGTTCAACTACAACTTCAATATTAGATACCATTATTCAACTGTTTTTCAATTACTATATTTTTTCCTTCAAATTTTACATTTTTATGTCGAAAACGCCCACTAAAATATCCCAAATGAGAAAAATAAAATTTCCTTTAATAACCCTGCCCATTTCCTACCAATGGTACATATATTTATTGGATTTGTTGCTAAAATATCGGTATTAAACCTGAAACTTCCGGCAGATGGCCAGTGGCCCAAAGAAACGAAAGAATCAGTTACGTTTTTCATACTATCTCCTCTTATAGCATACACGCACGGTACGTACTGCACACGAAAAGCATTTCAGTACAGAATAAGCAGATAGCATGGAGGAATTCGAGCAGCAGAATTCCATTACAGCTTCACTTTCATCACTAAGGCTAAATTACGACGTGTTCCTGAGTTTCAGAGGCGAAGATACTCGAGAAAACATCACAGAAAACTTATACAATGCCTTGTACGCAGAAGGCATCCGAGTTTTCCGAGACACCGAAGGGATATCTCAGGGCGATGAGATCTCATCGGGTCTAATGGAAGCAATCAACGACTCTGCTGCTGTAATTGCTATTATTTCCCCTAATTACGCTTCCTCGAGATGGTGTCTCGAGGAATTAGCGACGATCTGTGAGTTAGGGAAACTCGTTTTGCCCGTATTCGACCGGGTTAACCCGTCGGACGTGCGAAGGCAGTTAGGACCATTTTTCAGTCATTTTGAGAGTTTAGAAGGAAGGTTTGAAGTTGAAAAAGTTGTGAGGTGGAGAAATGCCATGAAAGAAGTTGGTGGGAAATCTGGCTGGGTTTACAATAATGGGTAAAAATTCTCTCTCTCTCTATCTTTTTCATTCTCTCTCTAGCTATTTTGAATCAAATTACTAATTAAATAATAATAGACCTAATGAAGAAGCCCTAGAATATGATTATTATAGCTGATTTTGTTAAGCTTCCTAGATTTCTCGAATTTCAGCCCTAAGAAACCAAGTCCTCTAGATAGTGGAGGTGTCCCGATGGATAGTTTTTAATCTTTTTTTTTTGAAATCTTATTTTGGAAAACTATTTAAACATATCATTGTTATAATTTTTCTGGAATTCAACTTGAACTCCAAGAAGTTTGGTTTCGCAATTTTCACGCCAAATCACCAACAAAAATTCAAAAATAACTTCAATTTATATTTATGTTCAAACACAATTCCAGTTTTTCAGATACTATTTTCAACTTGAAAATAAATACTTTTTTTTTTCAAATTTCATAACTTTTATATCCAAATGCCCACTTAATCTAACACATTAGTGACAGTTATTTGATCTCCTTATATAATCTTGGACAATTTTTAAAGTTGAATTGAATAATTCTAAGGTCTGGAGTTCGGAAAAATGTTTTGATAGAAAATGCTAAAATTCCCACTGTTTGTTACGCAAAAAAAAAAATTAATCGCAGTACTAGTAAATTTCGACCACCGAATAATTAAACAAGAGAAATTACTAGAGCTGAATTTATCCTCTCTTGTTAATTAGTCGATGCTAGTTAATTTTATTTTTGTGATATATGGAATTATTTCTATCGGAGAAAAGAAATACTCCTATAATGAATTAATCCCCGACTTGCTCAAACATATTCATAATTTGTACGAGGTCAACCATCGAAAGGGTTGCTACAAGACAGAGAACTCGAAAATTACTTACTTTGATTTATTATTTATCATAGAAGAAATCTTTGAACTTTAGCGTAAGGTTAGAAAATCGGTGGTTCTTCATTAATATAATCGGTCCTTTGTGATTCAAATTCATAACGTTACTTAAATCCATAGATGATGCTTTTATCACTAGATCAAAGTTTTCGGAGCAGGAAATTTTTTCATGCTAAATTATGTGGTTCTTTTACATGTTAAATAAAATCTAAACAGTTTCAAATATTTTAAAAAGAAGAATTTTAATTTTCGTAATCAATGGAAATGAATGCTACACCATACTCTACAAAAAATAATTTCAAAAGAGGGAGTCACCGTGACAAGGCTCAGAGGATGCAAGTGTTTAAAATTGTTTTAAATTAGCAATTAAATAAATATTTAAATTTGTCAATTGAAAATGACTGCTATAATTAAATTTATCAATTTAATAGTTTGTTCGGCCAAACTTCTCAGAAGTTGAAAGTGTTTATTCATATTTTTTTTAAAAAATATTTATTTTAAAGAGTTGATGTATTTGACCAAGTTTTTACCCATAAACACTATTAGAACTGTGGTCAATCACAAAGTTTGCTATAAGTGTTTTCAAATTGATTTGTCAAACACTAATCGCTACTCTCTTTGGATGACCAGAATGTTATTGTTATTTTTTATCAAGTCAGAGTCCGCAAAGCGAAAGTAGTATGTTCCCATTGTTAGAGTTTGAAGCTTCAAGAAAAAATTGAAGATGGATTTTGTTATTTAATGTTTGTTAGAAAAAATTGGTGTTTGGAATTTGTTCACTGAATTTTAAGGAAGTTGCATCTCAAATTTGAGCTCATTTGATTGAGAATTGAATGAGATTGAATCAAATTTTTTGAGCTTCTTCTGGGAGAAGAAGATGAAATCGGGGCTGGGTCACGGAAACGGAAAGGATTGGGTAATTTAATTTGATTCGAGGTTTTCCATCCTAATAGGGGTACATGTGTAAACTTTGAAGACGACAGGGGTATATTTGTTCACAATTATTAATGGAGGATAAAATTGACTAATAAAATAATGTAAAAAGGGTATATTTGACCATTTTCTCCAACTATAATATACGACAGTAATCGTTGAAAGAAGCTTCCCTTAAAAGATATCAAAATTTATGTAATGATATTTAGTTAATTACTTGAAAATGCACTGTCCCCCATGCATGGAACAATCTTAAACTTGTTCTACTTTAGAAATAACATATTGTGTAAATCAGAATATTTAACTCAATAAATTAGTACTTAGTTTGAATCTTGATTCTCTGCTCCCAAATGGGGTTCGATTATTTTATTTCTTTATTCAATAGGCACACTTTTAACAAGCAGCTTTGACTTGCTAGCATACATTATAGCTTAATTATCTCTTTCAATTGGTTGCTTGCTTTAAATTGATTTATTTTAGGGATAAACGCACTTTTGATTTCTTAGTTATTGGTATATTTTAATTTTGATCCATATAATATTTGACTAATTACATCTAATCTTCAATTAATGAAAATGTATGTTTTTTAGGCTCTTTATGGAGAAGATATGTGATATTTAGACTATTGTTAGAATTATGTTACCTTCAAATATGGAGTAATAATAAATTAAATTACATAACACATCGATAATTCATAATTTAACACGTAATAATTTGTTAAATTTGTGAAGAATTATAGTCCGCCGGATCAAAAGTGCACGTAACAATTAGATGAAGCTAAAATATGCTTAATTAAAATCATGAGAACCAAAATTATGATATTTGCGGGACAGGGATATCGCTGTGTCATGCTAAAAAAGAGTCCGTCATATGTACCTTGAAAATAGGGAATGTTTACCTCCTTTAGAAGAAGTAAGCTTTTTTGTATTAGTTTAATTAACTGTTCTCGATCTATCATTTCCTTGAACAGATTAATATGATAGAGTAATAATTATGTTCTTAAAAGTGAAAGATTACATAATGGAATTCTAAGCAACATCGGCTCTTGGAAAATAATGCTTCAACCATTCTATTTTATATGACATTTTCTTTTTACTAAATATTTCAAAAAATTTGACACCTTTTAATATTTGACACCATTTTATCTTTAATGACTCTCTTTTGGAAATGTATTTCATGTTAAGATCATAATATTTTAAGAATATTTTGATATGTTATGAATATTTATCTTATGTATCAAAATTATTTTTTTCTGTCTTAAATTCCGTATGCATTTGAACATTGCCATATAAAACGAAATCGAAGAGAGTAACATCAGTAAGAACCCACAGGTCTTAATAAATGTTATACTTGGGAAGAAATTCAGGTCGGAGTCACACACAGTTTATACATATTTTTGACACCTTCTTCATATTTTATTAATGAAATTGTTTGACATGAGCTGAGGCTCTATCGAAAATAGCCTCTCTACTCTACAAAAGTAGAGGTAAAGTCTGCGTACATTCTACCTTCCCAGATCTCACTTTGTGGAATTATACTAGGTATGTTATTATTATTGTTGTTTGACTTATTAAAATAAGAGAATATACTTGGGAAGCAAAAACATTGTATGAACTTGTTCGGCATATTTTGTTAAGAAGATAACTTGTTTGAATTAAACAAGAGATACTTTATATATGAAATTGTTTGACATATTAAAAAAGAGATTATACCTGGAAAGGTAAAAACTGTAATGTCCCGTTATTATGTTTTACGTCTCCATTTATGCTCTAAGCTATAAAAAGAGGTGTTTGATTTGTTTAAAAGTGTGGAATACCTACATTTCATGTCTAAAAGGTTATATGGATTGGAAATGGAAACAAATAAGTTGAAGCGGTTTGGAATACACAACTCTTTGAAGCAAGAATTTGGCTTCCAAATTTCCCCCAAATCCTACTCCAATCATTAAGGTGAATATTATATACTCCTTGTATATATGAGTTATTGTATGATAATCCAAAGTTTTACCTAAGAAGTAACTAGTAAGAACAGATTTCAAGAAGTTGGGGATTCACCCCATTGAGGTATGTTCTTCACTTGAGTATTGTTGATACTATCATAATTGGTTATGGGTAGATAGATTATGGTAGAATTGACCTATTGGTCGGAGGTTAGAGCCATGGCTCACTCAAGGTGGTTGGTGGTGATTTTGATTGATTTGAGGATGGACCCGAAATGTCTAATAGTGGTAGATGATGGATATAGATAATGTAAATGAGTGGTGAACAATAGGTAAAAGTTGGAAGAGACGAGAGTCATCCTAGTTTTTCAATTGTATAGTTATAGGTAGGTCTTGTACCAGTTGCTGCTATATGACCAGGAGGTCACGGGTTCGAGCCGTGGAAACAACCTCCTACGTTAAGGCTGCGTATAATAGACCCTTGTGGTCCGACCTTTCTTGGATCCCGTGCATAGCGGGTGCTTAGTGCACCGGGCTCCCCCCTCTTTTTTTATGGTTATGGTTAGGCCTAAGGCTAAGTCCTAGTTGTCAATTTAATCATGTTGAGCATCTAATGACACAAGGCAACTTTATGAGTAGATTGACTATAGTGGGACGATGTTGAACATGTAAGTTTGATTACACACGCTTAGGATCGAGGTAAGTGGATACGAGACCTACCTTTCTAGAAGTATTTTTCTAAAGAGCATGTTTTCCAACTGTTCGATAAATTTCATAAATAGTGTTTTTTTAAATTATGGGCTTATGTTTGTGAGGGTGAGCGCTTGCAAGTTTCACCATGTAAAATGATGTTCTTGCATATGTTTTACAACTATAAACGCATGACCATGTTTTGGATACCCAAGTGTACTTGAACTATATTTTGATGATGAAAATGAAATCATGATACGATCAGCAAGACCTTCTTGAATTCTTTTATGTTAATGCTTAAGCCTGAGGGTTGTATTTGGATATTCACGGTTGTAGTCAGGGACGGATCAAGAGCTTTAGGTACGGGTTCTCGAGACCCAATAGCTTTTGTTTATAGTATATGTATTAAAAGTTCTACTATTAAGAATTTATAAATGTTTGATTCTAAACCCAGTTATCATTGTATATTAATTTGAAATTACTATAGGAACCCATAAACTTCAAATCCTAAATCCACCTCTGATTGTAGTATTGGTAGTGTTGTTTAGAAACCACAGGTGTCGGTGCAGCATCATAATCTTAATCATGCTTATCTCTATCTACTAAATATCAATGTTGCATTTGGATTTCCTTTGAGTCTTGCTAGCATTTCTTATCTTACTTGTACGACATTACTGATAGACATAGTTCCCTACCGATAGGGGTGTTGATCGGCTGCCATGATGTACACATGGCGTAGACGTGTCTGTGTCTAGATGGAACCTTCTTAGTAATAAATATGTTTATGTCCTATGGCCTAAGCTTATGTTTTCAAAGAATGTGGTTAGTAAATATATGTAGAGAGTTTATATTGAATCATGTGAAAGACGGAAGTTTTATCGACGTATATGTTCTCAAAAATATGTTCATTGAATTATGACGTACTTAGAAGAGATTATATTTTACTATGATGCATGTCTTCAAAAATACTTGTCCCACCTGTTAAAGGGAGGTCAGTGAGACTTACTGGGTATGTATGAAATCAACCTCCACGGCCCATATATGTTGATATGATGGTTCCATAAAGAGCACATCCATGGTGACTGATATAGGGGATAAGGGTTCACTAGGCAGGGAGATGCTGCCGAATGCCCGTCACAGCCCCCTAGTTTGTGTCTTGACATCATCATTTTCGTTTACCTCTGAACTTTCTCTTATAATGATTTTTAGGAAATATACAAGACCACTTAAGTATACTTGATCTTAATTAATTTGCTCTTATTCTACAGTGATGAGTCGCAGTTGATTCAGTCTTTGGTGAAAAGAGTTTTGGATGAATTAAGCAATTCCCCAATGGTTGTAGCTCCATTTGTTGTCGGAATTGATTACAGACTGAAAGAACTCATAAGGCAGATGGATGTCAAGTGCAATGGTGTCAAAATCTTGGGCTTGTATGGAATAGGAGGAGTTGGTAAAACAACTCTTTCTAAGGCTCTTTACAATAAACTTGCTTGTCATTTTACACACAGGACTTTTATCTTGAATGTTAAGGAAATAACAACTCAACAAGGCATTATGTCCCTTCAGAAGAAAATCATAAAGGGTCTTTTTCCAAGCAAGGCGTTCTCCTTCTCCCCTAATAATGCACAAGAGGGAAGAGTAAAATTCAGACGAATACTTCAAGAAAAACGCATCCTGCTGGTCTTAGATGACGTAGATTATGTAAATGATGATGTAAACATACTAAAGGCACTAATTGGAGGGAAGAATTGGTTTTTTGAAGGAAGCAGGGTTGTCATTAGTACTAGAAACAAAGGAGTTTTGCTAGAAGACATCGTTAACGAGACGTTTGAGGTGAGAGAACTGGGTGAGGCTGACTCACTAACACTATTCAGTCACCATGCATTTAAAAGAAAGAAACCATCCCCAACTTTTCATAATATATCCAAGGAAATTGTCTCAATTACTGGAAGTCTACCATTGGCTCTTGAAGTTTTCGGCTCTTTCTTGTTTGATAAAAGAAGAGAGGATGAATGGCTAGATGCTCGAGATAAGCTAAAAGAAATTCGCTCACCCCGTCTTCAAGACATCCTGAAAATAAGTTATGATGGTCTTGATGATGAAGAGAAGTGTATATTCCTGGATGTTGCATGTTTATTTGTTGGTCAACTAGATAAGAGAGCAGAAGATGTAATTGATGTGATGAAAGGGTGTGGTTTTAGAGCTAGGATTGCATTTGACAAATTGACCGCTAGATCGTTGGTTAAGGTGATTGATGGTGGGGACTTGTGGATGCATGACCAGATAAGAGATATGGGAAGACAAATTGTAAGGCAACAAAGCCTTTTCGATCCTGGAAAGCGAAGCAGGCTCTGGGATATTGCTGATGTTGTGTGTGTGTTACAAGGAAGGAAGGTACTACTTCTTTATGAATTTAATATTTACACTTGACGGTGTAATTTTTTTTGATATTATCAGTATATTTTGACCTATCTTGTTTTCCATGTAACTAAACGTTTTACTAACAATTACCTGTAATTACTTACAACCGTATAGGAGTTAAAACTCTTCTGTTATATACTAGGTTTATTGATCTGTCTACTTCTATACTTCTGTTGAATTCCAGCTACTTTCTTGTGATTTTGTTTTCTGCTGAACTTATGTTACACTATAAAAATTAAAATTGTTACGAAAACAGCAGGGGACACAACACATCGAAGGGATCATCCTGGATCAGCAGCAGAAGTCATCAAAGATCAAAAGTGCGAAAGTAATTACTAGAGAGCAATTTCAACAAGTTCCTAGTTTCAGTTCTGCGTTAGCTTACATTAAAGAGTTGTACAAAGAACAATTTCAAAATGATGCAAAAGAAACAAATGAGTTGGTATTGAAGGCTGAAGTATTTGATCCAATAGTTAATCTGCGGCTACTCCAATTTGATAATGTGAAATTAGAAGGAAATTTGGGGAAGTTACCTTCTTCTCTAAAATGGCTCCAGTGGAAAAGATGCAATCTTTCAAGTTTTTATTCTAATTATTATCCAAGTGAACTTGCCATACTTGATCTCTCAGAGAGCCAAATAGAGAGGATTGGAAGCCGGGAATGGACCTGGAATCGCAAAAAGGTAGCTTTACTTGTCATGCTGATGAAACATTAACTAAACCATGGTAATTGCATTTTTCAGTTCTTAAGCTTTTACATTTTTCACATATATAATAAATTTATGTCAAGAACTTGCTGATGGAGGAGTGATAATCTGGCAAAGAAGAAGCTAAAAATATCTCGTCAGATATGATCATTTATTGTTATAAAAAACGAAGCAGCATTGTATCACAGAATTTGTTATATACAATTTGAATACCTGAATTGCATCCTATAGTTGATGAAAATCCTTATATGGTCTCATTTCTTTCAGTCCCAAATTTATATTCTTTAACCATGTTTTTCTGAACTGTGCAGGCGGCAAACAAGTTGATAGTCATGAATGTCTCTGATTGTCACAAAATAACAGCTATTCCTGATTTAACCATGCATAAAGCATTGGAAAAGTTGATAGCTGAGCGGTGCAGTGCATTGCAAAGGATTCACAGAACAATTGGGAATCTGAAAACTTTACGTCATTTAAATCTAAGAGATTGCCGCAACCTTGTTGAATTTCCAGGTGATGTCTCTGGGCTGAAAAATCTTGAAAAGCTGATACTCTCAGGTTGCTCGAGATTGAAACAGCTACCTGAAAATATAGGCAATATGAAGTCTTTGCAAGAGCTTCTACTAGATGGGACTGCTATAGAGAAGTTGCCTCAAAGTATATTTCTCTTAACAAAACTTGAAAGATTAAGCTTAAACCACTGTCACTCATTTAAACGACTTCCCAATTTATTAGGAAAATTAAGTGCTTTGAAGGAACTCTCTCTTAATGGTTCTGCTGTGGAAGAAATACCTGATTCTATTAAACATTTACAGAACCTTCATACACTAAGCTTAATAAGGTGTGAGTCACTTGCTGCTATTCCCAATTCTGTTGGCAACGCCAAATCTTTAGCAAATCTCTGGCTTTATGGCAGTGCAATAGAAATTATGCCAGAATCTATTGGTTCTCTATCTTATCTTCTGTCCTTATCGCTTGGAAACTGTCAGTATTTGACTGCATTGCCTGTTTCAATTAAAGGATTGTCTTCTTTGGTTGAGCTTCAAATAGATAAGGTTCCAATCCGTAGTCTTCCAGATCACGTTGGAGCCCTTAATTCACTGAAGACTCTTAAAATAAGGAACTGTGAGCACCTTGGCTCGCTTCCCCATTCCATTGGAAAATTATTAGCTCTTAAAACAATGACTATTACTAGAAATGATGCTATCATGGAGCTGCCAGAATCAGTTGGGAAATTGCAGAATCTTGTCATATTGAGATTGACCAAATGTAAGCGACTGTGGAAATTGCCAGCTTCTATTGGGGAACTGAAGAACTTAGTACACTTGCTAATGGAGGAGACTGCAGTAACAGTATTACCTGAAACTTTTGGGATGCTATCGAGCTTAATGATTCTGAGGATGGGAAAGAAGCCTTTCTGCCAGGTAGACAGTGGTGAAAATTAGTATAAATCTTATAGAGCTTTTTTTATTTTTGGCCCGTGGCCAAAATTAAATACGGGCGCTAGCCAAAATATACAAAACATATACACTGACTATGTATAGTTATGTATACAATATGTATATTTATACTTAATAAACACAACCTGTACATTTGCCTGGTTATTATCTTTTTGAGCGGTACAAAAATGTAATTATCCCAATATTTATTATTATATCTTAAACCCACATTTTTTAAAAACTCAGAATCTTGAACTTATAAAGATTTTTGGATACACCTCTGTAGGTACCACAAAGTACTGAAATCACAGAAACAGCTACCGGTGCAGAAAGAGGAACAGCACCTATTGTGCTTCCTTCATCATTCTCAAAGCTATCCTTGTTAGAAGAACTTAATGCACGTGCATGGAGAATAGTTGGGGAAATACCTGATGATTTTGAGAAACTATCATCTTTGGAATTCATCAATCTTGGTCACAATGATTTTTCCTATCTCCCGTCTAGTCTGAAAGGACTACATTTCTTGAAAAAGCTCTTTATTCCCCATTGCAAACTGCTGAAAGCTCTTCCTCCTCTTCCCAAAAGTTTGCTCGAGATAGACGCTGCAAACTGTGGAGCACTTGAGAGTATATACGATATCTCAAAATTAGAGTTCTTGCGCGAGCTAAACCTTGCGAATTGCGTGAGTTTGGTTGACATCCAAGGTATTCAATGCTTAAAATCCTTAAGAATGCTACATATGGCTGGATGCAATGTCTCTTGTGCCTCTATTGTTAGAAACAAACTTGATAAGGTACTGTTTCTCCTATTTAAGTCCATTTGGTTGGAAAAATATTTTTTGGTGTTTGATTGGTAAGTGGAAAATATTTTCCAGCAAAAATTATATATCAAAAGTTAATATAATATGAGCAAATGGCAGAGTGTTTTGATGAAATATTTGAATATTAAAAAGATTGATAGTAATGTCTAATGTTGGTTAAAACAGTGATAGTTGATAGTTGAGATAATTAAGAAGGAAAATGATTTTTTGCCGGAAAATGAGGAAAGTCATTATTTCTCTTTCAGTGGAGAATATTTTCTGGTAAAAAGAAAACCCAAAAATGAAAAATCTTTTCTGTCATACTGAAAACACCGTTTCTTTCATTCAGTTTCTTGCCAAAACAGTTATCTATTAGGCTAATGAAAAGGTTTTCACACTCAGGTTGCTGTGAAGAACTTGGTTAATCTTAGTATTCCGGGCAATGAAATCCCAAGCTGGTTTACTCCAAACGAAGTGCGTTTCTCAAGGCACGAAAACAATGAAATCAAAGCAATGATTATCGCCATAGTCGTTTCCGTGAACTGTGCTGAACCAGATGAATTAAGAGATGAATTGCCTGTCATAGCTAACATCTTTGGAAAAATCGTTAGAGAAAATAGACCAGTATATACTACTGCTATGTACTTACCAGGAGTCCCAACTACGCCCGAGGATCAAGTTTATTTATGCAGGTATCAAGATTATCATCCATTAGTGTCTATACTCGAAGATGGTGATACAATACAGGTCGGCTTGGGCAACTTACCGATTACAGGGATTCAACTAAAGAAGTGTGGAATACATTTAGTTTATGAAAGTGATGATGATTATGAAGGTAATGAAGAATCATTGGATGAAAGCCAACAATCTGTATCAGAAAGATTAACAAGATTTTATGGGGCGTCTAACAGAGAGAGCAACATCTTCAGCTCGAACTCAGCTCAAGAAGATGGAGAAGGGGAAAGAACGGAGAACTGTTTTAGTTTTGTTAAGGAGATTTTCCGTGCTTTAAAGTACCTTCTCTTTAGGTGATTTCCAAGCCATGAGCGTGGATACTTCATTTAACTTGACGTACTCGTGTTGAATATGCACGTCGTGTGATTGTTTATGCAGTGGACAATAATGATAGATTGTTATACAGTGAATAATAATGCTTTGAGAATCTAAGTTCGCTGAGAGAGCTCTTTTTTAACCGATCTGCTTTAAAGGAAATACCCATTCCATTGAAAATCTGAAAAACATTAAGGAATTAAGCTTGAGAATGTGCAAGGGGCTCATTTCACTTCCTGATTCCCTTGGCAGTCTTAAATCTTTAATAGGACTTTATGTTGATCAAAGATCCATAAAGGAGTTGCCACCCTCTGTTGGCCGTTTATTATCTTGTTTGAAGTTCTTTACAGCCGGCAATTACTTTGGCAAATTGCCCAATTCCGTGAGTAGCTTATCGTCATTGGTTTGTCTTTGTGTACAAAGTCCTCAGTTGGTAAATAATCCATTTAGAAAACTTCAAGGCCTGTGATAAGCTTGCGACGGGGAACGTGATATTTACTAGTTGGGAATAAGTATTGGTCTTGTTAGAGGACTTCTAATATGATTATTATAATTATTATTGCATTTATTTAGATATATTTAACTTATTCCAACTCTTATTATTTGGTGTGGTGACGACAAGAGTTGAGCTTAAATGAAAATAGTGACGAAGTGACCGCAACTTGAGACTGAGGCATAGTTATTGTTAACTACATTCGTTGTATGCAATACATCAAATACTGAGTTGCCAGACTCAATATGTTTTTTTATATATATAATTGTGGTGTCCGGCCGTGACTTGATAGGTTTATCAGAAAGAGTTCGGAAGTTTGATTTGAACAACTATTTTAAACTGCATTTAGATCCTCAAGAGTTCTTACCATTATATGGATGAAATTGGCCGTCTCTGAATTACTCAAACTTCAGAAAGCTCAAGTTTCTTCCGATACTTGAAGTTTTGGTATGGTTAAATGCTGCAAACTGCTCTGCATTGGAACAGAGAGCTAGCATATCAAAACTGGAATACTTGGAAGAACTCTAATTCAGTAATTGCAAGAAGATATAATAGATATTCCTGGCCTTGAAATGTTTGGAAAGGTTGTATACAGTCGGTTGCAACACGTGCTTGCCTTCTATAAAAAGGAGGATTTCTAAGGTTCTTTATCCTTCTCTCCTCCCTTCCCCTCTTAGACATCAAGATTATATTTACATTTCAATATCAAGTTTACTAAGACTCTGAGTGCAGGATTCTCTAAGGCAGATGAAGTATCTCTGTGTTCCAGGGAGGGACCTTCCGGATTGGTTTATTCAGGAATTATCTAACGTTTCAACTCAAAAGAACTGTGATATCAAGGGTGTGATAATTGGAATAATTCTCTAGACTAAAAAGTAGAGGATAATCTCAGACACAAAGTCCCAGCAATCGTGGATATTCAAGAAATGATTACCATACCAGGTGATAAAAAACCTAAACATAAGAAGACTTTGTACTTGTTGGGGATTCCTGATTTGGATGAAGATCAGCTCTATTTATGTCGATTTCAAGAGTACATTGATTTTACATTGATGTTGGAAGAAGGTGACAGGGTGCAGGTTGGAATTAGAGAGTGTCCACGTTTTAATGGCCTCAAACTGAAGAACCATGGGATGCACTTGGTTTTCGAAAATGAGGATAATGATGAGGATCTGTGTGATGAATCTCAGCAGTCTGTGTCAAAGAAACTTGCTAACTTCTTTAATTCATTATGAAGCAGTTCATAGCCAGAAATAAATTCAGCATACAAAGAGTGGAGTCCCAGAGTTGGACTGTTAATCGATTTATCGAGAAAATATAAAGATGTTTATAAATGTGTATGTATTAAATGCTTCAACTCTGCTCGTATCCAGGCAAGCTTTAATTAGAGTAAACATCGGTACAGATGAATTGATTGTGAAAACATCCTTCATGAATGCGGAACTTAAATCATAGTGATTCATATATGCCATATAAGTTCCCATTCCAAAATAAAATTCATCCTCCTTGCTACGTCTCTGGAGTCTCTATGACATAATGAATGTCACGGTACATGCCTTGGCTATACAAAAGAATAAAAGTATATCCAAGGCATCCTCATACTGAACATAAGAGGGTGCTCACTAAAAGCAAGAAAGACGTGCAAGAACAACTCTAGCTCGTGTGAATGTTGTGTCGTCCAACACATGTACCTGAAAGATGGCATCATAGAGTAGAAGCCTGAGTACCACGGGTACTCAGTATATGTCCTAGCAAAACTACACCAAATGGTGGGACAAGAGTTATAGAAACGCATGACAAGAGAAGGCATTTTAATGTGTCACTTCATATCAATTTTGTAAATTAATCTATGAATAATGTTGCATAGGAAATATCAGAACTATCAATATATAAATACAAGATGGAGTTGCCCAGTGCATTCGGATGGTTACATAAATAATGTACATTCTCTATCGTTTTCTTCTCATATGATTTCGCTACAATCTCACTAACCCAACTAGCAACTATAACTGAAGAATTAACAGCAAAAGGTACGAACAATGTGTGCGAAAGAATTACACAGCTAATTAAAGTTGTCTAGGAGAGCACATGGTTAAAGTAAGAAAATTTGTACAAAGTTTTAGTTCAGCTCTTTTTAGGTGCCTTTGGCCGTGTTTTCATCATGCTTGCTCTCCGAGCCACATCCCACGCCTTTTGAGGTGCCAAGACGCCAGCCTGAGATGCGAAAAATGATTCATAACCGGGTGAATCAAAGGCGAAACCAGTATGCTTTGATTTCTGTCCAGGAAGTTGCATTATGGCATATCTCCTTGCTTCATCTGGAGAAAGCTCGTTCTGAATCTCCAATAAACCAACCCTGCTAGTGTCAATCTCGTGCTTGTGAATTTCCTGAACAATCTGATAATCATATGGGAAAAACCATCTTTGTGCCCTGATACAACGCAACTAGTAGTGTTAGAAGAGAGCTACTTAGGGAAGTAATTGACTAGAGATCCGAAGCAAGAGTAAATGGCCAAAAGAAAAGAAAAGTGAAATTTGTCATTATAAAGTTCACCGTGTGAGTTCCTAAACTCCCACCATGTAGGTAGAGTTTGAATTCCCATGTCCTTCCCCCTCTCGCCCACTATGTAAAAGAAAAACTAGACCTAAAAAAGGTATATTGTAAATGTATCAAGCAGGCTGTGCCACCATGGGACTTGTTGTGCCATGTTCCTTGCAACGTAGAAGAGAACAAACAGCAGAAAGTAGATTTATGTTGACAATGCGAGTAAGACAAAATTATAGAGGATATTGCATCATAGTTTATTGTCATCTGCTCCTCGTTCCTTAAAATCTATATTAAGGCAAGAAGTTCTGGGTGCAGTTCTCATAGAATCACAATCAGCAAAACAGAGTGAGAGACACTCCTTGAGGCATAACGAAGATTGGTGCAGTACTTTGTAAATTTACATTTTCATTCACACGTTTTTATTTAGACAGTGATATATCCTTCAGAGGCAGTCAATTTGTGAATTTTGGAAGAAAGTTTAAATAAAAGAACAATCTAGCAAAATGTGATATACTGCAATGTAATACATAATATTAATTCCAAGTAGTTTAAGAAAATTTACTCCAGCAACTTACCCCTGATATAGGAAGTCAACAAAAAGTGCAGCAACTGGTACAAGAAGCAGTGTGAGGTAGAAATAAAATGTGCTCATCAGGACAATGATGACTAAATAGATACCCTCCTGTGGTGAATACAAACCAACCACGTTAGGAAGTGAATTGATCTTAGGGACATAGCAAACATGTACGGAAACTCACCTGTTCTTTGTGCAAGTGGATACCCGAGTAGATAAAGACGAAAATGAACCATAATAATATGCTCCCTCCAACACTAATGTGATGCCATCTTGTAATTGTGTTGCACATCATAAGGAGACGCAAATTGACAGTTACAACTACACAGGTGTAGGCCATTGTACTGACATCCCATAGGCCAAACATCCTGCCAGATGAATTTATGCCCTTCGTGCTCGACGAAATTACGAAATTATACAAGACTAATGATTGATATACTGCAAAAAAAGCCCAGGTAGCCACAACTCTCCATTTGAAGAATGTATTTCTAATTCCTTCCCTGTATAACTCAGGATATTTCTTGGAGAGAGATGAACTGACATCCTAAAATGCACAATAAATGTGTATAAACAACAAGAAACAACATCATAGTTAGAGAAACAGTCATCACTGTCACATTGTTAAGGCTGAGAAAAACTAAAAAAAAAAAACCAGATACCTTCTCAAAAAGCCCAAGAATAATAACAGGAAGTGCTGTGAAGATCACATTGTAGAGAGACTGGAACCAATCATCATAGAACCTTTGACCAGAGAATCCAGTGCGGAAGGTAAACCAAAACTGAGTCAGTGTAAACATCAGATTCTTGTAAAAGAAATATGTCACCACCTGCATATAAAACTTCCAGATCACATAACTTCCCAAACAGATCATAAAAGTTTGCACACAGAAGATCAGGTGAAGGTAAACCTTGCATATTCTAAGATATGACCAGCGCCCATGGACAAGCAATAAATCGGTGAGAAAGCGGAACTGAGCTATTGCAAAATCACTAGACATCACTGCTTGCATTCCCTCCTGTCCACTAATTCCAACACCAACATGAGCGGCTTGAATCATACTCACATCATTAGCCCCATCACCAATACTAAGAGTAATTCTCTGTGCCCCTTTCCTAACCAAGCTGGTTACCTGAAAGCAATCAGAAAGTTGAGTAAATATCTTCCGCCTACAAGTTTGACAATCAAAAAGCCCATCCTAACTTCACGAACGTTACAGTAATTTTTATTTGTAACTTCAAGAATATCACCAAAACCCTAAACTGTAATGGTGACTCTTGAAGAAACCAAAAATGTTGCTAATGAAATGTGAACCCCAAAAGAGCATTTCAAGACATACAAATATGCCAAGGTTATAGTGATACAGTGAGATAAGGAACAGATTTGATGAAACCTATCATAATGGTATAAACTTTTAAGCTTCCAGGCAGATGTGACAAACAGAAACTAAGAATGCTCCCATTGCATGAAGGGACGGATAAAAATTGGTGACTGAATCCATGTTTTTAGTTTAAAAAACATGTTTCAATGTGAAGAAATCACAAGCCAGTTTGACAATTTCCAAGGTGGCTAAGGACCTCACCTGAGCTTTCTGTAAAGGAGAAACACGACAGCAAACCACTGCAGTGCAATTCAAGCTCAAATTCAACAACATTACACGAAGACTCGGGTCTAAGGCATACATTAAGCACTTCCCATCAATTACTAGCGCTAACTTTGGTCCAGATGTCGAATGGAGTAGCTCTTGCGCTTCGTCATAACATCTCCTGAGCTCATTCTTGACTGTATCTTTCATAAAACGAGCAAGCTCCACTTGGTCACCCTTGTGAAAAAACACAGTGATGGTTAAATGTTGCGGATTTGCCAACTGACAAACAAGAAAATCAAGAAATGGTGCTCACTCTATCTTCCAGTTCTCTGATTTCATCAGTTTCTGAGCTAATAACAAATTGTTTCATGCTGTTATTGATCAGATTGCATGCTGCAATACACGAGGGGAGTCAGGATAAGATAGTACATAGAAAGTAAATATCAACAAATCATAGACTGCCTATTACTTATACCAACCATAAGCAATGTTTATTGCTGTTTCCAGTTTATCCCCAGTAAGCACCCAAATCTTAATTCCAGCCCTTGAAAGAGTCTGTATGCAGGCAGGTACACCTTCTTGAAGCTTGTCTTCTATAGCAGTGCTTCCAATCAAAACAAGATCCTTTTCTATCAGTTCTGACACCTGCGTAAAGCTACAGACTTAGAAAAATAATGACATGTGAAGAAGCACTTTAATTTTAACCACCAGTAAAACTCTAGATGAAGAATACTAAAAGAAGAAGAGCTCCAGGGATGCAACGGATGGAGTAATTAAACTGGGTGACTGAAGAAAAGACTCTCTGGTGGACAGAGAACAGAGGAGTATATCCTATCAAGTCTGGCTACAAGGGCACTAAACGCTACACCAACAGTAGACTGGCCATGGAAGGCTATCTGGAACACTAAAGTTCCCCATAAGGTGGATTAGTTTGGGTGATTGTTAGTAGTGAGGCTTGGCTTTGGCAGAATATTGCGTGAAAGGGAGCCAGATTCAGTAAGCCATCTTTTCTATTTATTGCTTGGTTGCCAAGGAACTGCAGAAGCTATTGTCTGTTCATCTTAAGATATACCAAAGGAGTTAAAACCCGTTCTTTGGTGCTGGAAGGAAACAAAGATCCAGAAGAACAGGAGGAACTTATGGCTATAACTTTGTGCATTCTGTGGGTGTTATGGAAAGCAAGAAACAACAGACAGGAAGAAGCTCCTTGGTGCATCAACTGAAATACTCCTCTCCTTTTTGTATTATTGGCGTAATCTTCAAAATGTGAAAAATGTAGACGAGTGTTAGATTTTATCAGCTCCCTCCATTACTAACAACGGATACTCTTTTCAGCTAGTACATATCTGCAAAGCTACATTAATTTTGTGCTATAATCAACAATATCATACCTTTCTTTTAATGAAAAGAGAGTTAGAAAGAGAAAGAGCTCCATGCTACACTACTCTTTTTTCGCTTAACCGTCTGGTATCCGAAACCCACTCTCCAACTAAATCTTTTTTTGCTTAACCATCTGGTATATACCAAAACCCACTGGTCAACTAATCCAGATTCACACTGAGTAGGACCACTATGGGGGTAAACTGTAAAGTGCTCCATACCAAGAAGTTTTCCATCCCCAGGGCTCGACCCAAGACCTTTTGATGTTAGGCGTATTTATACGCATACGCCTAACCACTGTATTTTACTCATATTCCTACCTTGTTTAGAGGACTAATCGCACCAAATACACCCAACTTATGTTATTTTTTGCATTATGAACTGATATGTGTGTTCTTGTCGCATCTAGGTACTTAACGTGAAAAATACGATGAATTGGAGCTAAAATGAGATGAAGCATTCGTCCGAGTGTGAGTGGTCCATGAACCTCGCCAAGCAAAGGCCGGAGCGAGCCACAAACTCGCCACACACCTCGCCAAGCGAGCTACGAGGACAAAAATAAGTGTAGAAAAAAAGTGGCAAGAGTGCAAAATGGACAAGAAACCTTGTTGAGCAAAGTCTGGGGCGAGGAGATACCTCGCCATGCACCTTGCCCCGCGAGGAAGGTACCTCGTCATGCACCTCGCCCTGCGAGGAAAGTGCTCCAAAATGCCAAGTTGAGGATTTTTGTCTAAGTGTAAATTGGACAACATAGCTCGCTAAGTGAAGCCCAGGGCGAGGTCCTACCTCGCTCCAAAGCTCGCCCAACGAGCTCCAGTGTCCAAATGGCAGCGGGTTTTAAAGTCCAACTCCGTTTTGGACTAGGCTTTTAGGGTTATTTCCCAACACTATAAAAAGACCCTTTGCATGATTTTTACAGAACTTTTGACCTAGGGAGAACATAGAGCCGCCGTGGAGGCCGAAGATTATTGGGTTTTACCTTTTCTTCTCTATACTACTTTCTTTGGATGATTTGTTGTATTTACTCCATGTCTATGTGGAACTAAACTTCTCGTTCTAGGGTTATGGTTCTTTCATGAACGTTGTTATTCGAATATTGATTTCAATTAATTAGTTTATCATATTGGTTTATTTATTTATTCCTGAACTTAATTATTTAGTTGTTTGATCACCAATCGAATATTATCTTTGATTCTTAGATTGAACTCGAGAGAGAGATAGTTTTCTTTTATTTTTAGATAGTTTATAATTAAAACATTCGTATCTCGTCTCTTGTTTAGATAATTAGGATCGTTTGATTTAGTAAATAGTTAATCACAAGTCCTTATGGGTTCGACATCTGATTTCTAAAATCACTATATTACTTGTACGACCGCGTATACTTGCGTGTGCGTTTGGGAGCAACACCTTTGTTTAAGGGTGAAGAAATCTCAACCATCCACTACATCCCTTGGTAGTAAGCTAGAGTACATAGTGATAAGAACTAGCATCATTAAAGAATCATCAAAATGTATCTCTTAGTATACAACCTCCACACATTATATTCTTAAGATTTAAGAATAATGTAACAGCTGATAACAGTAGGCAACAATTCTTGAAATCTACAATGAATTGTTACCAATAAGTTCTTTTTTGATAACCCAGAAATCTCCGGGTCACTGGCGCACGGTTCGGATATCGGTAGATAATGGGCCCGCCCTTCTACCCTTCTCCACTTAAATATCAAGCTTTTGTCAGTGGCAAGGTTCGAACCCATGATGTGCACCTAACTCACACATCAACAAGTTGCTCTCTTACCACTAGACCAAAGCCCGGGGGGAAATTACTACTAAGCTACTAATGAAGTTTAATTTACATCATCCATTCTCTGTGTTGAGCTGCTTTGATCTGACTCTCAATTCAAGATCTTATGAAGTTTTGATGATTGACAAATAATGTAATTTTAATGTTTAAGAAGGATGGACAAATATATACAAGAACTAGGTCCTTAACAGATCTCCAAAAAGAACCGGTAAAGCTGGCAACAATGATGCACAAACACTCAAAAGAACCAGGTCCTTTGTAGAAGAATTGGAGACTGTTTGGTCTATGCATGAAAAGTTGTTCCATCCGGAGAGAGGAATCCTTGAAGAATTGGGATTAAGGCTTAATCCAATTCTACACTGACATGGAAATATTACCATAATTGAACATATGGAATTGGCTTTGAAACAAGATAAAACAAGTAAAGGCCGACGCGGTTTAGGTTCTTGAACTATTGAACATATTCTACTAGGATTTGGAGAACAAGAAGCTATCATCCTTCCACTATATAAAGCATCATATTGATGTTGGTTGAAGACAAGAAACTCGAGCGCAAATAGAGTGAGATCTATTCAGAGTATCTTCAAGAGAGAGAGAGGATCAAATGCAACGAAGAAGAACATGTTCCTATCAAGATATATTCCTACTTTTTTTCAAGTTGTAATAGTTAGATTCTCTATTTTGTATTGTACACCTATTTACTTTACTAGAAGTTTTGTATTAGGTTGCATTGAGTTGTAAGGGGCTTCTTAGACTGAGTAGAGTCTTTGAAGAAGTTAGCTACACTTAGAGAGAAGTGTAGAAGGGGGATAGCTATTGTAGTGGTCAGTTCCTTAGGTGCAAGAGTTGTTACCTTAAAACTGCCCGTTTGTTGAGTAGAGATTTGGGGAAATCCTATTGGAGATAGGTCGTGGTTTTTGTCTCCCTTGAGCAAGGAGTTTTCCATGTAAAAAACCTTGTGTTGATTATTTTATTCCACATTTACTTGTTGCATAGTTGCTGAAGAACCTGGTTCTTCAGTATATCGGTGGCAGCATAAACTATCACTCTGGAATACATCAAACTATACTTTGAAAATAATGTTTTTGGAACCTACGTCTGGCACCTTGAGCCAGAAGGATAACAATGAAGGAAACTTTTGAGAATCTAGACTACATGCTGAACAAAACAACTAGTAGAATGCCCCCCATGAGAAGAAAGAATAGTGGAATGCTCACGCTCTCGTTGGACGTGACAGTCGGTTACCGTGGGTAACGAAGGGAAAAATTTGATTTAATCACAGAATTGAATTGCTTGAATTAGTTGAAGGTGCGTAGTCTTCTTCTTTTGATTGGATTTATTACCCGAGAATCATCGGTATAATTTCAAGTCAAAAATCAGGCCTTTCAGGAAGCAAGGGCATTAAGGCTGAGAATGGGCTCTTATGGAATGCCTGATTTGCTGGGGCGGAGCGTAGACGAGCGAGCAGGTCCAAAGAAAAACAAAAGAAAGAAAATTGCTAAAAAGAGCCTGCTTCCTTTATCATATATATGATATTGGAGGGCCCTCGACAAAAGGGACTGGGAGATTTTCAAGGAAAGAAGAATTTAACTGTGCCAAACAATGTATTAACATCATTACGAAAGGTCACCTCCAAAATGTAACGAATTTGGAAAATATAACAGCAGTTTGAACTACTGATACGCACCTCATCCAGTTTCTTCTCTCGCTCTCGAAGAGAAGATTTTGCTTGATTGAATTTTTCATTCCAACTTTCATACACATCAGGGTTTAGATCTCGGTAAGCCAAGCAAAGAGTACGAAGTCCGGCAGCACCAAATTGCTCCAAGTGCTCCCTAGTTCTTTTCTTCAAATCATTTTCTCCATTACGCAACCTCTCATAAATAACATTATCTGCACCCTGTAAAAAGAAGGTTCTATGATAATATTCTAACAAGTAATCCAAGTAAAAGATCCTTCTTTGTAAAGTGCCTACCTTGCAATAGAGTACCAATCTGCCATCAGGATAGCGACATACAACAGACTGACGCTTTCTCGTACTGAAACAAAAATAAGGATAACAGTTAAACCTCATACCATCACACAGACAATGCAAATAGTAAGTGAGAAAGTCCAAACACCTGTTGAATTCAAGGACATTCAAAATCTCATAGGGAATATCTTGAATCTGTCCCATCTTCTCAACGTGTGATTCACGCACATAAATCAATGTTGGAGTACGCCTGCAAAACTGTAAAATTAACAGTGCACTAGAAATAAACAGAATAACAAGCAGTAACAATGAAAGACACAAAATAAGCAAACCTAACCCTTTCCATAATTTGATACCTTAACTATGTATTAGCAGACAATGCCTTCTGCTAACTGATCTAACAGAGAATTACTCTTTCAATCAATAAACTACCAACAATATACTCTTTCTTACCTAATCTTCCACAGAGAAAAAATAGCATGCAATTAAAAGTTGACAGCTCAAGAAAATAAGTGTCAATAATTTACTTCATGCTATTGACACTTATTTGCTGCCATGTGACCAGGAGGTCATAGGTTCAAGCCGTGGAAACAGCCTCTTGCAGAAATTCAAGGTAAGGCTGCGTACAATAGACCCTTGTGGTCCGGCCCTTCCCCGGACCCCGCGCATAGCGGGAGCTTAGTGCACCGGGCTGCCCTATCACTATATTTCTCAATTCTCTGTCAACTCTACAAATAAATCTCCTACCCCCACCCCCACCCCCCCCCCTTATCTAACCTGGACTATTCTTGGACTTATAGTTAGTATAACAGAATATTCTGTTAAGAATCTGTAAATGTTCTTAACAGTTAGCACCAGAAACAGAATTTCACTTTCAATTTGAATCTCTTCTATCCATGCTTGACGAAATTAAGAATAAGATTACAAGCACAGGTTTTACCTCGTAGGCTTCTATATATATTCACATTATGAACAGATTCACGACAAAATTGTATCACTTCCAGTAGCATAAATGTAACAGAAATTCTACTTTATCTTTCTGATAGGGCTAACTAAAATTTTAAGTATCCACGCACTTGTAGAAGAAGAAGCCAAAGTTTTTTGCTGCTGCGACCAAAGCAGCTTCATCGGGAGATGCTGCCTGATATCGTATCTTTTCTGGGGTCTCTTCACCTTCAGGAAGCACGGTATGACATATTGCAAGGCATCTGAAAAAATCCTGAACAAATAACCTTGGTCATTGTAAGGTTAGAGGTCTATGAGCGCTAAAGAAGAAACAGACTGCACTTCTGTAAAAGCTTGCACCATATCAAATCTAATGTGAATGGGATATTCATATGAAAAAGTTACTAATATTCCCAAAAATCCATATACAAAAGTTGTTTATATAAATGTTCACCTTTTCCTTAATATATGGCCCAAAATGGTCCCCATATAAAAGGAAATACAATACTCAATGAGTTGCACACAAGTATCAACGAAGGGCACATAAATAGCTAAATATAAAAAAGAACATAAAGCAAGGCGAGGAATAGAAGTTTTTCATTTACTAAACAGTGTGACTTTCACTTTAGCTATATCTGATTTCCAGTAACTTCGTTAACAACAATAAAAAGGTCCTAAAAATAAAAATATATATAGAGAGAGAGGAGCAATCACTAAAAAGAAGTAACATTCTGGTCTTTTCTTTAACATCAAGTTAATGATATTTGATTGTTCAAAAAGACAGTCGGGCACAAACCAACTAAGTTTCATGATCTTATTCCACCATAATAATTCAATAATATACCTTGCATGCATCAGGATTAGGTTCATTCCTCCAGGCACCTCGCATCAGCCGAGCATCATCAAAATTGAAACCTTTTTCTCGTGCCTCGTTTGATGTTTTTTGAACCTATAACAATTCTCTAAATAAACACAATGCAAAGCCATGAATCCTTTTATAAATTATCCCTAATTTAAAGGCCGTTTACCTCAACTCTCATTCCACTTCTTTGTGCAGTTCCCATCTCAATTTCAGTAATACCACTGCCATATATCTCTCCTCCAATAGAACACTTAAAAAACTCCATCAAGTTCCTCGTAAGAGTTCCAGTTTTGTCAGAAAATATGTATTCCACCTACCCATAGAGATCAAAGATCAATGATCAATGATTCACGGATTGACAGTTAAAAACACAGCATAAACTAGAGCCAAGGGAAAACAAGGACACATTGCATTGCAAACAACAACATACCCAGTATACTCCCACAAAGTGGGGGACACATTGCTTTGCGAGCAAATTAATTTCACCATACTAGTCACTGACTCAAATTACCTGCCCAAGTTCCTCGTTCAAATTAGATGTCCTAGCCTGTGCAGGGGTGTTACTCTCAGCATGGTACATGTGTAAGTCATTGTTGATAAATTTTGTGGATTGAATAAACTTAATCATCTGTAAGTGAAAACCAGAGAAAAGATAAGAAAAAGAGAAAAAGATACTTCAAAATCAAAATTCTGCATAACACAACAACAAAAACTGACAAAAACTGCCATAAGATCTACCTCAACAGAAACATAGAGAGAGATGGGAATAATCGGTGAATAGAGAGTGATTAAGGTGAACATGGTCAAAGCAGCAACCTGGGCACAAACCAAAAGAGTAATTTGAAATAAATACAGAGAAAAAAACAGCAGAAATAACGGGAAGGTCAACAAGTCAAGAGAATCTAATAGTTACCACAAATCTATTGTCAGGATTGGATTGCGCGTCTGAGCTGCTTTCAAACCGTAAATAAAAATATTTCTTATTTATGAAGATACCACTGCAAAGATCCAAGCAACCTTTTCAACACTGATGGGAATATAAAAGAGTGTTCTAAAATGGCAGGTAGGTTCTAGAAACTAATCGAACCTGCCTATAGCTCCCAATAGACACATGCAGAAGAGAACACTAAAAAGAGTTAGAATAAGTTTATCAAGTTTCTTCTCCAAAGAGCTTCTCTTGGAAGGAATCTTCATGGAATTCATCATAACCTGCAGCGAAAAATGCAGTTGATGATTACTTTAAATACAAACCTAAGCAAAGAAGCAATTGAAAACTAAGGTCACAAAGCAAAGCGATTAATATAACCCAATTGAATATTCATCAGAGACGGGATGTTCCTAAATCTTTAAACAAAAATATCCATGAATATACTAAAAGAAAGAATTGTTACTGAACTAGTTAATGGCATGAGTAACCTTCTTCTTTACATTATTTTTGTAATATGGCCAGCAAAATGAACCCCTGCTCCCAAAAAAAAAAAAAAGGAGGGAGAGGAGGAGATAGATAGATAGTGTGTATGGGCGTGCAGTAGCTTATAACTTGAAATATAGAATTGATACCTTTGTTTCATGCCCTGTGAAAATGACAGCCCCAACAATGTACTTTGTGTTTCTCAGACTGCAGCCCTGTAAAAAATAGAGGTAGTATCAAGAAGGAAAACGCAAATCAAATTCAACAAGTACTTTCTCTGCATAAGAGAAGTATAGCAAAGTAGCAGAGAAACTCCTAATGTAATGCACAAAATGGAGAAGACAAGGACTCAGGTCATCTTAACATGAACCACCAATAAGAATCAATAAACCATAAGTGTTCCATCTTGATAGCACTTATCACAATATATCGTAAGAACCAGAGAGAGAGAGAGAGAGAGAGAGAGAGAGAGAGAGGAAGGAAACAAACAAAAGAAGAAAAACAGAACACACGGGAAAACACTAAGTACCCTTAATAGAAGTTGATTTGGACCGAGTGGCAAGGTTTGCTTTTGAATTATCAAATTGCCAGCAAAAGTGTATAATGAGTTATTAGGTTGCTCACATTGTACTTCTCCTGGAAAGACGAAACATGCAAGGAAACATCAGACACATCATCCTCCAAAGGCATATCCATGCGTGCATTAGAAACAAATAATCATGATTTCACTAAAGACGTAACAAGATCATCATTATGTGATATAAACGATATACCGAATCGCATATCTGTTAATAAGCATCTGCAGGAGATTATAGATACGCAAGGGTACCAATTTAAAATATTATAAGTTGTCCGTTTGCAGTAACATATATTTGTTCATAAATCTGCATTTTCATTATGTGAACAGCATGTTAACAATTTCTCAATGTGTGCTTTTAACGCTAATGTCAGAAGATAAGTATTCAACAGTGTATGACCTATTAAACTTACATGCTAAGTAAATAAAATTAAACCATGACTAGTGGTGTTAAAAGTCTGTAATCAAGATAACATAAGAAAGTGTGTTTCGCCAATTCTGATGGTTGCCGTTGATTCTACCTAATCTGATGTGCAGAAAAGAAGGAGAAAGCTAGATCGGAGGAATTCAGCATGCCTGTTTCAGATGCTAAATTACAATAAAATGTTGGCTCAAATTTAAGATGATGGCATTTGAACATCAGAAACTCCATACACATGCATAATTGCAGAGACATTAGACTGAGCTGCAGCAGCACAAAGACCAACCTGTAAATCCAGAGACTTTATCGGGAGTCACATAATCCCAGGTTTTCTCTAGTGCTTTTCTGATCTTCAAATTAGTTTCACCATCCAAATTTGCAGTCTGCGGTAATTCATGTAGAAATAAAGAGAAAGACGGTAGAGATAAGAGACCAGTGTATTCATTTATGATTTATAAAAATATTCCTTTTGAAAGAAACTAGACCAAGCTAGTTTTTTTCACAAAAGGAAATAAAAAAGAACATATTGATGCAGACCAAGTACAACCTCAATGTAGCAGACCCCATCAGGGTTTGTGCTGGCAAGAAAAAGAAGATCTGCTGGAAAGAACTCATCCTGCTTAACCTGCACAAGATAGCCAACTTATACCACCTTAAATTCTTCACTGGAATAAAGAGTATTTCCTAGATTTTGTCAAAAGCTCACAAAACAAATTTCTTTGAAGTACTGCAACTATTTTTGAGAAGCAGTTTGTATTCCTTCGTGTAAAATTTTTGCTTCTGAGAGGAGTGGAGTGTGTTTTCCATTTGAAAATTCTCCATAGCACCCTAGAAGGTCTACCAAATTTGAATGAAGACCAGATAGTCATATCCCTAAGGTGGGAGCTCACTGATTGAGCTGTCCAAGCAGATTGATTTGTGTCTATATATCTTCAGATTCAACCCCACAAAAATACAGACTTAACCATTATAAATTTTAGAGATTAGATCCAAAGTTCTCAGCTACTAGAGCTTACCGCTACTTCAGTAAATGAAGTATTCCAGTATTTATCTAATGTTTTGTTTAATGATGTGTAAAATAGCATTCTTGAGTTCTGTCTTTCTACCAATTCAATATAATGAGAAGACGTACGATTAGGTAGGTCTGGTCTGCCTCTATTTCATAATGTAGTTTTGGAGCTCACTAAATAGCAGATGTTTGGTCTTTAACATGGCAGAGCTCCAACAAGGATGGAGTATAGATACTGCCCGTAAGGGGCAGGTAAATCAGTAGTCTAGCATCTTTCTCAAGAGTGATTAAGGGGATCTCAGTACCAATTATTCAGAATCTTCGCAATGCGTGTGAATTCACCGAGAGAGAAATGTACAGTAATATGAATGCATATATTACTAACTGGTGCCACAACCAGACATCCAGCTCTGACATCATCAGAGGCAGATTCTAAATCACATTTATGCAAAAAGAAGCATATCCACGACAGCTTTGACGTAATACAGACTTTCTCCTTTGATCGCTTATAGTTCAAGAGTTTGAGGCGTGGAAACAACCTCTTTGCAAAATTGCAAGTAGAAGGTTGCTTCCTCTTGCTGATATACACCCACTCTCTCCTACCCCGTACTAAAGCCTTTAACTAAATAAAATTTGATTCGCTAAATGCTGTCGTGACTTAAACCTTAAATAGTTGGATGTCTCTCCAGATTTTATGATCAGAATAAAATCTCTTTTGAAACTATGAGATCAAAGAGTCAGGTTAGTGTTTGGAAGAACTAATTTGTTGGAAACAATTGAGCACTTCTCAATAAAATGACAAACAATAAAAATATGCATTCCAACACTTCTTTTATAAACTGAAATCGTCTGTGGTTCTATTTACCTAGGTTACCCTAGTACAATCTCCAAACATGTAAGTCAACTAGGGAACTGGTATATATGGATCAGTTAAAGCAGAGAAAAAGCCTTCTACAACATGATTGTACCCATGTTGAATACAGATTTGATAATAATAAACAGACACAGGTCCATGTGAAATAGCCATTAACATAATACTAAACTAACAGAAGATAACACATAACAAGCTAAGAAAAGATAATTCTTATGTCACAAAACAGACAAAACAAAAGTCGATAATGAAAGCCACAAACAAAAGAGCTCGACAGAGAAAGCTGAATAGCTTGTTGGATATAAAACAAGACGACATCTTACTACAAGACCTAAAGCAAAAGAGAGCATAGAATTGCAATGACTGCTTTGTACGTTTACACTTACTCTCACAATATCTCCAGGTTGCAGCTTCTTCCAAGGTACACAAACCCATTGCTGATCTTGAAACATGTCTATAGAAGTATTGTTAATCGACAAGTCATTCTGAAAACGCTTCTGCAATAGTTTCAAAGGAATAAGAAAAGAAAATGTAAGCAAATAGGTCAAATGCAAAAGGGAAACCCAATAGTCTGTTAGTCTATCTTAAGACTGTCATAAAAATGGCATTTATGAACCAAAAGTATGAGAAGGAAAAGGAGCAACAGTACTCACCCAATCCTCCCAAGCCTCCTTAATAAGAGAAACAAGAAGCACCAAGCTCAGAGGAAGCACATTCGTTATTGGACTTACAGGACTGCATTAAAGCAATACTTTCAGAAACAAATACGCAGGAAACATAGCTCATCTAATACAATGTACTGATCCACTTCTAAAACAATTTTTGAGAATGATTTTTTTTCTTTTGAGAATGCTTCTTAAAACAATTTGCAACATTATTTCTATCACAGATTACCAAAATAAAGTGAAATTTTCTTATTCTAGTCTCAATTTTCATTTCTCATGATAAAGTAATCCCCCACTTACTTTCTTTTTTTGATGAAGAAAGTATCCCCAACCTACTCTCACGAACACATCCCCCTTCTAACTTTTGTGTTTGGAGAGTGTTAGAATAGGAATAGGATTTTATATATAGTATCCTACTAGGAAAAGGATTGTAATGTAGTGTCTATAAATAGGGCTTAGCGTAATCATGTAGATACAACAATTCAATAATATATTTTCCCCCATATTTTCTCACATGGTGTCAAGCAATTGTGATAAAATATCGTTGTGCATCATTCCGGCGACATTTACGAGAAAATCAGCCGTCATCGTGCAATTTCTGGTGACCTAAGCGGCTATCCAAGCAAATAATCATTTCTGCCAGTGTTCTTCAAAAAACATCACCACCAGGACCGGAATTTCCCGGCGAGCAAACCCCAGTGAGCCTCATCGGAAACTGGTCACCCACAAGCCCTCATGCGTCGTCGGAGCCGCTTGTTCCGGCGAGCGCGTCAGAGCCACGCGCTGGTGTGTGAGCTACTTTCCGGCGACCTTTTTCGGGAAATTTCTTTTTCCAGTGTGATCGCCCCTCCATTCCGAGCCTACCCATCCAATTTTTCCCAATTCCAATCTCCGGAACCCTAATCCGGCACAACAGTTCTCTTTTGTCAGATCTACGTCTTTCCGGCCATGTTTTTAGAGATTTCTTTTTCCTATCTGGCTCACCTGAGCATTCCGAGATGACTCATATAATTCTCTTCAAGATCCGGTCATTTTTTTACTTTTCCGACGAGTTTTCCGGCAAGTTTTTCGATCATATTCCGATGACTGTTTTCTGAGCTTCTGGATCACGGTTTCTGAGCATTATCAGCCTCTTTAGATTTCTTAAAGTTTTGAATCATGTCTCTCGGATTTGATGTTTTTAATTCCAAAAACACCGAGAATTGGAAATTCAAGTCCTATGATTAATTCACAACCCTTAATAAGGAGATCTGAAAACCAAACATCACAGTCTAAAATTCGACAAAAAGATGTCGTTTTGGAAGATCTAGACCTAAGTGTAGTTATTGTAAAGGGCTTGGACACACTCGTGAAGTATACCGATCTCGACCTAAGTGTAGTTATTGTAATATGTATGGACATGCTCGTGAAGTATGTTATTCTCTGCATGGTCGACCACCCAAGAATACTCATATTGCTCAGACTGTCATTACCACCGACGGGTTTATTTATCTGAAGAAAAATATAATGAGTACCTTCAGTATCGAGCAAGTAAACAAACATCTCCACAAGCAGCCTCAGTCACACAATCTAATACTGCCATCGTGGATTGTAGACTCTGGCGCTTCTGATCATATTTCTGGTGATAAATCACTTTTGTCGGATATTAATTATTCACAGTCTCTTTCCGCAATTACTTTAGCCAATGGGATCCAAACAAAAGCAAAAGGAGTTAGATAAGTTAAACTCACATCTTTGGTTACTCTAAATTCTATCCTCTATGTCCCTGGTTGTCCTTTTAATCTTGCATCGGTCAGTCGTTTGACTCATGCCTTAAATTTTGCCATACTATTTCTTGATGATTCATTTATTATGCAAGATACCAGTACGGGATAGACGAGTGGCGTAGGATATGAATCACAAGGCCTCTACTACCTTACCTCTACTCCTAAATCCTCCATAGCAGGTCTAGTTACAGATCCACCAGACTTAATCCATAAATGATTGGGACACCTGAGTCTGTCCAAGCTACAAAAGATGGTGCCTAGTTTGTCTAGTCTGTCCAAATTAGACCGTGAGTCGTGTCAACATGGGAAACACACTCGCACTACCTTTCCACGTAGTGCTGAGAGTCGTGCAGAGTATTTTTTCAATAGTTCATTCTAATATTTGGGGTCCTAGTAGAGTCAGTTCACCTTTAGGATTTCGTTATTTTGTTAGTTTCATTGACAATTTTTCCAGATGCATTTGGTTATTCTTAATGAAAAATCGTTCTGGGTTACTCTATATTCAAGAGTTTTTGTGCTAAAATACAAAATCAATTTGGTAGTGATAATGCCTTAGAATACAAATCCTCCCAGTTTCAGCAGTTTATGACTCACCAAGGAATTATTCATCAAACATCTTGTCCATACACCCCTCAGCAGAACGGGATAGCAGAAAGGAAGAATAGACATCTCATTGAGACTGCTCGCACTCTTCTCATTGAATCCCATGTTCCGCTACGTTTTTGCGGCGATGCAGTCCTCACAGCTTGTCATTTAATTAATCGAATTCCCTCATCTTCTATTCAGAATCAGATTCCATATTCCATAGTATATCCTCAGTCATCTCTATACTCTCTTCCTCCTCGTGTTTTTTGGAGCAATGTTTTGTGCATAACCTAACTCCGGGATAGATAAATTAGCCACTCGCTCTCTTAAATGTGTCTTTCTTGGTTATTCTCGAGTTTAAAAGGAGTATCGTTGCTTCTCACCTGATCTCCGTTGATATCTTATGTCTGCCGATGTCACATTTTTTGAGTCTCAACCTTACTTTAGGTCTCTTTCTGATCACCCTAATATCTCTGAGGTCTTACTTGTACCTCAGGTTTTACCTACACCGACCTTTGATGAATCTACAGTTATTTCTACATCTCCAATCACAGTGCCACCACTTCTGACTTATCATCGTCGACTGCATCCAGCATCAGGCCTAGATGATTCATGTCATGCGTCGGACCCTGCACCTACTATGGACTTGTCTCCTCTTAATCAGTTGATTGCACTTTGGAAAGGTAAACGGTCCACTCGTAACACTAATCCACATTATATCCTTTTAAGTTATCATCGTCTATCATCATTCCATTATGCGTTTGTATCATCATTGTCCTCTGTCTCCATTCCTAAGTCTTGTCTGCTTTACACACGAGTGGTACTTGAGAGCTTGTTCCTCTCCCATCAGGTAAATCTATTGTTGGTTGCCGTTGGATTTATGCAGTCAAAGTTGATCGGCTTAAGGCTCACCTTGTTGCGAAGGGGTATACACAAATATTTGGGCTTGATTATAATGATACTTTCTCTCCTGTGGCTAAAATAGCATTTGTTCATCTTTTTCTATCCATGGTTGTTGTCCGCTATTGGCCTCTTTATCAGTTGGACATTAAGAATGCTTTTCTCCATGGTGATCTTGAGGAGAAAGTTTATATGGAGCAACCACCGGTTTTATTGCTAGGGGGAAGTCTAATTTGGTGTGTCAATTTCGTTGGTCACCTTATGGTCTGAAACAATCTCCTCGAGCCTGGTTTGGTAAATTCAGCACAGTAATTCAGGAGTTTGGTATGACTCGCAGTGAAGCAGATCATTCTGTGTTTTATCGACATTCTGCTCCAGATATGAGTATTTATTTGGTGGTTTATGTTGACAATATTGTTATAACTGCAATGATCAAGATGGTATCACTAATTTAAAGCAACATATCTTTCAACATTTCTAGACTAAGGATCTCGGCAGACTGAAGTATTTTCTAGGTATTGAGGTTGCCCAATCCACGTCAGGTATTGTTATTTCGCAACACAAGTATGTCTTAGACATTCTTGAGGAGATAGGAATGATGGGATGTAAACCCATTGACACTCCTATGGATTCGAATGCTAAACTCTTGCCAGGACAGGGGGAGTCACTGAGTAATCCTGAAAGATATAGGCGGTTGGTTGGTAAGTTGATTTATCTCACAGTGACTAGACCTGACATTTCGTTTCCTATGAGTGTTGTAAGTCAGTTTATGGATTCTCCCTGTGATAGTCATTCGGATGCAGTTATCCGCATTCTGCGATATATTAAGTCAGCCCCAGGTAAAGGACTGCTTTTCGAAGATCGAGTCCATGAGCAGATCATTGGATATACATACGCTGATTATGCAGGATTACCCTCTGATAGACGTTCTACATCCGGATATTGTGTGTTAATAGGAGGTAATTTGGTGTCTTGGAAAAGTAAGAAACAGAATGTCGTTGGTCGATCTAGTGCTGAATCAGAATATCGAGCAATGGATGTAGCAACTTGTGAGCTAGTTTGGATTAAGCAGTTGCTTAGAGAACTAAAATTTGGAGAAATCAGTCAAATGGAACTTGTGTGATATAACAAAGCGGCCCTTCATATCGCATCAAATCCGGTATTTCATGAGAGGACTAAGCACATTGAGATTGACTGTCACTTTGTCAAGGAAAAGATACTCTCGGGAGATATTGTTACTAAATTTGTAAAGTCGATTGATCAGCTTGCGGATATTTTCACCAAGTCACTCAGTCGTCCTCGTATTAATCACATCTGTAACAAGCTTGGTACATATGACTTGTATACATTAGCTTGAGGGGGAGTGTTAGAATAGGAATAGGATTTCATATATAGTATCCTACTAGGAAAAGGATTGTAATGTAGTGTCTATAAATAGGGCTCAGTGTAATCATGTAGATACAACAATTCAATAATATATTTTCTCCCATATTTTCTCACAGAATAGAGGATAAGTTAACCCACATAATACATGCAGATAACAGAAACTCACTTACCTGACTGGAGTGCACGACAAAATTGAGATCATAAGGAAATACAGATTAGCCACCCGCCTGAACTGTCAGTATAAAAAGAAGGGTGAAGAGATAAGATGAAGATTATAGAAAAACAAACAGTGAATACTACACACTGGATTGGGCTCTTCACCATATTTACGGCAATGTAATAACTAATCTAACTGAAATGTAAACAATGAAACCCACCATTCTAAATTTCTAATATGCTAATATTTCTAATTTTTCTCAGATATCAATCTAATTTTATTCTGAAGCACATTGACCAAAGTGCCTAGTGTCCTTAATTCCTGAAACACATGAATCAGGACATCTATGAGGCACATGACTCAATGAAATTTGCTGCATTTAGATTGGTCTGATGCCCCAACAGGCCACAAGTACATATGTCCTCACCTAGGCTACAGTAGAAGGGCTCACACTGAGAGCTGAACTCATTCCAGAATATAGAACTTTTTCTTTTAATAGGTGTTCACCAATAGAAAGAACTACTAAAGAGAAATGAGCACATTGACCATTTGAGTTTCGTTTCTACATAACAGGCTATCAGTTGAAGATCTATTCCTAAATCCTACTAACCAAAAGAGTTCAACGTAAAAACTTTGTCCAAGTCGCTTTTAAAGTTACAAAAGGGAATATATTCCGAGATCTGCCAATGGAAAAGGTATTCATATGTTACCTTTTAAAAAATATAATAGAGAGGAAACATCTCTTATTCCTATTTTGCTTTTTTAAAGATACAATGGGACTATATCTTATGGAGTACTAGTTACTCAAGAAACTTCTCTCTACAGCCTTTGTTGATAGGTTTGAACATGGCATACATGATTCAAAATGTGGTCGCTCCAGGAAGTTATTGCAAGTTCATGAGACCTCTGTATTAAACATCCTGTATAATAGGCTCACATATACCTGATTTGACTTTTGTATATCTGGGAAGTTTCCAACTCACTTTTAAAGTTACAAGGATTAACATGTCGGCCGGGTTTTTTTTTTTTTTTTTTTTTTTTGGGGGGGGGGGGGGGGGGGGTTAAAGGGATATATTCAGGGATCTTTTTTTTCAATAGATACAGTGGCACTATATGTTATTCTAGTTTTTTCATGAGCTTTTTCTTCGCCAGTACATATAGCATGCATGAACCTACTTCAAAATCTTTCTAGTAACTCAAGAAACTTCTCTATACATCCTCTGTTGATAGGTTTCAACATGGCATACATGATTAGGTCCTTCCAGGGAGTTATTGCAGGATCATGTGACCTCTGTATTAAACATCCCGTATAACAAGCTCATGTAGACCTGATTTGACTAAATTTTGTATTTCTGGGAAGTTTCCAACTTACGAAGTAAAACTTACAGTTTAAGCTTGGTAGAGATACACAACTTAAATGGGTGAAAAAATAGAATACACAATATGGGAGATAAAACAATTTACCTGTTCAAATAACCCCTTTGGCAAGAATGTTATGATGTCATACTTTGTAGTCGACACGGAATTTCCCTGAAAAGGAAAAGGGAATAAACCACATCGACTCAGGTGCAATTTAACACTTGTAAGGAACATGATGGAAATTGATTGTATGACAACACTAGACAGCTAACATTTCGGAGCTTCCTTAATAAAATATTTAAGTGATCCTAGTCAGTGTAAGGCAAGTTTTGTTGCTTACAATTTTATCTCTTCACAGACAACGGAACTGAAAATTATTTTTATATGGATGTCATTACGCAGCTAAAATTTGAGAGCTTTCTTGATAAAGCAAGTAAGTGATCATTGTCAGTGTAAGGCAAGTTTAAATTGCTTCCTAACCTTAGCAGATTCACAGACAAAGAAACTGAACTACATGTTTCCTTTCTCTCCTACATCAATTTACCCAGATAGTTAACTTAGATCAACAAAGAGGGCCATAACATCAAAACAATGAATTATCATTTCTTCCCTCTCCCCACTTCCACAGGAAGATGAGAAAACTTTCCAAATACATTCCAAATGATAACAGCACTGATTGAGGACATAAGTAACAGCTAATCCGGATAGGAATGCAATGATATTTCTGTTGTTTCTCTTTAATCAGGTGAAGGTATAAGTAAGTACCAACAAGGACACTGCTAGATACCCTCGGGACAAAATTTAAGTAGTAAAAACACAATAGCAGCAGAAAATTGTCTAGTCTCGTTGCATGTGTAAGTTGTAAATCATAGGTAAAACCTGATGCATTAAAAACAGCAGATGCAAGAAACACCGCAAAATCTAAAAAGCAATGAAGAAACATGGATTAAACTAGAAATTGCTTGGAGCGTTTCACCCAAATGCATCCCATAGTTTGCAGCAACTAACATAGTATGCTAGTAAAGGGGGGAAAAAGCTTTAGAGGCCGTTTGAGTAAGCTGATTGTAAATAATTGATTAGCATTGAGTGCTAAGACTGATTTTATAATAAACAGTTACATGTTTGCCTAGAAGTGCTGAAAAAGATAATAAGTTGTTGATATGTTTTAGTAGAAAAGTTTTGATAAGTAGTTCTTTTGGTAAAATGACTAAAATATCCTTTAACGTTTTACAAATAATGGATATGGAATGGCGAGTTAGGGGTTTTATTTTGAGAATTAGAAAAAATATTAAGGATAAATTAGTAAAAGTCTTGGTCAAAAAAGTGCTTATAAGTAGAAAAGCCATAGCTCGGCAGTGACCAACTTATGGCTTTGATTGATTTTGGCTTATAAGCACTTACGATGTTTACCAAATGCGTAGATAAACTAAAAGGTGTTTATAAGCCAGTTTGACCAGCTTATCAGGTTACCCAAACACCCTCTAATTTTGCAAACGACATATCATGCATGCATAAGGTGAAAAATGGGTCTATCGTGTGGTTATGTTTTGTTAACCAAAAATCATGTTATTGTTTGCACTTATGAAAGTAAAATCCATTAAGCCACATATTCTAGTAGATCATACGAACAAACTAGACACAAAAGAAGTCCATTGAGAAGTGAATACGCCTGCACTAACTAAAATCGTAAACCACAATCAAGTTTGCAAGAAGTGGTAAGTTTCAGTAATCTAGTTCAGCAATCATTTCATATTTCCGCACCAAAGGCGTTATGCCAATACACCTGAACTACCTTTTTCACCAAACAACAAGAAATCAATCCGAGTAAATCGTTCAAGGATTAGTAACCATTAAAAATTATCAATAGAACAACAAAACTACACCTCAATCCAAAACTAGTTGGAATCGGTTATATGGCTCCTCAATATCCATTCTGTTCCATTTAGACCCATTTCATTTAATAATCAATACAAATTAGGGTTCTTACTATTAGAGCCTAGAGGTCTCTACATTTTTTACTGAGTCCCTGACATACAAATCTCCAAACTAATTAAGAGACTCTTGGCAAGTAACATCATGACCCCGTAAGTTTTTTAGTTTTTGATATAGTAAGAATATCCATATGCCAACACCATAAAAAAGTTCACATTGCAGGCACTAGTGATCGCACATATGTACTTTACCTTCCCTTCATCTCCCAGAATGAAAATTATTGCTTTCATCTCCACATTTTAGTGCAAATAAAAATATAATAAGCCAAAACACAGCAAACTCAAAATATGTTACATTGACTAATTCCTAAAGCTAAATACACCATCTATATTACATGGATTCGTCATTTGCCTTGACGTAGTCATGTTGAATTGGTGTGAGAACAGTTTTGGTACTTCAGTGTGAAATCTTGAAGAATATACTAAAAATAGTAAACCTAGACGCACCAACCGAAACTTACATGTTTTCAATACTCATAAACAAATCCATGTCACATAGTTCACCATTATAAAACAATGCATTTTATTAAAAAAAAAATACAAAGACAGTTAACAGAACAAAAAATTATGTGTGAAAGTAGAAATAAGAAAGAGTTGATAGTGCAGCAACTGGCCATTCCAAGTAGTATTTACCTATCCATCAGTTTCCAGTTATTGAAAGGGAGCCTTAGTGCAATTGTAAAAGTTGTCATAATGTGCCCAGGAAGCCACGGGTCAAATCGTGGAAACAGAGTCTTACAAAAATTCAAGGTAAGGTCGCACACAATAGAACTAATGTGGGTAGTGGGAGCTTAGTAAACCAGACTACCTTTATATTAAACCCAGAAAACACAGTAACTCAAAGCATTTCAAGTCATTACCGGTCGACCAATTCCTAGACCGACATTCACCATTCCAAACCAATGCATTTAATTTGAAGATAACACACAAATAAAACAAAACCTCAGATTATCACCGTGTCGAAAACACCATAATTAGGAAGTAAATGAAATGAAAAGAGTTCATGGTGAAACACCAAGTCATTTTGAATAAGTGATTCACCATTCCTTCATTCTCCTGTTATTGAAAAAGACTATTTCGGATATCATAAACCCAGAAACACAGCAAACTCAAACATTTTAAGATCTTACACATCAACCAATTCCTAGACCCACATTCACCATTCCAAACCAATGCATTTGATTTGAAGATAACACAACAAATAAAACAAAATCTCATATCATCACCGTGTCAAAAACATTTAACATAATTAGGCAAGTAAATGAAATGAAATGAAAAAAGTTCATGGTGAAACACCAAGTCATTTTGAATAAGTAATTCACCATTCCTTCATTCTCCCGTTATTGAAAAAGACAAATTCTTTAATCATAAACCCGGAAACACAGCAGACTCTAAACATTTAAAGTTGTCTTAACACATAGCCAGCCCCTTAAACTTGTCGGGATATCCATTTAGACACTCGAACTAAGCCTTGTTCCAATTGAGCACCTCAACTCCTAATAAAGTGTTTCAACTAAACACTTCCGGTTAAAATTTTGAAAAAGAAAATTGCGTGTATATTCATCCGTCTACTACGTAGTTAAATTAATCACATAAAATATCTCACCTCTTTTAATTATACGCATCAACCTCAAGTAAAAAATGTCTGGGATTTAATGGCTTATTGACGCGTATGCGTATAATTGAAGGAGATGACATATTTTATATGGTTAACTTAACCATCTAATAGACGAATGAAAATACACGCGTTTTTAAAAATTTAACTTTATTAGGAGTTGAGGTGTTCAATTGAAACCGGACTTAGTTCGAGTGTTTAAATGAATGTATTAAGACTTTTAAGTTCTTACACACATCAACCAATCCGTAAACCCACATTACGAATAATTACGAAGGGGGAAAAACCTTGAATTTGGCGAAAGCATTGGCATCACGATCATTACAAAACACGGTTCGATGACCTGGTGCTTGTGGTTGTACTTTACCGAGACGAATGTTCTTAGAAGAAGCGATACGATTCCTCATCGCTGCATCTGCCGATCCAGATCCTCTCCATCCCCCAGGCATCTCTGATCTCGGCAGAACGGAATATTCTTCTTTGATCTCACCGGAACTACGTCGTCGCCGCCGGTGCAATTTCTCTTCGTCTTCTTCTTATTTTATGTACTTGATTTTGTGATTTTTTCTAAATTCAACGTTTTCTTAATTCGCCTGAACGACTTCTTATCAACCATTTTTTAACCGCGTTGAAGAAGAGAATGTTTTTGGAAAAACAAAGCGCGCGTGAGATACTTTATGAATTAGTAACTATGAAGAAGTCAAAATAGTCTTCCGTTTATGTGTTTTGGTTTCATTTGGTCCTTGATGCATAATATGACAAAAATAATTTGTAATGTATTTTAGAAAAAAATAATTAGTTTGATTCTAAGCTAAATAAGTAAAAATAATTGTTATTTTTATTATCAAAATAAATAGAAATCCGTATACTACACGTGAATCACACCAATATGTTTAGTGAAATTTTATAAAATGTGATCTAAAAAATATAACGATTATACAACAATAACATGCCAAGTAAAAGAGTCATGAAAAAACTTTTAATGTAGAGATAAAATTTTAAGAAAATATGGCAATTATATTTAATGAAATATGAAAGAAGTTTATAAAATATTTGATTGGATAAATAAGCAATAGAGGAAGATGGAGGTATTACTTTATTTTACCTTACTTATATAACTTAAGACTAAATCGATCATTTTTTGAATTATATTAAAGATCACTTTCATTTCATCAGGTTTATATATTAAGAATCAAATAAAATCAAACTTAATACATTAAGGAGCGTTTTGATCATTTTCTCGAAGACAACTTGATATGTCGAGTCTACACGCGCTACAGAGGGTGTTTGGATAATATGATTTTTTGTGTTTATTTTCCATTTTTTGTCTTATTTATGTATTTCAGTCTAAGGGAGTTGAACGAACCAATAGAAGCAACGACTTGGTATGGAACGATGACGTTCCCATAGCGCTAATGTGCATGCACACCAGCGCATTGTAACTGAAAGACCGTTTAAATTTTCAGGTAGTTATTGGCTCTTTCTAATCGGGTACATCGTGATGGTTATTGCATCTTTTGGGTGTCAATTTAGTAATTAGCAACCCAAAAAGAAGTCTCAGTCATTTTCGACAATGGTTGAATGTTGAATTAATTATGTGAAGATTAATTTTGTACTTATTTTCTTTTATGTATCAAGCAAACAGCACCACTGATAAAAGCTAAATAAAATTAATAGAAAAATCTTTATTTCTTATTATTATATTTATCATTCTACTCATCATTTGATTTGACACGAAATTTAAGAAATAAAGTAAGATTTTTGAAATGTGTTGACCAAAACAAATCTTATATAAATATGTGAATGTAAATCATTTCATAAAGTTAAATTGTTTCTAAATATAGAAAATTAATATTTTTTTTAGACAGATCAAAAAAGAAAATTGTGTCAAATAAATTGGGATAAAATTATTATTATTTTGCAAGCAAAAGGCACGGTGACGGCTTAAAATTGGCCAAAACACGCCAATTAAGATTTTTTTTTCTTCATATTGAGTCTCAACTCAAAAACATCGCAACCCTTTTCCATTTCTCAAGGTTGCCTCACTAAAAACTATAAAATTTGCCACATTTTTACGCAATTCAGTAGCTAATGATGACTAAGCATCATTTCTTGTTTTGTCATCTCACTTTATAATTTTTCACAACTTTTAAATGGTATTGCTAGTAAATTGAAGTATTCTTTTCAACTGTTCTGAAAACCCAGTCTTTCTACCCCACAAAGGTAGGTTAAAGTCTGTGTACATCTCACTCTTTACCTACACCATTTATATGTGTACATAAGTGTGTTGTTGTGCTAGTAAATATTGATTTGGTGTGTATCGTCTTAACTCGTTGGAAGCAATCGAACAGAAAAAACATTGATTTTCCCCATTTACGAAATTTGATTCTATCTACTTTTCTTTCTGGCGAGACTCGCCATTTTTTGAATTACCTTAAACGAAAAGTGAATTACACACTAGTTTTTTTAGGATGGCACAGAACACTTTATTAAGCTAGTATAGCTACAAATTCAGCATATTGATACACCCAATTCTATACCTATTACTATAAACAAGCATTTTCACAAGAATACTTGTCATTTTTAACAATTGTGCTCAGTATTCACGAAAGAGTATCATATTCTGAATATGGTTTCTGCTACAAGTATAACAAGATAGATGCTTTACCAACGAACGAAGTGGAAAAGTGGTTGTCTGTCTATCAGCTGTACTAGACATTCAACAACTTTGTGCTTGATAAAGATACCACATATACTCGACTGGCCATGTGTTCTGGCAATCATCAGAGGCATTAGCCTCCTAACAATCTTATTGTAAACTTTTTGATGCGGATTTATGTTGTTCTTTCAAATCCTCCACCAAGCTGCATATGCAACCAATCTGGTGACGTTCCCCTGGCATACTCCCTTGTAGCTTGTGGACCAAATGCCATTGCATTTGTATCAAATGTCTGTTGTACGAACTAGAAAAATTAAAACAGTTTGTCATCAGTTCCATATAAGGTGGATTGAAACGTGAGGAGAACACTTCTTCAAGCACAAATCTTTGTGCCATCTAACCTTTTGGGATCATAGAATATCTTTCAATTCCAGATCTTAGAATGTAAATCATCCTCTTTACAACTATAACATTGTTTTTCTTTACATCTTATCAGAAGCTAAAATCCAATGCACTGTTCCCTAACTTCCTCTGATCCGCCCAATTTCACAGTTTCACGTGAATAAAATGTGGTTCATCTATGAATTATATACTATTCATTTGTTAAAGAAAGATATAAAAACAAGAGACATCCAGGATAAAGGAGCAAATTCAAAGAAACCAGTAGACCACTCATCATTTTATGGAAAATGCTCATGGTCACAAATCTTTGTATCACTATTGCTTGGCCATAGCATCCAGACCAGCCCTAATATATCTTCAGCTAATCTCAAAAATATATGGTACTGATTTCTAACCAGCAAGTATAACTCCAAGGTGCTAATGATGAAACAGTGATAAAGCGCAGCTTGCTAAATGCAGACACAAGCCACTAGTTCCTCCAAGAACAAAAAAGTGGCATGCTACACATTATAATCAAGGCGGCAGGTACTCATTTTTAGACTCATTTTCTGATAAAGGACAGATCAAATTAGGGCACAGAATCACCCTACATGCCGATAAACTAGAAGGTAGGTGAGGTTGCGCTGAGTTGACACGCTTGAACAAAAAAGGTAAAGTGCAATTTCATAAAGCATATGTATCATGATGGTATCACAATACCAATTGGTCATTGATGTGCACTAGGACAGACATGAGGCCCACTGGAATTAGTAGTTCATACAAAACTTACATCTTTAGCTGGAAATCCTTCTATGCTTGGC